>JASVER010000059.1:2745289-2925727 GCA_030449065.1 Oceanodroma leucorhoa | reverse complement strand
TTAGAAATGCTTGTATACAAGACAATCTTTTTTTTTTTTTTTTTTTTTTTTTTTTTTTTTTTTTTTTTTTTTTTTTTTTTTTTTTATCTTTATCTTTCTCCTTCTTACCAATAAGAAAGTTTTGATAATTATTTAAAACTCCAGAGCTGGATTTCAAAACTACTTAAGCTCCCATTTAATCACTTAAGCAAATAGCTAAGTCTTCGAAAGAGCTCCGAAATAGAACAATGGGATGAACTATGTAGAGAGCATCATGCTAAAAAGGCTGGTGACCTCAGGCAGAAGAACAAATGAGGCCCTCTCTGAAACACATTTTCAGCCTTATTCTCTATCCTTCTATACCTCTGTTATTTACATTCTTTAGTAAGAACTAGACATTTTGATTTTTTTTTCTCTTCCACAGCCATGATCTAGACTGACTGACTTTAAGGGTTCTAGCTTTTAAACTCCAGTAAATTTGAGTTTGTACAGAAACTGCATCGCTATTGTATCAGTGAGCAGAATAAGTATTAAATCAAAAAGTTCTTCAGGTTAGATGAAAATGAAAACCTTTATCCAAATGGCTGCACGTGGTACACACAAAATTATCAAGAAAGTATGTATGAATCGACGGACGGAGAGAATTATTTTTCTTCTATGTACGTGTGTCATAATTACAGCAGAAATAATGCATCATTCTTGGTATTAGTTTGCTTCAGCCTTATATGGAGGGACTGTCCTACCCTAAAATAGTTCTATTTTCCAAGTTCAGATTTTTTTTTTTTAATTCATTGTAAAACCACCACTGTAGACCCAATTATTTTCCAGGATAGTACTATTTTCATGATACAGACACAACATAAAGATTCATCTGACCTTACTTTACATTGCTAAAAATTGAACATCAAAATCTCTCCAGCTACCCGCTATTTCCTTTGAAGTCAACGGAGAGAAAGATATTCTTCAAGAGTGATTCATCTCATCTACCTTAAGTCACACTGTGAAAGTGTCCATCTCTCTGTTGGCTATAAAAGGAGTTTTGCATTTAACCTAAAGTTAGGCATGTTGTACATTGCAGACTTCTGAAGTAAAAATAAATCCTCTTCTTGCATTTTGTTTTCCTTAGAATTTGCTCACTAATGCAATTCTGCACCTAATGTTTTCTACTGTAGTGCAAGATTCCTTGTAGCCTAAGAACCAAGGATAATGTTATATCTGTGGCATCTATTGGATGATTAACTTATAATGGCAGCTTACTGGTTAATAACAACCTTCTCTTACCAGTGACCCTCCCTGGATTTGAAATATAAAGTGAAGAACATGTATTTCATTGCTGATCATCTGAATTTGTAGATTCCTAAATTCATACTTTTGGGTAGCGATTAAATCTCAAACTCAAAATAATTTGTAAATGCAAATAGAAACAGGCAGAAAAGAAAGCAGTAAAAAGTACTATGGCTTTTTATTTTTGATAGAAGGGTGGGATGAAAAAGGTTTGTCTACTTAGGGAGTATAATTATTTATAGATATCCTAAATGTAATAATTTTAAAAATATTCTTTCTAATGATAAACTTTTCTTTCACTTCAGGCAAGAAACAGTATGAGAACAACTTACATGTAGAAAAAGGACTTAACTGGGTTTTCATTAGACCTAAACTAGTTCTCAACACACACACTTTTACACCAGTCCTGTTTGTGTAAGATACTATTTCACTAGAGAATACTTCCGTTTTGGTTGCTCTTGGGGAAGTGTTTTAATTTATTCCAGCTATGAATCTGTCCCATTGTTTTTAACCAGGGCTTGGTGTGTTGTAGTCACACCAGAATGAACAAATTTCCTGCCATAACTTTTGACGACACCTACAAAGCATAGGGAAGCAGTCAAAGTGTGCAGACCTGGAAGGGGCATCAGGAGGCCCTGTAGTCCACTCACAGTGTACAAAACCAGGAATAATAGGACAAATCTGATTTGCCCAATCTGTTCTTGAAAAATCTATGGTGATGGAAATTTCTTTTTTTCCCAAATCAATGTGTCCTAGTGTTACACAGGTTTTACTTTGAGAAGTTTAGTGCAAATCTCTATTGCTTTAGTAGTCTTCCTTGTCAGTTACTCTTTTTTATTCCTACCATTGATATAGAGATGAATTTCTTTTTTTTTCTGTTTATACTACAAAACTACATTTTGCAAATTTGTAGTTTATTGCAAGATCATCCCTGAGATTTTTCTTCTCCAGTTTAAGCAAACTGAATTATCTCAACTTTTCCTCATAACTCTCACTATCACTATTCCTACTTTCTGTGGACTTTCTTCAGTTTCTCCAAATGCTGTGGGTTACCATGCTCAAAAACTGGACGTTGGAGGCTTTATCAGTTCAAGTAGCAAAGAATGACTGCACTTGTCTTACGAAAGCACTCTGTTTATATGTCCTGGAATGGTGTCTGCCTTCCTCAAGGTTGCATGGTGTTATTGACTCTTGTTCAGTTCACAATCTATTCCCTTTAGGTGTTTTTCTACATAACATAGACTTGCTCGTCATTCTGTATCTTCTGTCTGTTGCTTATTCCTACAAGATTAGGAGAAATTTGCATTTGCTCTTACTGAACTGAACACTTTTTTCCCAAATATTTATTTGGTTTATAATATTATTCTGATTATAACCCCGTTCCCTGTTAGACTTGCAGCTTTGCACAGTTTTTTGTGTTCTGCAAATAAAAAAGCAGCCTCCCTTTTTAGGCATCCATCATTAATATAATTTGAAATAACGCTAGAACATTCCAGAAAAGATCCTTGGGTGTCTTCTCATTGTTTTTTGCTTTTTCTATGTATCACTTTAAATACCTTATGTAGTGTGGGTTGTGTGATTTAACTCCAAATAGTTAGAAACTAGATTTAGTCTAAACAAGTCATTTAGGACCTTTTCTAAGCATTGTAGAAAAATCAATGTACCCAGGTGCTTAAGATATCTCCTTATAAGATATTTCTGATCTGTGGAAATCATTACCCACAAACAGGGTCCATTTTCTTCTTTGGCCTTTGCCCAGTAGCCAAATATTCTCCGCTTATGGCCAGTCTTTATTGATTTGATAGTATTCTTTCAGAACTCTCCTTCAAAAGGAGGCAAAAGAAACCTAAAATGAAGAAAGAAATTATATATTAAGAAAAAAAAAGTCTTTTGTTTTTATATCTTTTTAAGGAAGCAACAGAATTATGGATTAAAAACTCTAGGAGGAAGGAAAAATTCAGATATCAAGTGATTCAGAAAATGTATTCCAGAACAGCTATTTCACTAAGTGTTTCATTGTTTCTATACTCACAGAAAGACTGCAATAAAACAGGTGCTTTATTTAAAGAATATAAAATGAAATAAAAGTGCAATAAATTATAATTCTGTAGGAATTACACTAACATATATAGATTTTTTTAAAGCTAATTCTTTCCTATGGATGCCTTACAGAACTTTATAGAGGATGTCCTCAGAAACTTACTTCCATGGATTTGTTAAAAACATGAAACAAAATGTTATATTTTTCTAAGAAATAATACAGACTGTTTCAGAAAAGCTTGTCTCTATTTTGTAAGAGCTTGCTATATTCAATACATGTCAGTAATTGTGTCAATTTTCAGAACAAATGGTCAAATATTTCCTGTCATCAGCCTTTTGAACTGCAATACTATTATTCTTTCCAATGGATCCACAGTAAAACATCAAAGGACTGATTTTAAATTGTTACTTTATATTCAAGGTTAAGCTAACTTTTTTAAACAACTTCCTTTCACTCACCAGACGCCAGCCAAAAAGAACAATGCTTTTAGGTATATAGGTGGTTTCCTTTAGAAGAAATTACAAAAATCATATTAACTCACATTTATTTCCTCTGTTCTCTAATTCAGGTTTTTGACTGAGGATTTTGGAGCTTTTATATAATGTTGTGCAAGCATAGATGCAGCTTCTCTTCTCAACTCAGCCTCAGATTCATTGTATGATCTTTAAAAGTGTTTGCATTATGCATTAATTTCCTAATCTGTTTAAATTTCTTGGGGAGCTGAAGACAATGAAAAATTGTGTAATGAAAAACATTATTATAATTTAATCAACACATGCTGTAAAAAAGTCTATTCATACTTGAAAAGTTTTTAATATTAAAGGAATTATTAAGTGTCTTGAATCCTCTAATCAAATTTATGTCAATGCTTAATATTTCACAAATTATCAAGGCTTTCCATTTATTTGCTGATACTTTGGAAAAGCTTACTTTGCAAATTCATGTTCCCAATGAGTAATTTCAGGGAGCCTTGTCCTAATACCATCTGAATTATCACAATTTATTGATCACAGGCTGCTCTCCAGGATTCTCTGTGTCCTCTAATTTCTTAAAACAAGTTAGGAGCTGATAGACATGTGAATATATTCGTTGATATATAGAAAGTGTTTCCAGTATACTTGATGGCAGTATTTCATTTATGTCTGTACTCTGATTTAAATTTAAAAACTGCTATTTTCTGATATTTGCATCCACTTAAATTTGTTTTATTTTTTATATATTTCTTAAGAGCTCTTGTTTACTTGCTCTTTTTTTCACTTGCATAAAATAACTAATCTATTCACATGATAAGACTTCTACATATAGTCATGATTGTACTTGAATGATACACTGAAAGACAGGTAAGTGTTCTGTGGGAAACAAAAATTCCTTTGTAGGTTTTAAATATATGGAAATGTCAAAAGACAAGCTTTTGAGACTTTTTACATTTTAACTGAATTCTATGCTGAAACACAAGTCAAGAACCTGTTTTTTCAAACTGGATTATAATACATTAAATCTCAAGCCTATTGTGTTTAAAACCCTGACAAGTAGATGTTAATTTTCTCATTCAAATTTCAGAGAAAGTGTATCAGTTTCTTAGAAAACACTTCATCCACACAAACCAAATAAAATACTGTTTCAAAGATGAAAGTAGAAACACATGGAGAAAAAACGAATGCTTGTCTCCAGAATGGATTTGGGGAAAAAAAAAAAAAAAAAGATTGTTGTGCAGAGTTGGAGCCCAGGAACAGGAGCAAGGAAGGAATGGTCCTGGTCACTGACACTCTCAGTGAGAATCTTCAGGAAAACTTTACACTAGGATAGGCAGCGGCCATCATGTARCCCACAAAGATGTATAAATCATGGCAATTTTTGAATGATCTGGACGGTGTGGATGGGTACTAATAATCAGCTCATAAACCAAACTCAATAGAGAAAGCAGTGAATCAAATCAAGTTAATATTTCAGATGTAAGAATTCTAAAGCAAAAAGTCATGAAACAAGCAGGAACAAGTTTTAGTACCTGATTAAAATTATTTCTTGTATTTCGTAGCTGAGTTGTGTTTGATTCATTCATGTGATCAGAACATTGATATGAAAGGCTGCTGTTTGTTCAAGGAGAATGAAGCAGGAAAAAAAAACAAAGATGACTTTTTTGCGTGTTAAGGGAAGAGGATGTCTTCTGGTCTGCTGAATGTCTGAGGGTTATGACAAAAAAGAAGAAACAAAATCATGAGCCATGTCTTTTTGCAATTCACAAAACAAATTTTATTCGGGATAATTTATTTTCTGAAATATTAGTAGGATGTAGAGCATGGGACTTGGTGACAAAAAGAATATAACTACATGGTTATCCATGGGGAAAGGAATAGAGAAATAAAAATACATCCAAAAAGATCTTAGAAAGTTTGGGGACAGGCTTTTTGATGGAGCAGATGGGGAAGCTCTTGTCCCTTTTGTCTGTGACTCCAGCAGTCTGTTATTAACTGGCAATAAACTAAATTAATTTCCCCAAATTAAGTCTGGTTTACCTGTGGCAGTAACTGGTGAGTGATCTCCCTGTCCTTATCTTGACTCATGAGCTTTTCCATCATATTTTCTCCCCCTGTCCTGCTGAGAAAGAGGAGTGATAAAGAGGCTTGGTGGGCACCTGGCGGTCAATCAAGGTCGACCCACCACACTCATATTGGACATTACTCCAAAGACACAAAGGCTTTATTTTTACATTAAGGTTAGAAGCCAAATCAAGTTGGAAATTGTTTTTCTGAACAAGTTATGACTTCGTGGACGGTTCTAGTTTCAGTGGTGAYCACTGGTACATCACCAAGACAATGAAATATAATGTTTGACACTAAAATAGTGACATAAGCACTTGCATTTTGTAAGGGAAGTTGCAGGCTGCAATATCAATTTCAATTGTATCAAAGTGTAGAAGGGGAAAAAATTGTATTGTTTTTCACCTGTGAGGCATCATATTTCCCATGCAATTTCCTACTGCTTGAACAGTTCAGGATTTTTTCCCAATTTACACATTTACAGAAATGTGTGAATTGCTGTAGTAGACCCTAAACTTGGGAAATGACCAGTAAAAAGAATTTAAGATTAAAAGTTTACACTTATTTGGCATTTCTACCAAATCAGTTAAAGGATATAAATAATATTTAGCAGGGATAATAGGTTTTCCAAGGCCAGGGAAAAAAACATTTCCAAAATAAGTTAGTTTTAATTTATTTTTCTTTAACAATATGTAGTCTTTTAAACAAAATGGAGTTTCTTTCTTGAATATAGAGTTAGTCACACATGGAAATATTTATAAATGTAAAAATGTCTTTTTTGTTTCAATCACTCAGTATATTTAAAAGCATAATTAAAGAGAAAAACTAGGCAGAGATTTTAATTAACTTAAGCTTTACATGTCACATGAATGACTACTTCTGTTAAAGTTATCTTGTGGCCTTTCTACTAAGACCAAAAGATCTTTGAAGTGATCTAAGACCCGACTCTTCCCATAACTACAAATATTTACAACACCTAGGTTTAACCTTCAAACTGTGAATAAACATCAAGATACACTGATTAACCTGTACCTTTTATGTTACTAAATGACAGAGAAGATCAGCTATACTCAAGTTTGAAAAAGAGGTCATGATATGGAGAGCTCTGAGGACCAGTAGTAATCAACACACAATTTCACTGATCTAGATCCTCAATTGATACAAATCCCTATAATTCCAGTGAAGCAGAAGGGCTCTGTATTGATTTACCTCTTTTGTGAAGATAAGCACAGCACCTGGCTCAGCTCCCTATATGAAAGAGAACCTTGGCACAGTGGAGAAGAAAAGAAGAATTAAAACTGTCCAAGAACAGAAAAGAAGAACTAAAACTGTCCAAGAACAAATGCTTTATTAATGTTCAATTTATATAATTTTTTAAAATTATTTTAAAGATTAAAGTATATTTAATATGGAAACTAATGTTCTGAAGTTATCATAATGTAATCACACACATCTTAGCATAGCTTTTATTTGGAAATCGTATTAGTTTTTTTCAAGGATTTTTAAAATTTATGTGTACTCATTTAAAAAGTTAGAAAAAGCTTGTTAATAAATTTTCAAAATGAAATTATGACTAGCTGACATTTTTCACCGAAATAGAATGCCCCCATACAGAACATTCACTGTTATAAAAGCATATGAAGGAAGCATATGCAGAATCAGTACTATCAGTGGGTTAATAGCTTGTTCACTGAGATGGAAAGTGTAGCAACTAATGTCCAGGCCTAAAGTCAATCTTGTCTTTAGAGCTCTTCCACCTATATTTGACAGGTAAGTGGGAAACATATATCTCATAACCTGTTGATTAGGGCAAACATCTGAGTTACACGAAACCTTCCTAAAAATTTCAAGTGGATGCTCCAGACACAGGGCTATCGACTATTCTGAGAGCCGGATTTCCCTTTTCTGTTACATTTTTTTTTTAAGTTTTGATAAGGCTGTGCTCCAGGATGGAAACGAATCTGGATACTTTCTCTTTTTTCAGGGTGCAAGAGTTGTTTTCCAGTCTTGTAACCATGTAACTACAGTCAGTATTATTTAGTTCTCATTTAAGTTGCAGTAAGATAAATATTGTGTTTACCCCGTTGGTCAAGAAGGCAGATGTAAAGAAAGACAAGCTTAGGCAATTATAGATTTGACTGCCTTCTTCAGTTTTAAGAACAGTGACAAAAACAACAAAATAATGGAGTAAGTAATTAACGAAGGAATCTGAACACCCATAAAACATAACAACAAGATGTGTTATGGCCACCATAGGTTTATCAAGAGCAACTCATGTCAAGGTAGTCTGAATTTATTTTGATGACAGATCAGAGCCGTCTGAATCGTGATGAGCAGTAGATACCATTTTTCTTGACTTCTGCAAGGCTTTTAACACTGTCTCACATGGCATTCTTATGAACAATTTCTGTAAATATGATCTAGATAGTGCTCACAGATGAGGAAACATCACTGTTTGAAAACAAGTTTTTTAAAATATAGTTATTAATTAATTCTGGAAGAATGTTTGATATGTGTGCACAATACCGTGTACAGAATACAATGAGTGCTTGTCTTAACTATGTTTCAGTCTGTTCAATAATAGAAGCTCATAGATACCAGAAGGAACTGATTAAAAATAATTTAGAGTGAGGCAGGAGTACTCTAACTGAGGACTTCAAATGAAGAAATGTGGACTAGAAAGTGGCAGAATCTTTCTAAAGGCCAGGATAATCAAATGCTGGGAAAAATGCAGAGAAAAAGTGTGGAATTTCTGGAAAAATATCTTTAACAAATGGTTTAGATAAGTACATTCTGCTCATGTAGGGTGGTTGAGGTTTAGAGAAGGATTCAGCCATTGTAATTTAGTTGTCTAAAAGTTCAGATTTCTGTTCCTTCGCTAGAGTCCATTGTAATTTGTTGAGAAAATTATCAGAAGGTACAAGCAGGCAATAACTTATTTTATCTTAGAATAGGTGCTGTCTGGAACTGCCTATTTTTCTCCCTTAATTCTACAGATTGCTTAAGGGATACTATCTATCTCATGATTAATTTTTAGAGTTTTGAAATTAGGTGAGTCCTTGTCCAGCCCTACATCTTGTGGCTTTATAGGTGTTTCAGTTCTATAGATCTTCCCCTAAAACTCTGTATTTTGCCAGATTCTCTCTCCTTTATAGACTGTTCACAGGTCTCACATAAAGACTTCTGCAGTTATTTTGAATGCTCCTGCACTGTACCAAAGTTCATAAACATAAACAGCTAACAAACTCTTCAAAACGATCTCCCAGTTTGTTGTTTTTATACAACATAACATATAGGAAAAATAATAATTTATAAATAAAATTTATTCTTTAGTAACACTATAATTTCTCATCCCCCTTTCTTGTGCCCTCCCTCACTTTTCCCAAAAAAGAAATAAGGGGAAAGGGAGTGGAAGAAAAAAAAAAAAAAAAAAGAAAGAAAAGAAGAAAGAAATCTCTTCTGGAAAAGAAGGTAATTCTGGAAGAGATAAGAGAAAATAAGAGAAGGAAACAGCTGAAGCTGCATAATGACACTTTGAAAACTATGAATAGAAATTAGTATGCACTGGGAGAGATGCAGAAAATGGTCAAGCATGTCACTACTAACACATTTATAGTATAGCTCTGAAATATTGTATAAATACATTATTTCCTTCAATTCTTGAGGTAAAGAGGTCAAATAGTGGCTTACCTTGGAAGAAAAATTTTATTTTTACATATTCATCAGGGCAAAAACCACTCCGTTCTTTTGCAATGGAAATATTAATTTAACAACTTTACAAAATTTACAGATAACAGATCCTCTAAATTGTTAAAGATCTTCTGCAGCACACATACAATGCTATTCAAACATAATGACAATTAAATATTTCCCATTAGTTTCTTTCTTTTTTAATTAGTTTGGTGATGTTCTTTCTGATCCACAGTATTAACAGATAAAAAATAAATTAATGAAAAACAAAACTTATCTTCACGTGGATTCTGTTATTTTGTGTATGGAACACTGGAAAGTTTTCTGGAGAGTTTCATGTATGGAATGCTGGTGACAGGAACACTGTCTTCAAAACCTTTGGCATACCAGTAGTTTTATACACGAGGCAATTGACTTAGTATTTCTTTTAATTTTTAGCTAAAGAAGTACTGCACTAGCTTAAATAATATACAAATGAATAAATATCAGCTTTTCTGATGATCAGTGAAAAGCTTAGAAACAGCATAATTTCTTTTCACAGTGTCATAAATTACAATAAATCTATACGAAGAGCAGTCTGCTGAATTGCATAAAGTTTTGAAGATCTAAGGGACATGTTTTGTCAAGTAGTTGCAGTCCACAGATGGACATTTCTGTGAAAAATTAGACTTAATTTATGAAAATATTCATGTTCCAAGAACTGAGGTCCAAATTATAATTGATTGTTTGTTCAGACTGAGTCCTCATCTGAAAAGGACTTCAGGGTTGGCTCAAAGGAAAATAAATATTAAATATGAAATTATTTCTCAGCTGAGTACAAATTTGAAAGAACAACCTCTAGAAGATAACTAATGTATCTATTTCCAACACCCTGAGATTTGCCATTCCTCAGAAAAAGGTCTGGTCTGATGCCATCTGAAATAAGTGACAAAGGTCCCCATTGGCTGCAAGACATGCATGGTAAACTTCAAAGACATGAAGGGCAATGAAAAGGTCTTTTCATCAAACAGGAAAGAGGAAGAAATTTCTTTCAGGTTTGTCATCAAGGTATGTTTCTAGTTTATTGTATATAGAAAGCCTGACAGCAAAGGAGATGCCATGATTAACCAGCAATAGGGTAATTAATGCCTCAGATAACAGACACTCCCCCAGATATCTGAAATTAAGGAAAAACATATTGTTAGATACTTGAAAATATTTGAATGTGGTTTCCAGCTTTCCCTCATTTTAGCCAGATCAAAATATCTGACAAATAAATGTTTCAGTGTTTTACTCAAACGCTATAATGATATTACAAAAAATCCTAATTGTAGCGTGAGCATATTGCCTTTGTTTCTGCAGTGTGCGTGGCATTTGTGTGCATATGCAAGCCAAGCCTGATATGTCCCAGGACTAGAGACAGCGGGGTTTAGGAAATATCAAATTTAGGCTTTGCTTCTTACCAAAGGAAAATATGAATTAACTTTTAGACTTAATATTTTTGAATGAATGGGTAAATTGATTGTGTGACAGCCACACCTGACAGTTTTATATGTAGTCTTTATGAATGGGGATTAGGTAGACTTAATTGCTTCATTCAATTTGTTTTCCTGGACTAAAAGAAAAGGTTTTCATTTTAATTCATCCTATAGTCTTAACTGAAGTCATATTCAAACTGATACTTAGGTTTTACTAGAAGATTTAAAGAAAATTTTAAGTTATATAAGAGAGTATGAGAAAAAGGAGGGTTTTGGGGTTTTTTTTAATGTTAGGGTTTCAGAAAAAGGGATTTCCAGTTAGTTCCAATTTCACATAACTGGAATGTGAGAACCCACATTCCAATGGGAATTGCTGTTTTTTCTATTCTGCAACAGAAAATGGATAAACTTGGTTTTACTTGCTGCTGAGAGAATGCCCTAGTACCCAGGTTAAAAAAAAATAAATTCTGCTTTTCGCCATAAATGCCACAAAGAATCTTTTCAAATAAAGTTTCTTCAAAAACTGATAGGTCTCTAAAATTTTCAGATGCATTTTCAGATGAAAAACATTTTGTCCAGTTCTGATTAGTGTGCTGCTGCATTAATCAGATTTCCTGGTTTGAGATGCAGCACGCCCTGTGAAATTCCTTGTGTTCCAATTCTTCTAGTCAGCGGGGAGTGAAATGCCAATTATGATTAAAAATTATTGTTATATCTTCTTCAAAGACACTCTACCTTTTCTTGAGACCTGTTACCATTTGGTTCCTTAGAGGCACAAAATACAGGGCTAGACTTTTTCCTCAGATGTTAGAAAATGATTTAAAATGAAGAATCATGTGAGTAAGCCTATTCACAAGACCATCCAACCAGGACCATTTTACATCTGATGAAAGGCTTTCAAAGAAAAAAAAAGTCTCTATGTAATGCCCTGAAAAATGACAAGATTTAGGCTGTTGACAGTGTTGATATTTATTGTTGTCAAGAGTTTTTTTGTTGGAGATATTTATTTCCACTTTCACCTCTCTACCACGAACAGTGGAGACAGTTTATGTTTTCTATTACATTTTATTTATAGTAGTGATTCACGGTACTCTTGTCCAGAAGCTCTATAAAGACAACACAGAATCACAGAATAATTTAAGTTGGGAAAGACCTCTAGAGTCCATCTGGCCCAAATCCCTGCCCAAATCAGGGCCAACTTCAAAGCAGATCCAACAGAAGGATATGAAGGTCAATAATGGGAGTCCTTATTTCTGGGATCTCCATCTGAGACCAGCTTAGTATACAACTTCATTCTTATCAACACACATATTCACATATTTCAAAGTTCAACTATAAGCAGGAGTGCATAAATATATAATACATATAGCCAGAATATTCCTCACTGCTCTCAGAGTATAATTTCCAGATACAAGATGATTGTCTTTTATTAAATTGTCTTTAATGGAAAGTTAATTAATAATGGATTTCAGAGCAATTGGAAGAATCAACAGTTTGCTTTATCAATATAAATGTATTTTATTACTAGATGTGATACAATTACGCGAGGAATGATCTGGGAAGAAAAATGGTTTCTGCAAAGACACTGAGATGGTGCAGCATATCTAGCATCTAGGGTAGGCCACAAGCCAGACTGAGAGAGCAAAAGCAAGATCATCAGTTGCTTTAGGCATTTCACAAAGATGTTTGATTCAGCATGGTACAATGGTCACAAGTTAGAAACTGTTAATTTTGCTAAGAAACATGTATGAACTGTTGAATACAGCAGTCTTGCTCAACAACAACGTGAAGATTGATTCAAGCGGATAAGTAGCATGCAGATGATTCCACTCAGTATCCCCCAGCATCTTCCTGATGCTAACATGGAGACCCTGGCCAATAAAGCTGTGATAGCCACAAGCTTTAGGCCCCAGGTCACGAGCAAGCAAATTACAGTAGCGACCTTAAAACGATCGGAGAGGGAAGAAAAAAAAATGTGATTCTTACTCTTAGAACCCCCAAAAATGAGACGTATACCCTACAGAAAATCTGAAGTGACATGACTAAGCAGGTCATAGGAAGCTGGAATCTCCCTTTTATTACAATATAATACAGAGTTAAAGAGAAACTCAGTTTAGTTTCTATGTTTTTCAGACCCCGGGACAAAAGAAGAAAAACAATTATCAACCTATGTAATTCAAATCATGTTTTAGGAATAGTGCTTCTATGGTGATTTCTTTTAGATAAATTCTGGTATATGTTGGTAGATATGAATAACTGATTTTTTTATTTCTTATTTTTTTTCCTTAGTGTCTGGAAACACCTGAAAAATTTTGAAGTCAGATCAGAACCATTCCATGAAAACCTTTGCTTGAGGATCCACTCTCTTTTGGTGTTCAGAACGTGGTGGCTTCATTTGATGGCCTTTTCTGCTTGTATTAGAAGAGGTGGTGAACAGATAATCCCTGTACACTCTTTTAATCTCTTTCACAATTTACTGTGATGGATTTGAAGGCCAGAAGGCTACTTTTATATCAGGTGCTGTATAAGCATAGAACAAAAAAACCCCTATTCTTACCACAGAGAAAAATATGCTGCAATCCAAATAGTGAATGTGTTTAGACTCAGATGCATGGGTTAATTTTAAGATGAACATTTTTTGCGCTTCAGAAAACAGTGTAGGGAAGAGACAGGAGGGAGGTAATGCTCTACAAAACACTAAACTATTTTTTAAAGAATTCATGCAGCATTTTCAAAATGCATATGCTTTTTAGCCTAATTAAGCATATGCTTAAGCAATTATTGATTTGATGTGCTCACTCCAGGGCTCAGAATGCAGAAAGTGTTTTGTGACACTGGGAAATATGTTGCTATGCAATTCTAAGACGACTCTGGAGGCAGCTGAGTAGAGTTTGTCTTAAAGCAGATTCTTTTCTGTCAGATCTAGACACATGAGACTATATTTGTAGAATATAGACAGAAGAAACAAACAATATATAATACTTAACCCATTCCCTAACCTCTCTGTGAAATATCTCCTACTCAGTTGTACTCAACAACTGTTGAATCAATTGACCTCAAACTAAGTAACTCAATCAAATACCATCTATTTTTCCTCTAATTTAAGATTCAGCTCCCCTTTGAATTCTCCTTTAGGAGTGAAAAGGAGATAGGCTTGGCCTCCCCAGGATCCTTTTGTTTTTATTCTTTCTGGCTTGATGAAACATCCTCTTTATTATCTCTGAAGAAAGATTTGCAGAGGAACGGATGTTCCAGCGATCATCCTGTGAAGGGTGTACTGAAGAGGAGTCTTTTTCTTGCTGGACTTCTGAACTGAACCCATTTCTAAATGTTTGATCCACCTTTTGAAACAGAGTCTGTTTTTTATTCCTAACTAAATAGCTTATTCCTACAGTTTGACATATGCAAATAATGTAAGAACATCGCATATTGCATGTGCCCAGAAAGCCCAGTCCATTTCTACACAAAAGCACTTGCAAATACTTTATTTTTCAGTGGTTAAAATTCCCATGTGTTTTGCATTACTGTAGCAATAACAATAATAATCTTGAAGTAAAGATGATCTTGTTTGACTACCAAATTTTAAATGTGACAGTACTAAGAACAGAAGGGTTTTGGACACACAGAAATAGTATGTATACTTCATTTGTGCAGTTTATATTCTAATAATGTGCTGTCTTGAATTCCTTGGGATATTTTTTGACTGCTTGTGATACTGTCTAGCACAGCAATTTCGTGTCAGCTATTATCTGTGGAAACAGATTAAAGCATCCCTGAAGCATTTTCCTTTATTTGAAGAGAATTTTCAATCCGTTAAAAGCATTCAGGAACAGAAAGCAACCTCTTTTCCAGTTCAAGCATACTCTGACTCTTGATTGTGGACACCATATAGGTAATAATACAGTATTAATCGGTACTGTTTGGCAAAAATTTACATGCCTCCATGAGCATTTACTTTGGAGGCAATGAACAGGGAGTGGCATCAGCATCAGTATCTACTGTTATCAGCATGTCTGAAAGTGCCTTTGCAAGTAGTAGAGAAGGTTAAAATAAATACTCAGCAGGGACGGTCATCTCTTTAGGTAACACCCTAAAAGTGCTATATTCTGATCACGAGCAGGGGCCTAAATGGTCTAAATAGTCTTTGTGTTTGTAATTCAAATACAGAGAAATAAATTTTATTTTACTTCACATCTCCATTTTCGTATGTGTTGTTCTCTAGTTTCAGAATATCTGAATGTACAAGCACATAAACAAGTTTCTTCATGGGGAGGTAGGATGTTAAATTCACATTTGGAATGAAGGGATATTTCCTCCGTGATTAACTAAAAGCATAGACCTCCCAAAAAAAAATGCAGACTCTGCAGTGGGGCTGGTAAGAATTATCAAATTTCAGAAAGGAATTGAAAAAATATGTTATGGGAGGTCATGAAGATGATAGGATCACAAAAGGTATCACATCAAAAGAAGTAGCTGAAGGAAGCAGGAAAGCTGGGGAGGAGAGTGAAAGAAAGGGTGGGAGGCTTAGGAAGGGAGAGGTCTGACAGGTAGTAGGTGTAAGAAGATGTGGAAGCAGCTTAGGGGAGGATTAGCTCCTGTGGGTGAATGTGAGAAAATCCCATGAGTCAGTATCCTATGGCAAGATATTTTAAGACAATAGGAAGGAAAAATGTAACGTTAAACTCCAGAAGAGGAATTTTTTCTTCTATTTTTCCTTACTTGACAAAGAAACAGAGACTGAACAGTGACTCACGTCTGGGATGAAATAGAAACTGATTAATTAGAATACATGTGATATGTCTAGGAAGGGGAATAATATGTAGGATTTCAAGAACCAACCTCAGAAAGAGAGAGATACACTTTGCATCACTGGCTGCCTGAAGGAACATATCAGGATATTTTGAGATAATAAAGCAAGGTGTCTGCAAGGGAAGGCCTTAAGCTCTGAAGTGTTCCAGAACAGTCTAAAATGGCTCTTTGGCCAGAGAGGGGACAAGTGGAAGTGATCTTTAAATCATATATATCAACTTCTAAAAAAACACCAGTGTTTAAAAATATATATTTTGCAGACTTGGGTACAAGTTCTCTGGGCCTACTGATTTGAAAATATTTTCCCTTAGTAAATGCTCTCCAATATCCTTCTTAGTTATAGAAGGTATTTCATGATTTTCACATGGTGTGAGTACATAACAGCTTTTTCAAATACAGAATGTACATGGTTTTTTTAAGATTTTTTTCCTTTTACATGCCTCATTATTAGCAATTTGATGATTCCGATGAGTTAAAACAAGCATAACATCCCATGATGACTCACATCATCTCTTAATTTAGATTTCAAAGACATTTCAGAATCTCCCTAGTCTCTGAATGAAAATCATCTAAAATCCTTCATCTTCTGAGAAGCTAAAGATACCTGATAATGAGAAAGTTCCCTTTCTTAGTAGGATTTTACTGACTCCCAGAAAACATTGTATTACAAACTCGTTAGCAGGAGAGGACATTTTGCTATTGGATTCTCACCAAAGCTGTGAACAAAAGAACTTTCCATTTTCTCTCTTGATTGCTCAAACTGTACCTCTGATGACATGGAATATGATTGGCTTTTTCTTAAGACCATTAGCTGAGCACACAACAATTTTTATAGCCGAGCCTAGGTAGCAACAGTATTTATCCCAAGGTTGATTTAATTCATTTTAATTTTGCAGACTTTCTGTATCTAATCTCAAAGGCCACACATTTATCTTTTAAAATGATTTTTTCTGCTGTCTATTAAACTTTTATGCTTAGTGAGTGCTTATGTGCTTCATTTTTTCTAATATTAACTCAAAATATATTGCAACTGGTGCTTTATAACATGTATTATACAGAGCTTTTATGTGTTTTATCCCTTTTGGGGAAAAAGCATGCACTTAATTTTGGATTTAGCTACCTCACCAGTAACAATAGGAAGAAGTATATGTTAATAGGCATCAAGATGTCTCTTTCCATGAATATTAATATTATAATTTATAAATAAAAATGAAAGACCTCTAATATGCTCTTGAAAGTTACCTATGGTGTATCTTCTTCACCTGTATATATAAACTCACGCAAAAGCAAGTCAAGTCAATACTAAAGCAGCATTGATTTGGAACCTCTAGAATATGTTTAATGGAACTGTGCATACTAAGAAAAAGAAGCAGATAAAAAAAATGTGTACAGGGAGTATTGTTATATTACTCACTGGGCTGTAGATAACTCCATACAAGAGTCCAAGAATGGTTAAATCCCTCTAAGAATTCTAGAGTTATGGGAATAAGGAAATAAGGCTACATCTATGCTACATGGTGAATTAGTTCTTGTGTGGACACTCTTTGACCTCCAGAGAAATAACCTTCTCTTTGGGAGAGGAGGGAAAAGCAGTCCATAAAAAGTGTCTGTAGCAAGGCTTGCTGGAACTTCTTAAAACAAGAATGAAGAGGTAGAATGATTGGGTTTTTTTCCAAAATTAGTATTGTCAATGAACCACTTGCTATTTAACAGTTGTAGGAAGAGGCAGTGTTTTTATTCATTTTCTTCCTATTCTCCTTAATCAGTTTGAAAATGGCAGTGAACTGTAAAGGGTCTGTAGATGATACAAAATGTTCAGGACAGTCAGATATAAAACTTCCAATGCAGAATGACTAGCAATAAAATGATGGATGTAACACTGTCAGCAATGCAAAGTAATGTGCAGGGGGGAAAACCAACCTTAACTACGTTTACACACCAACAAACTCTATTATCTCTTGGGAACAAGGTCTTTGAGCCACTGTGAATGCTTCCCTGAAAACATCTGTTCTCTGAACACTAGCAGTTGAAGATGGCAGAGGTATTTCAAATTACTATGTTCTAACTTCCTATACAAGCAGTGAGGGTACCAAGTAAAATAATTAGGGCACAAGCTCTAATAAAAAGGGGAAGTGAGGGCTTTTGATTTTGTTTGTTTTATTGTCTGGATTTTTTTTTCCTAATTAATTTGTGGAGTACAGTGTTGCAGACTACTGTGGAAACCAAAATATCAGAAAGGGATGACATACGTTCATGCAGGATGGGTTCATTTATGCCCATCTTGAAGATGAACTTCTCAGCACTGCAGTCCTCCTCTATCATATGATGACAGGAGCCTCAAAAGCACTTTGTGCCAACTGAGATGCCTCAGGATGTCACAAAAAGAACTCTGGATTTATGGATATCTCCTAGGCTTCCTTTACCATCCTCCATTACCAGTGGAGAGAAATAGGAACTTCTGTTTTAGAAATCTGGTTCAGACTGAGGTGAATTGCATCCTAAATTATATGGCTATGGCAAGAGTCTGGATAGCTAGTTCAGATGCATATCTCTGCACTGTATATTAATTACCACAGGATGTTTAGGACCACAGGATGTTTAAAAGACCAAACATTCAAAAAAGGGATTAAATACGTTCATAGCAAGTAGACTCCTTAATGGCCTTCTCAGGTCAGCATATCTACACAGCTGACATTCACTTTTGATATTATATGCCCTACTAGTGATGTTTGGGCAAATTGAGTAAGAAATCTGATCATATATGGTTGTCATATCTATAGGTAACTGAGGACTGAAGACAGAATTGGTTTTGAATATATTGCAGCATGGAATTACTGCTTTGTAACTTCGAGAAGGCAGATAACTGACCTGGAGTCATAACACAGCTTTATGCTAGACAGATGTAGAAACACAACTACTGTGGCAGATTGGGTTGATGATCTTGTGGAAGAGTATTATTTTTATTCAGTAAGAGCAAGGACTTCAAGATTAAGATCAAAGCTTGAAGATTTCCTCTTTAGAGAAATCTCAGAAAACAGCCACAATCCTGTATTTTGCAATACCTACTCTATCTGTCTGATAACCCTCCTTCTCACCGTGTAAACAACTTTCTTATCCATGCAATCTAGAGTTGCAAACTGAGGGTCTGTTGCTTTTTGGTTGTTAAATTAGAGGCTTTGCATTCACTGCAATTCACCAGACAGATGTGTTCCCCTGACTTACAACAGTCATCCTCTACTACAAAATGACTTAGTGAGTTCTGATAGAAGGTCTTATCCACATCTGAATGACTTTAATTTAATTAATAGGACTTCACGCTTAAAAACGACCTCAGGGGTTTTGTGTTTTATTTTGCATTACTTCTGGGGTGATACCTTCACATAACAGTTGAGGTGTGTTTGAAGTTTCTGCTACCAAAGTGCTGTTTGTAGAATGTGGATGACTCCCCTCCAAAAAACTGTCTTAGCTGTTTCCTCCAGCTCCTCCAGCCCTAATGGAAACTTTCACAAGCAGGAAATCTCTTTCATTACTACAGAAATGCCTCACTGGGCTTTGGTGCCTCGCACATTAAAGCAGATTAGTGTGCTAAATTGAAATCTTAACAAACAAAATTACTCAGGGTCTCCTTATTTATAGAACTGACTACTGAGGGATTGAATTTAAATTCACATAAACACATGTTTCTTTGAAGTTTCCCCACCATCTCCACTACTTTTCTACTTGCTTTTTTAAAGGTAATGTATCTTATTACATTTTCAAGATTGAAATATAGAGGGAAGTGTTTTTCCGTCCTTTAACTATTGTGTTCCTACAGCCTGTGGTTTTGTTTTTGGTTTTGTTTTTGGTTTTTGTTTGTTTGTTTGTTTGTTTGTTTGTTTGTTTTTTAATAAAAGGACAGACTGAACCCTTAAGGTCAAACCTTGTTCATGGAAACAGTCATCTTGAAAGTGGGGAAAGTTCTGAAAGAACAGGTAGAATAATTCCCATTTTTTCATATTTTGAACAGTTACAAAAAATAATGGTTCCTAACAATAGGATGAACTATAATAAACATCGCAAGTAGCAAACAGCATGCAAGATTCTGTCAGACATACAGAATGGAGAACGGAAGAGAATATTGAGAATTTTAAAATACATATTGGAAAACTTCCCTCTTTACACATTTGTTAAACATTTAAATGTGCTACATCCTGAGATATATTTTTGATTCCTTCCTATTGGCAGTTGAATTGATAGCTGATCATAAAACCAAATTGTGCTGCAATTAAAAAACCCCAACAAATATTTACATAAGCAAATAAAAATATTTACATAAGTCAAATATATATTCATGTGGCAAATTTTGTCTCAGGCAATAATCAAGTAAAGCAAGTATTGTTATATAACAACATTGTACTAAAAATATAATTACATCATATTATACATATGCAAGGAATCATAAGCATATTTTTTAGTATTTAATTTTCAAACAATAGTTGCTTTTATTTTGGAAGTCAGTATGATTAGATTACTATTTTGTGGCTTTTCCCTATAATCTTAATGATAAGAATATTTTCTGAAAGTTGAATTTAATTTTTTTATGTTAATCAGGAACAGCAATAGAATGCTATTACTACTCATACAACAAGAAGCTACCAATGAAATCAGATGAAGCCCTCATGATGATTAAATCTGGAGTTATACTGACATCTAATTTAGATTTAATATGCTAATATGTCACAATGTAATGGAGTAAAATAAAAGTGTTGATTATCATTATTTAATTATCACAATTACTTTGAAAGTTTCAGCATTTGACTAGTTCCCATGACTTGTAGATGGCACAGGGAGATTTCTTCTGAAACAATTTACAGATAAAATAATCAACAAGGTTGCTTCACTTGTTAAATGAGAGTAGACATGGAATAATGATGTGTAGACTCCATATCATGTGTCAGTGTGATCAGTAGCAAGAAAACGGGCTTCAAATAAACTGAAAACTCTTACTTGAACAATTTTAATTTGGATTATGTATTATTGTTCTTGCAGTGGGCACAAAAAAAAAAAATCAATTTTTGCTATGCCATTGTCTGTTTGTTTTTTTTCCACAATATAGAAATGGAAAATACCACACATTCACAGTAAAGCCACCTCCTGTAAGCAGCATATTCTCTCTCTAAATGGTCCTCACTGTAAAGAGACATCATCAGTGATTCAGAGGAAGAGACAATCTGACAGGTCCACCATCTGCTTCTTGAAACATAAAATGACAAATCTTTTATCCCAGGGAGTTTATTATCTCAATTTGATAATGCAGCAAATAATGTAAAACATAATATAGACATTAGCTGCTTGTAGTGAGCAGCTGAAGAAGGAGAAAAAAATGTCAACATGGGAACTCTGACTGAAGAAATTAGATAATTGTTTACACGTAATTAAATTAGAAGGGAGAACCCATTTGTGTTGTTACAATACACAACAAAAATATTTTTTAAGAAACTAAATTTTTCATTGGAATGTAAGTTCCAAGTTTTAGATCACTTTAGCTGGGGTCTTTCCTTTAGCTCCAACAGAATTTTTCTTTTAGGATTTTGGCAAACTTCACTTTAAGACTGAAATGAATCAAATCTTATCTCAGACATGCAATTGCAGTGCCTAAGCTGGAAATGTATGCATCTGAGGTCCTGTTCCGGTACTTATTGAGTGCGATTCTGATTTTAGGCAGGATGAATCACCTACTGAAGTGCCTGCCTCTCTCCTTTCATTATAATGGGAGCCAGTAACACCCATATTTCCTACTTAAATGAGGGGGATGAACCTGCACCTCAATCAGGCCTGCAACTGCCTTTATGACACCATAGATTAAGATAAATTTAGTCAGACCACAGTGCCAAGGAAGAGAGCAGAGAGTAGGATCCATGGGTCTGGAGTTTCGCTCGAGGTGGGAGAAAAATGAATAAATCTAACTTTTCTGGTGTGTCAGGTAAGTGGCGTAGAAAGTGAAAGAATCTACTATTGTTATAACCAAAGAGCAGTCTATTTGCAGGTGGGAAGGAATGTCTATCCTTTAATTACTTACTTGCCAGAGTTTTTATGTTTGGAGGTAATATATAATTATGTCTTTTGGATATTCTAGAACTAAACTAGTGGTGGATTACAGAGCATTTTTAGAGATGGAAATGTGTAAAGTACTGTCATAAGTGCCATGTTGCATCCTCTAAATGCTGCTTTATGTCTTGCCTTCATACACTTTTATAATATGGTGAAAAAGATTGTACATAACAATTATACAGGGCTGTGTCTATTACAGTGTATATTTATTCTGTGAAATATCCTGTTTCCTGTTTCAATAATGCTGCTAATGATATGTCTATACCAGGAAATAAAGAACTGTTCAAGCTCTGTTTAAGCTGGACTAATGCTGTACTGAGACCATTGCTCAGTCCTGCAAGCAATAAGGCTGTATTAGCACAGTACAGTACCCAAATATTAGCTTAAATACAGCATCAAACCATTTGCTTTCAGTTCTAGAGCTAGTTCAGATATGTCAGTGCTATTCTCCATGTGCAGCATAGAAATGTTCTCAGATTTTCTTTCTTCTTCTGTGGGTGTCAATCTCTTTCCATATATCGGCTTCACTGATGTCTTCTTTTCATATCTGGAATGTTTAGATTTGTTAGGATCACTGAGGCTTGGACAATGGTGAGAAAACTCTTATTTCATGAATACAGGAAAGGAATATGGGTTGAAAAACGCAAAGAAGACTAATGTAGTCTGTTTGTGTGGGAATCATCAGGGAATGTAACACACCACACTAYTAGCTGCAAAATCAGGTCTCCAAATCACTGAACTCCATTATTTTATGAAGATGGTGTCCTTCATCCTCTTCTGGTGAATCCCTTTCACTGTATAAGAAATCTGAAATATTCATTTGATAAGGGATAGGGGAATCATGCTCCCCGGGTTCACCCTCTGTTGGGTAAGTTGTTTGTTTGCTCTGTACCTATTTCACTCAGCTGGGCTGGATCAAGAATGATGCTGTATTTAAGCTGAGTGAGAATCAAATGGTTCATTTTCACTGGAATAGGCTGGAGACTTCTCATAGGAGCAGGTCAGTGGGCAGATGTAAGGAGTCAGTAGCCCCTGGCAATATGGCAGTGGTAAATAAAAGGGAGACTGAAGACAGTAATCTCTTCCTTGGCACACTCACAGCTGGAAGAGGATATGTCCACAGTTTGAAAGGAAAACCACCCCAATTATCCAGATTTCCAACATCAGGGATCCAATCTGGCAGAAAAGAGCTTGGTACTTGTTTATCCCACATTTTCAGGTGAATAGGCCCAACACTATGGTATGGGCATAAAAGAATAAAGGCCCTTTAAAAATATCACATCACCTTTTCTTTTTTTCTTCCACTCAAGATCTTGTTATCCTTGGAGGCTATTTGTAGAATGGTGTCACTTCCCACCAAGGGGGAGGGAGAGGTAGCTCAGATCTGCAGATCCCCTTGGGTCAAATTAATGTGAAACGACACTCAAGGTCCAAGCACACACATTGATTTTAGTGAAAGATCTATGAAACAAGTTTCCCATACAGTTTGGCACTCTCCAATATTCAGTCTTACGGAAAATTGAAGTAAGCCTTGCGGTTACTCACCACATGTGGGATCTAAGCCTTGCGTTACTTACTAGAAAAAAGGTAAAAGAATAAAAAAAAGAGAGAAGATGGGGGAGAGAGAGAGAGAGAGAGAGAGATGGAGATCACCGGTCCCTTTTCCAGCGTTGGTCCAGCCAACGGGGGTCACTGGTTTGTAGGAGCACTCGTCCAGAAATCCCACACAATGGTACTTGCCTTCCCCTTTCATGTCCGTTGTTCACTACAGACTGCCCCTCTGCCACAGTGGCAGTTTTTGTTTCAGGGCTCAGAGAGTTTTGCTTCAGGGGTTTTGAATCTTGTGAGTGTTTGAGACATTCCTTGGACAGGCTCAGGGGATCTCCACCCCCTGCTCCCTTATCAAGTCTCCTGTCCTTGCCTGCACTCTTTTGAACAAACAGTCCTTTGTTTCAGGGGATTACAAGTTAGCCTTGGCGTTAGATTGTTTGTTCTTCCATTTGGTCTCCTACAAATGGGAAAACTAAGCAACAGGGAGCTAAGAGATTCTTTCCATAGTCACCTGAGGGTTACTACTCTTACTCAGAACTGCTCTCATAGGATCAGATATATTTATGTTCATAAGGTTTCAGGCAAGAATTTAACCTCTTATTTTTCTTGTCTGTCACTAAATAATACACAAACATTTTAAGTTCCCTGGGTTTGGAGTATTACAGGACCAAGTCAGAGTAATTAAAAAAGGACCATTATTTTTTATTTACCATCATTATTATCTAAGTTTCTTTTTCATACAACTGTAGAGCAATGCTATAGGTGTTTGTTAAGTCACAGTTCAAGTGGGAGGTTTGAGCTTGTTTCTGTGTCTGTGCAAGTGACATAATATTATGATAGTCATGCACAGCTTTTTCCTGGACAATGACAGGTAAGGATCTCTTTATTTTGATTGATGTCCAATTATTTGTTTAATTGAGCTTTTTTTGAAGTTTTTTGTGATTCTGTTGTTCTCTTGCATATTTTTTTGGGAAAAAAAAAAAAATCTTTCTCCTCCTTAATTTATTGTACCCTGTCTGCATTTTTGAAATCACACCCACGTCCCAAGCTGTGGCTAGCAGCAGAGCCAACATCCACAGACTCATAATAAGAAGTATGTATGTATCCATGCATTTCTGTGAACTCCGTAATGGCATAGCTCATCTCTGAAGCTTCAGGAACCCTGACGAACAAAAAAACCAAGTCAAAGTCTCAAAGCTGAGCCACCCTTCGACTTTAAAGCAATTTCTGCCAATGAATATGTGAGAAAGATTTTTATGAAGTTTTACTAAATAGATATTGTAGAAGCTTCACTAAGCCCTGTGTCCTCTCTGCTGGATGGAAATGTGTAAGATATGACACTGAGTGCTAAGTTAAGAGAGACTGGTGGCCCTGTTTCCAGCACTTAGCTCTCAGTCAGGATGGCAACATATTAAAAACTCCATCTGGATTCTCTTTTCTTTATCCTCCTTCCTCTCCAGGTAAAAGATTAGAGGAGGTAAAAAAAAATAATCCCCCCTTCAACAAAATCATGTTTATCAGTAGAGACATTGTTATTATTTAGGCTTGTCATTGGTGGGGTGGGAGTGGGGTGGTGTGGGGGTAGCTGCAAGAGCAGAATCACTCCACGTAGTGACATAAAACCTAAAGTTAGTTTTCTAAGGGGGATATGTGTAGCAGGTGGGTATTGATTTCTGTCTGGAGGTCTGTCCTACTACACACACAGGACACACACCAGTCAAGGCCCCTGCCATGGGGTCCGGGTGTGACCTTCACCCTTGAGGAGTGGGAATGGGGCAGCATCCAACAATTTGGGTGCCTGAGTCATGGCGGGTGTCTCGCTGCCATGTGTGGCCACCCCACCCCAGGCTCAGCCTGCTGCAGAGTGGTGGACCTTGGTGGATGTGTCCACACTGAGGGACCACTGCTGTTTGTACGGCTGTTTTTTGCCTTAAATGGTCAGCAGCACCCACCAACAACCTTGTTGGTCCCATATCCCCAATCTCTTTGACTTGCATCCTGCCTAAAGTCTATTAGCAGTGGTTGCCTGGGATAACATTGTCTTCAATCTCCTTCCCAAAATGCATTACCAGGATGTAATGTGGTTAACAACTTATCCCTGATTCTTTCCATTGCACATCTAAACCATTACAGGAGGGCAGGTATAGTTCAGGTCTCATCTAGCAGTGCTTTCAGGTAAGCCTCCCTCATGATAATTATCTGTGCTGCGTTGTCTTTCCAGAGCATACCAGAATCACCCAATCAGTTGGAGTTGGGCAGATATAGACCGCATTTTATCTGAGCTGTGCTTTCGGGTAGGTTTCACCCTGTGACAAGGCTATTGACTTTTTAATGTATAAAACATTTCAAATTGAAGACTTTAGATAGATCAACCTATAGATAACATGAATTGTAGCATGTGGTGCATTCTTGCTTTATCCCAGGAGCATCTTTTTCCTCTCCCTCTGTCTTGCTTTAGCAGGGAACATGACAACTACAAGTGAGAAATCCTTGCCCTTAGATCCCAGTTCAGCTCAGTTTGTCACTTCACTGACTTCTGATTTCCCACTTCTGCTTTCCACTCCTGGGTAAGCAGCATACAGAACCCATTTATTCTGTCATATCTGGACCAATTTTGATATATTTAGAGAGGTTAGAGCAAAATAAAAGGGGTATTTTATATAACTAAGACAGCTGATTTAGTTGGCCAGGACAGAAAATACTACTGGGAAGATGTATAGAACTAGCTCCTCGTCATTTTTTCCTTCAAGCTTTGAAACCACGGTTTAGATACTGTTCCTGAAGAACTTCATAAATGAATTATGTGCAGAGTAGACATCAAGATAAGTGAGAGGAAAATAAGGATGTCTAGTCTTAGATGTCTTGAGATACTTAGGAAAGGAAGATTAAGATCTCTATGACAATCTATGAAGGACAGTTTTGTCCTCACAATCAAGTGATACCTTTGCTTGTACACCTTGTGAAATATTCCAGACATTATTTGTGTGTCATCTGCGCTGGTACCAAAACAAATGCTGGTAGAAAATGCGTTGCAATGAACAATGTGAAATATACCACATGGCTGTCCATCTGCTTCCAGTCTTACAACTACAAATCGTAATCACTGTTTTTCATTTATCATTTCATATTGAGATTTGAAGTTTCATATTCATTAATGTTTGCTAAAACATATATTCATATGCATATGAAATTGTACCTACTTATGGAAATGTTGTTTTTGGGATTTCAGAGTGCAAGAAATGTTATGGAAAAAGTTTCTGCTGAAGTTTTGCCAGTTTTATGGTAAAAATCTTTTGTGTTCAGTTCATCAGCATTGTTTTGTCTCTTAAATCTTAGACACATATATGAATTTAGGTGACAGCACATTTTGGTGTGCAGTCCTAAAATGTGTTTTACCTACTTTGGTACTGCTAGCCTCTAATTGAGGTACTGTACAACTGGCCATCTGCTGTGGAAGAGAAGCAACAAGGAAAATGGCAGTGAAGAAACAGGAGGAACAGTACTGGTTTCAGTTGACCAGGACAGAAAAGTCAGGATTCATCAACAAGGAGACAGAAAAACGCTGAACTGGGAAGCTGAATAAAAGGTGCCAAAGGAGAAGGGAGAAGAAAAACTGTAGAGAAGTATAAGAGAGCATATGCACAAGATAGGTGTTTAAATTTGAGTTTACATCAAGTGATACTGAAATTATTTAAAACTGTTACAGGATTAGAAAAGTGACAAGATTAGAAATAAAATCCATCATCTAATTTCAAACCTAGATAATACCTGCCATCAAGGAAGAATATATTAGTTTTCTAGGTAAAAATTCCATAAATGTATCACTAAATATTTATTAATCCTGCCCAATGCACGTATATTTCTTTTTAAATACTACTTCTGTCTGAACACTCTGTAGTCCTTTCTTTCTTCAGAAATCGGTTCCTCTTTATTATCACTCACTATCCCACTGCTGGAAGCACATGGAAAGGCCAAAGCATAAACACTTGCAGGATTTGAATGTACTGATGCTCTGTTTCATGTGGAGAGCTTGGTGATGAAACAGTCCAAACTATGCCACTAGCATAACCWCATCAGAACAGTTGTTTACTCATGGTCATGAGTCCCTTGGCATCAGTCTAAATTGAAACAACAACCTCTAGGCAGGACTAATTGACGTCATTCAGTATTTTTATCATGAACTGTTGTGGTGGGTTGACCCTGGCTGGATGGCAAGTGCCCACCAAGCCACTCTATCACTCTCCCTCCTCAGCTGGACAGGGGAGAGAAAATATAACGAGAGGCTTGTGGGTCGAGATAAGGACAGGGAGAGATCACTCAGCAATTGCTGTCATGGGCAAAACAGACTCAACTTGGGGAAATTAGTTTAATTTATTGCCAATCAAAATGAGAAATAAAACCAAATCTTAAAAACACCTTCCACCGACCCCTCCCTTCTTTCCGGGCTCAACTTCACTCCTGAATTCTCTACCTCCTCCCCCCAAGCAGGGCAGGGGGACAAGGAATGGGGGTTGTGGTCAGTCCATCACAAGCTGTCTCTGCCGCTTCTTCCTCCTCACACTCTTGCCCTGCTCCAGTTCCCCACGAACTTCTCCAATGTGAGTCCTTCCCACGGGCTGCAGTTCTTCACGAGCTGCTCCAGGGAGGGTCCCTTCCACAGGGTGCAGTCCTTCAGGAACAGACTGCTCCAGCATGGGTCTCCCATGGGGTCACAAGTCCTGCCATCAAACCTGCTCCAGCACGGGCTCCTCTCTCCGTGAGTCCACAGGTCCTGCCAGGAGCCTGCTCCAGAGTGGGCTTCCCACAGGGTCACAGCCTCCTTCGGATGCATCCACCTGCTCCGGCGTGGGGTCCTCCATGGACTGCAGGTGGATATCTGCTCTACCGTGGACCTCCATGGGCTGCAGGGGACAGCCTGCCTCACCATGGTCTTCACCACGGGCTGCAGGGGAATCTCTGCTCTGGTGCCTGGAGCACCTCCTCCCCTCCTTCTTCACTGACCTTGGTGTCTGCAGAGTTGTTTCTCTCACATATTCTCACTCCTCTCTCCGGCTGCAGTTTCTACTGTGTGTTTTTTTGTTTTTTTCCTCCCATTTTTAAATATGTTATCACAGAGGCACTACCACAGTCACTGATGGGTTCGGCCTTGGCTAGTGGCAGGTCTGTCTTGGAGCTGGCTGGCATTGGCTCTTTCAGACATAGGGGAAGCTTCTGGCAGCTTCTCACAGAAGCCACCCCTGTAGCCCCACCTCGCTACCAAAACCTGGCCATGCACATCCAATACAACTGTGAAACAATCAAGCACCTCATCATATCTTCTCAGTGGTTACAATGTGTTATGCATCATGTCAGTCTACAATGAGGAGAGGTTAATTAGGGGTTCTTTGACAGGCTACAGAAATCTAGCTTGTGCCACTGAGAAGTTGGCTAACAGATGTGTGAGATTACGTTTAAGGTTGACTTCAGTGCAAAACCACTGAACTCTGTGGAGTTTAAACAAATTTTAACACCACAGTGGAAGTGCATTAAATGATGTTAGTGGGATTTACCTGGGGGTAAATTTCTGCTAATGCTTAAAATGCTGACTGAAAGACATATTATGTATCAGGATGGAGCTGATCAATTTGTTCTAATGTTATTTCAAGGCCTCATACATCTATGCATCAGGTTTTTTTTCCCATTTCTTTCTCATACACAGCCTTACCCAATAAAGTGATGCTTAACATATACACCAAGCTATACTGACTAATGTCAGTTACAAGATTAATGTTGCAAGTTGTTTATTAACTATTATCTACAAGGCTGAAGAGCTCACATTGCCATGAAAGCACGGGAGCATTCAAGACATCTTCTCCAGGACAGGAACACAGACAGTTCTGGGGTTGAGGTGCTGGACTGATGCTCTACAGTGCCTTAGATGATGTCAGATTTTACTCTACATTCAACAAGTTAGCACACAGGAAGCCTCTCCTATAACTGTCACACAGTCACACAGTCACTAACAGCAGAGGGGTGGTAGAGTGTATGTTCTAAAAATGTTTTGGTGCTTTAGGCACCAGTTCAGAAATCTTAGCTACATGTGTATGTTCTTTTCCAGAATAGACCTTGAAGTCAGACATTAACCCTAGATACAAAGCAGTAGGGACAGGCAAGTATCACCACTACTGTGTGTTGCCTCCCCCCTGTCAAGATTAATTACATACATAGGGAAGTGCTTGTCACCACTCTGCCAACGGCCTACATCGCAACGGAGTGAAGGAAAATGTCTTCTTTATACAGGGGTTTTAGGTAGGAAAAAGTGAACTAAGTAACACTGATAAATAGTAGTTCAGGTAGTGCTCTCTCCTCAGCTGAAACAGGAGATTTTCTGGAGGACACACAACACTTACACTGGAGGGCACTGGGTCTTAGCTGGCATTTGACAGATAGCAGCAGTGAAGCAGCAAAAAAGGATTTGCTAAACAGGAGGCAGCGTGAGAGACTTCACTTTAGAACTCAGCCAAGCACATGAATTCAGACTTCAAATAAATAAATTTGATTTTAACTCACCCACTTCATTTGCTCAGGAATGCCTACATTATCAGTTACTGCCGAGGTATGCTTTAGAAAGCTGTGCCTTGCTGCCTGTCAGCTCTTACTTGGCTGGTGGTATGAAAACTTGTAATCTTCCCATCCTAGCTGGAGCTTTGGTTCAGTCTTTTCCCCTGCACAGCAAATGGTATGGCCTTATTCTTGAAATCAGGACTCGTGACCACTCTTACTGTACAGTCATACTGCTAGTTCTTTTAACTTCATTAAAACATGCAGCAAAGGGTTTTACAAGACTGTCAGAAGGCTGGTAATCTCAAAATCTTAATAAAAATTTCTGAATCTGTAGTGACTGAGGCAAACTTCAAAATGCATTACATACTTTTTGCTGGACATTTGTATCCTCATTTTATAACAGGGTTTGGCATCGATATCTGATTAAGCAGATACTACTACTACTACTACTACTACTACTACTACTACTACTACTACTAAAGTGTATGTCTCTTTCAATATCCATGTTATTCTTATCTATTCATTCCCTGCAACTACTGCATATTAACATCTTGACTTGCAAGGACTCAGCTGCAGCAATGGCATGAATGTTTTGTAAGGCAGGCCATTCACACCAAGCAGTCTTACAACTGATTATACCTGCTGGCACACAGACAGTTGAGCTACACACTTGGTGCATTGAGTGTGGGAAGGTAAGCTTCAAGGTTCTGCCACAGGAGAAAGGAAAATAAAATAGGAAACTATGACTGTACCACTTCAGATACTAGTAAATATGGACACAATAGCTGAAACTCTATGTAATTTCCAAAGTGACTACATTTTGAATTGATAGTATTACTTTACTAAAGCAGGCTAAGCATATGATTTATTTAAGAAAGGTGTGTATTTTTTTTTTTGTAGTGAAGTAGTGCCAAAATGGGTAAAAAAGTCATTAAACCAGAGTTAAAAATTGATTAAGCAGAACAGGAGGAGGGGAAGAGGGAAATGAGGACAGCAGACAGCATTCATAATTAACATTTATCCTTCTAAGAACCGTACAATTATGGTCTGGCAGGAAGGGTCAGGAAAATCTAATAATTTCCCAAAAAGTCAGGATCAGATGAAGCAGCAAATTGCAGGTTCTTATTTGGGATCCAGATGAATACATGGGTCACATAAGCCAACTCCTAAAATGAGTTTTCCTGTCTGTATGAAGCTCAGCTGGCTGCAAACAAGATTGATGCAGTGACATCCTCATTCATCTTTTTTTTTCCCAACTTTCTCATTTATTTGCTGCCTTTGATGTTGTGCAGCAGACTTATGTCAGGGAAAATTAGCGACTTATGCCCATCAATAATTACACTAACTTTCTTGCAAGCTGTACGTTATAATATCTCCTAAAAACAGATTTAAAAAAAAAAAAAAAAAAAGAATTCCGGCTAGTGAATCGGCAGATTAGATAGATACTAAGTGCTTAAATCAGAACCTGTATCCCTGAAAATCCCAGTTTAGCTGCTATATGTCACCCTAGCATAGACATCTTATTTTTACCTTCTTAGCCCATAAAACTGCTTCTGTATTTTCAGTAGACAGACCCACCAGGGGAGAAAGCATCTCCCAAGTAACCCTCTGATGGTAGTGTGCAAATTGTAACACCTCAGCTACCTTTGCAGCCCAGCCATATCAGTGCTTTACTGCATTAAAGATAATAAAGCTGAAATCCAAGGCTTTTTAATTGAAAAAGAACACCATGCTACCGTCAGGATAATGCAGGTAAAACATTTAGACTTGAGCAAGTAGCCTGTCTGTGCTGAACTGTGCTACTGGCTTTTTACAGACCTAAGTATCCATGAACCTGATTCCCTTAGTATTCAATAAAAAGCATTATAGAATACAGCCACCTCAAACTGAGTTCTGGGTTCTGCAGCAGGGCTGGACATCTAAAACTTAGGCACTGCACTCAGTAATCCAAGGAATATATTCTAATGGTGAGTGTAGGAGATCGGCAGAGGAGACATGGAGCTAAGTTTGTGAAGAAAGAAGATGATATGGTAGAGTAACAGTGAGGAGGTACCCACATCCCTCAGAAGGTGAAGGGAGATGTTAACCAGCATATGATTTTTCAGGTTCAGATGGTCTTGTTGAATAACATCTTTACTGTATTATATGATATAGTGAATACCTACAATTCTATCCACCTCTCTCCCACATTAGATTTTTACACACAGCTGCAATGGTGAGTGTAGAGGCAATCCAGCAGGTTTTTTCCATAACAATTCCTGAACAAGGAGCTAGGAGGAGTGCAGTGCAAAGACATTGATTGAATCATACAAGTCACCTCAGCATGGCAAAGCTATGTTAAAAGTCCTTTAGCCTTTCTTTCTCTCTCAGCTGAATTTCTTTGTATTTTAAAAGGCTATCATGGCATTTCCCTACTTTGCACAAGAGAGCAGGCTAAATGTGTTCAAATGCAAAGTGTGTTCAGATTCTACAGTTGTAAGGGCCATATGGTTAAATGAAAGGAGTCATAATGCCTAAAATCAAGAAGTGCATTAAGTTGAAGAGTCTATAACATGAAAGGACACATGTAAATTCTGATAATTTGAGACAAAGACAAGTTGTTGCAGAACCAGGGAGTATTCATTTCCCAGTGTTCCCACTCTTTTCAGTCCTGAATAAAGGGAAGACACGGGATCACAGACTTTATTTTAAAAAGATCACCTTTAAAGAGCTGCATGACTGGTTCATTTAGCTATAATGGCAGCTGTAATTTTAATTCCATAATATTTGGTATGTTTTTCTACCTATTCATTTATCGCACTTTTTATGTAAAGGTTGTACTTGGTTATTAAAAGTTAAACATGACAGACAAATTGGTATTTCAGAGGGGGTTACTTCAAACCAATGAGTCATTTTACTAGGCTTTAGACTGCTTCAAGAGACTGGATGCCATAAACTTCAACTTAAAAAGGTTTTGGTCATATGTAATACCAGTCTGATTTACTGTGAAGTCCTCCTTTTGAGCACATGCTCTTGTTAACAGTATATACTTTCCCAGTAGAAAAATGAGGGACTAGATATTTATAATAACCATAAACGTATTTTGAGAACTTCAGAATGAACACAGTAATTTTTTTGGAAATATGTTAAAAACAGATGAACTGAAAGGATATTTTACATTTCACAGCCTTTGCAGAAGAAGTATTGAGACTTTTACTGTAATTGAGAGCTTTTATTTATACACTTCCCTACATGCTAAGCAGAAGTTAGCATGCAACAGAATAGCATATACTTGATTTGTTCCTATCACTTCCATATTCCGTATCCCATAAAAGCTAATGCACTATCAATTAGCAATGTATTATGTTTCATTATTAAAATGAATTGTATCATTGCTTTAACATCAAATAATTGTACTATATAACATGTTTCTCATGTCATTATGGTCTGTTAACAATCCTGCTGCCTATTTGCAAAGGCTCATAAAAGCTACTGGACACTGGGGAGCAGTTTTTGTGGTTTCTGAAGTACAATTTTCATTTAAACTCTTCCACACTGCCTTTAGTGCTCTTACAGCAATATCACTTCTCTGTAAATGGATCAAAATAAGCCTTGTTGATGGCTAAATGTGCCATGGAATTGCATATGTACAAACACTTGTTGTCATGCAAACTGAGAGAAAAATCAAGTATAAAAGATGGCAATGTGTAAAAGGCAGGGTAAGTATTTGATGTCAAAACTGAGCACTGACAGTACTTCTTTTCTTCCTCTCTCTCACGYGCTAAAATGTTGTTTGCCTAAATGCTCTTAAAATCTGGCAGTATATAGAGTAAAACTGCAGATTTTGCTTTCTGGGTGCTACATTACATAGATGTTATTGTTTCACAGTCATTTTGTTAGATCGTAACCTTACTTGATTTCCATTCTCAGCTACGATAGTTTAAGATTATTTTTCAACAATGTAATTTCAACATTCAAAATATATGTATGCTAGCTATCTATAAATCATAATATACAGAGTAAGCAACATCCATCAGCTTCATATATCAATTAAACTCTTTTGTTTGAATTAGGTTCAGTTCTGTGACATTTGTTGTTCACTTCTTGGCATAGATTAAATCAAAACAATTCCATGAGATTTTCTTTCTTTCTCCCGACATTCTAGATTTTGGATGAATGTTCTCAGTGTTTGTGCAAATGTACTCATACATTTCTCTGGGCTGTAGGAACCTATGGGAGAATTTGCAAATGTTTTTCTAAATAATTTTCAAATATTTTCTACAAAAACTTGCTGCATTGATCTAGCACCAATGGTCTGAAGATCACTAAGTAAGGAAGAATCAGAGGGGAAAAAGCAGGAAAGAACTTTATGAAAGGTGTTTGCTTCTCCATTGTCTGGCAGCTTGTCAAGCCACCTACCCCCCTGTAGTCTAAATCAAGCAGGAACAAATTACTAATGCTTGCAAACTAAATAGTCTACTCAAACAAAAAGCTGCAGAAATGGAAAAGGTGAGGTTTTATAGAATTTAATTCCTCCTTTTCTGGCTGGGAATGGGACTGATGTGCCACTGGGAGTATATAAGATGTCCAAAAGGCACATCCTTTTCTGTGTCTCCTAGCAGATGATTCTGTAATACTGGAGCACATCACCATGTGAACTGTAAGCTGTAAGTTTCTCCACAAAAGAATTATTTATAAATTCAAGATCAAGCCCTATATCTTAAGATGATTTTCAGTTTCATACCTATTTGACCTCCCTTCATCAATATACAAATAATTACCTTTATATTGTGGTCAATTTATCAGATTTTATCTGATTAAACAAAGGGGACACTGTCATTGTAAGCACAAGAAACACAAAAAATCTTGGTAACAAAATATTGCAAACTTTATGAAAAAGTTTAATAGAGGGGAAAAAAATCCATTTTCGGATGGTTTTCTCTAAATTCAACATCTTGATAGCAAATGTATTTAAGTAAGAGCAAAACTAAGTTAACAGTAACTTGAACTGTTAGATAAGTCTATCTATAAATGGGAAATCAAGTAAGAAGTAATTGAATGGAAAGATCCTAGATAGAGATGAAGTTAGTCAGATCTATGATGAAATATCCTCATGAGATGTTCCCAGCAACTGGGTAAGGCAATATATCTTTTTGTACCAATACCCTTTAATAATAATGTTATGTATTATAATACTGTATATATATAGAATCATAGAATCATAGAATCACTAAGGTTGGAAAAGACCTCTAAGATCAAGTCCAACCGTCAACCCAACACCACCATGCTCACTAAAACATGTCCCGAAGCACCACATCTACATGTTTTTTGAACGCTTCCAGGGATGGTGACTCCACCACTTCCCTGGGCAGCCTGTTCCAGTGCTTGACAACACTTTCGGTGAAGAAATTTTTCCTAATGTCCAATTTAAACCTCCCCTGGCACAACTTGAGGCCATTTCCTCTCGTCCTTTTGCTACTTCCTTGGGAGAAGAGACCAACACCAACCTCACAGCCTCCTTCCAGGTAGTTGTAGAGAGCAATAAGGTCTCCCCTCAGCCTCCTCTTCTCCAGGCTAAACAACCCCAGCTCCCTCAGCCGCTCCTCAGAAGACCTGTTCTCCAGACGCTTCTCCAGCTTTGTTGCCCTTCTTTGGACACCTCAATGTCCTTCTTGTAGTGAGGGGCCCAAAACTGAACACAATATTCAAGGTGCGGCCTCACCAGTGCTGAGTACAGGGAGACGATCACCTCCCTACTCCTGCTGGCCACACTATTTCTGATACAGGCCAGGATGCCGTTGGCCTTCTTGGCCACCTGGGCACACTGCCCGTTCATGTTCAGCCAGCTGTCGACCAGCACCCCCAGGTCCTTTTCTGCTGGGCAGCTTTCCAGCCACTCTTCCCCAAGCCTGTAGCGTTGCCTGGGGTTGTTGCCACCCAAGTGCAGGACCCGGCACTTGGTCTTGTTGAACCTCATACAATTGGCCTCGGCCCATCGATCCAGCCTGTCCAGATCCCTCTGCAGAGCCTTCCTACCCTCAGGCAGATCGACACTGCTGCCCAACTTGGTGTTGTCTGCAAACTTACTGAGGTTGCACTTGATTCTCTCATCCACATCATTGGGAAAGTTATTAAACAAGACTGGCCCCAAAACTGAACCCTGGGGAACACCACTTGTGACTGGCTGCCAACTGGATTTAACTCAGTTCACTACAACTCTCTGGGCTCGGCCGTCCAGACAGTTTTTTAACCAGCAAAGAGTACACCTCTCTAAACCATGAGCCGCCAGCTTCTCCAGGAGAATGCTGTGGGAGACAGTGTCAAAGTCTTTACTAAAGTCCCAGGTAGACCACATCCACAGCCTTCCCCTCATCCACTAGGTGGGTCACCCGGTCGTAGAAGGAGATCAGGTTGGTCAAGCAGGACCTGCCCTTCATGAACCCATGCTGGCTGGGCCCGATCCCCTGGTCGTCCTGCACCTGCCTTGTGAGCGCCCTCAAGATGAACCGCTCGATAACCTTCCCCGGCACCAAGGTCAGGCTGACAGGCCTGTAGTTCCCCGGATCCTCCTTCCAGCCCTTCTTGTAGATGTGCATCACACTGGCAAGCCTCCAGTCATCCGGGATCTCCCCTGTTAACCAGGACCGGTGATAAATGTTGGAGAGTGGCTTGGCAAGCTCCTCCACCAGCTCCCTCAGTACTCTCGGGTGGATCCCATCCGGCCCCATAGACTTGTGAGTGTCCGGGTGGGACTACTAAGATGGTTGCACTACCATCCTAAAGAATTAATTTCCTCTTTTTTTTTATTTTTTTTTCTGTTTGGGAGGTGTCAGTATATAACAATTAGAGGTACTGACACTTTGACTGAAGCACATGCTTCATGCAGTTGTATGGCTCCTTGAATAGGTCACTAAAGTATGAATATGATGGTACTGTCACACAGTTCTTAAAGGCATAGAAACAGAGCTTTTAAACTGTTTAGTTGCAGCAATGTGATTTAAACCTTGTTGGTCATTCATGCCGCAGACTGACAATAAATGATTTAACCTGAGAATTTGATCATTTGGACTGGTGAATCAGAAGTGGCTAAAGTGCTGCTAGATACTTGCTCCTATGTACTATCTGGCAGATAGTATGGATGAAATGAAGAGGAAAAATAAGAACCAGATACAGTACTAGTGAGGTAGCTGAGGACTATATCTTATTTAACTCTTCTCATAACACTGCTTTTGAGTAGAACCTTGACATTTATATTAACTCTTAGTTGGATTTCCAGATCAATATATAATAGGTCTTCAAGAGAAAATATAAAAACGCATAGCTCTGGCCTTTTCTTTCTCCCTATCTTTTTCACCAGATCTGAGAAAGACATTACGAAACTGCTACAGCTATGTGCTCCTCACATGACTAGGGAAGATAGCCCATCATACTCACTTTTGGAGATGCCAGCTTACCACCTAGAACACTAGTTTAAATACATTCAGGGTAAGTGACAGGAAGAACATACTACAACTTACTATCTCATGTCTATTACGCACATAAAATGTGTGAACTTATTCTAATTTTTAAGTTTCCTTGCAGAGAAAATAAATAAACCAGTAACCTCTTCAGAATTTGATCAGGAGCAAAGGAAGCTCTGCAATCAATAGAATGAACATCACCTGCAATGAGAAAGGATTCAGAATTCAATTGCTACTCTTCCACACGTATCAGGAAGGATGCAGGAGGAATATGTTGCTTTCTCTGAAAAACAGATGCATGATACTTACACAGTAGGAAGTTCCAACAGGCCTTTTGTCTTTCAATAGCACATCTGTCGTGGTTTAAGCCCAGCCGGCAACTAAGCACCACACAGCCGCTCGCTCACTCTCCCCCAGGTGGGACGGGGGAGAGAATCGGAAGGGTAAAAGTGAGAAAACTCGTGGGTTGAGATAAAGACAGTTTAATAGGGAAAGCAAAAGCCGCGCACGCAAGCAAAGCAAAACAAGGAATTCATTCCCTACTTCCCATGGGCAGGCAGGTGTTGAGCCATCTCCGGAAAAGCAGGGCTCCATCACGCGTAACGGTTACTTGGGAAGACAAGCACCATCACTCCGAACGTCCCTCACTTCCTTCTTCTTCCCCCAGCCTTATATGCTGAGCATGACATCATATGGTATGGAATACCCCATTGGCCAGCTGGCCTAGCTGTCCTGGCTATGCTCCCTCCCAGCCTCTTGTGCACCTCACAGAGCATGCGAGCTGAAAAGTCCTTGAGAAAGTAGACTACCTAGTAACAACTAAAAACATTAGTGTGTTATCAACATTCTTCTTACACTAAATCCAAAACATAGCACTATACCAACTACTAGAAAGAAAATTAATTCCACCCCAGCCAAAACCAGGACAACATCTCTTTCCATGCATATGCAGCAGAAATGGGATTCAGCCAAACAGGGTAACGGGTTTAAATTAAAAGAGCGTAGGTTTAGATTGTACATAAGGAAGACATTCTTTACAATGAAGGTGGTGAGACATTGGAACAGGTTACTCAGAGAAGTTGTGGATGCCCCATTCCTGGAAGTGTCCAGTTTTCGTGTGGACAGGGCTTTGAGCAAGCTAATCTAGTGGAAGATGTCTTTGACCATGGCAAGGGGGTTGGATGATCTTTAAAGGTCCCTTCCAACCCTTAAATGAATAGAATAGAATAGAATAGAATAGAATAGAATAGAATAGAATAGAATAGAATAGAATAGACTATTTCAGTTGGAAAGGACCTACAATGATCATCTAGTCCATCTGCCTGACCAATTCAGGGTTGACCAAGTTAAAGCATGTTATTAAGTGCATTGTCCAAATGCCTCTTAAACACTGACAAGCTTGGGGCATCGACCACCTCTCTAGGAAGCCTGTTCCAGTGTTTGACCACCCCCTCGGTAAAGAAATGCTTCCTAATATCTAGTCTGACCCTCCCCTGACACAGCTTTGAACCATTCTGACACATCCTATCACCAGATACCAGGAAGAAAAGCTCAGCACCTCCCTCTCCACTTCCCCTCCTCAGGAAGCTGTAGACAGCAATGAGATCACCCCTCAGCCTCCTTTTCTCCAAACTAGCCAAGCTCAAAGTCCTCAGTCACTCCTCACAGGACATTCCTCCAGCCCTTTCAGCAGCTTTGTTGCCCTCCTCTGGGCACATTCAAGGACCTTCACATCCTTCTTAAACTGTGGGTCCCAGAACTGCACACAGTACTCCAGGTGAGGCCGCACCAACGCTGAATACAGCAGGATAATCACCTCTTTTGACCAGCTGGCTATGCTGTGTTTGATGCACCCCAGGATGTGGTTTTCCCCCTCAGCTGCCAAGGCACTCTGCTGACTCGTACTGAGCCTGCTGTTGACCAGCACTCCCAAGATCCCTTTCTGCAGGGCTGCTCTCCAGCCACTCCTCCACCAATTTATACTTGTGCCTGGGGTTACACCATTCTAGGTGCAGAATTCAGCATTTCGACTTGTTAAATTTCATCCCATTAATCATAGCCCAATGCTCCAATCTATCTCGATCACTCTTGCTAATGGTGCATTCAACTTCTGTAGCCAGATTGTTGATAAATATATTGAACAGAACTGGCTCTAGAATTGAACCCTGAGAAACACCGCTGGTGACCGGTCACCAGCCAGATGTAGCCCCATTCACTACAACCCTTTGAGACCTGCCCTTCAGCCAGTTAACCCAAACCATTCTGTGATTCTATGATTCTGTGAAACATTTATAGTATTTTTGAGTCCTTGGTTCTGACACTATTTAACAAACATCCCACTTATAACTCACTTCTTGATTTCATCCTGTTATTTGAGAATGTAGACATGGTGGCCATGAAATTCATTGTTTATGCAGTTTTTCTTCCTATTTGTGATGTAAATATGCTCTAGCCAAGCTATGTGAGGCCATCACGAGATGTATAGGCCAGACATCTTGATAAAGCTGAGAAGCATATTTATTTATTTATTTATTTATTTATTTATTTATTTATTTAAATAAATAAATAAATAAATAAATAAATCACAGTAAATGCCAGCATTACTTTGTCATCTCAAGTATGAATTTCTTGAAGCTTGTATTTACTAACTTGTTTAAACATAGTTTTACTTACCAGGAGACAGCTGCATCTTATTAGGCATCAGTGTAAATCCAGAGCATTTTTATATAATTTTGTCAGTATCTTTTATAATGTTCTTCCATGTCATTGTAGAAGAGTGGTTTCTCCTGTCTTCTTATTAGAGTAAGTGAGGCAAAGAAAGTTTGGTTTCCCAAGCTGTGTATACAGTCACTGTTCATAAGATCATAGTTCACAAAATAAACTGAGCATCAGAGAATACATTTTCACATTAAAAAAATACTGCTTTTTTTTCCACCATCATCATACATGCAAGAAACCAAATTCTGATGTCATATGTGTGCATGATACTCTTATTGAAAACAAGTGACACAGAACACAAAAGCTGAGAGGAAAAAATAACCTATATATTGAAAAAGAAAGATGCTTAAATCACTAAAAGATCTCTTCCTGCTTTTCTTTAGTAATGTCCAGCAGAAGTATATAATCTGAGGTATATTTCTAGCTTGGCACTTTCATGTTATTTGTCATTAACCCACAACAACCATGTATTTCAGCCTGAATTTGTACTTTAGTTCACTGTTCATTCACATATTTAAGATTCTTGCCCCAGATTTTCATTTGCGTCCTCAAGTACCGCAGCTACCAAGTATCAGGAAAAACCGCTATGTCAGAGCAAGACAGTGTGAAAGATAATGCTCTGGGTCCTTTCCTGCTAGCTGAAACTGGTGATAACTGGTGAATGCTTCTCCCCCTCTCCATGCAAAAATCCCATAAATTAGCTGAAACCACAGGTATTAAGCTAGCCTATTTGACTTCAGATTTTAAAAAAAGACGGAAAAATACTTGCACATATGGTTGGGACGCATAACATTAATTAGTATGTCAAGAGCATTACTGGTTGTGAAACTTTCCCTATTCCCATCCAAAACTAAATGGTTTAGCTTAACACCTTTTATTAGCTAAATTATTAGGTGGATATAACAATGCCTCCCAACTCACACTGGGAAGGACCATGGAGGAGAAGAGACAGTGTGGCCTTGGAAGCAGAACTGACACCTAAACGGTGAATCACTTCCCAGATGATGATACTCTTGCATCTGCGTGTCCTAATTTTGTTAGGAGTCTGTCCAGGTGAAAGTACTACAGTATGGCCTAAATGACATTGATCCTGTGTGTAAGGATCAGATCCAACCTACCCAGTGGACCAAACTAAGCACAACACTCAATGAGAATGCTGTGAAAATGGCAAATATGCATACTGGGTTTTTTTGTAAGTAAACATTTACTTTGTGACACTGTACTTGCAAGAGGAAAGAAGAACAAAAAACACAATTGGAAGAATCAAAAAAACTGGCAAAAACTTTCAAATGTATGAGCCCATTTTTGGAAGAGAAGAATGGAATGATTCTTAAAGTAGAACCTCTTCGGTCTAGCTCATACCCTTACTAAAAAAGTGTGAGCTGGCAGATTATTAGATGAGGTGAACTGGCCTAGTTCTATTGAATTAAATGAAGCCACACTGATTTACCTCAGGTGAAGATCAGGACTTTAACCCATACGTGTAACTTAACACTTGTAAGTGGGAATCTTAACTTCAGTGAGACTGCTTGGGTGGTTCTTTCATTTCGCACATGATTAAGCGATTTCCTGCATTAAAATCCAAAAGAAAAATAATTAAATGAGGAAAGCTCAATAATGTATTGTACTTAGTACTTTCAATTCTATGGAGGTCAATTCAGGCTGAAGAATGTCAGTATATGCAGGACCAATGCCTGGAAAGTAATGAACTCATAAGAATTAGGCATCCTATTTTGTGAATTATTTTCATTATGTTATGATTTTTAGCATCATATGCGTATATTATTTTCTTTAACATCTAGATGAACTGTTTGACACACTGAGTTAGATTTCATTTCCTAGTATATGTTGTTCTTTTAGAAGAGCTTTCACAGATATAAACTCATGCAATAAAAGAGACACTGACTCTATCACATTTCACTTGAAAAATTCATATAAATTATCCTGCAGAGAACACAGTCAATGGACTGTGAGACCAGAAGGCTATAACAAAGAGTAATGAAAATTAACAATGAAATAAGTAGATGGGAGGTATCTTGTGCTGACTCCAGAGGCCAGACTTCTGACCTCCATTTAATATGCTCATTGATAAACTGGAAGAAAGATGGGAATGTTAATAAAGCACGCAGATGATATTAAATGAAAGGATCTGAGATAACTATTCAAGATCAAGATGCAAGCCGAATGTTCCTGAATAAGTGTGAATAAGGAGACTAAATGATGCTGATATGCAGCTTAACCTTTTGCTTGTTTGAATATATTCCTGCTGTGGCTTTCTGCTGCAATCACCGACTCTCTTAACAACTTATTGCCTTTGTACTTTCCCTTTCAGATTTTTCTTTACGGAGATGCTTTTATGAATCTTTATTGACTAATTCCTGCACAAATTCTACAGTTGCTTTTCAAAATTTCCAGTTTATTTTTTCTAAAATTGGGCATTAATTTATAGCGTAATAATCTCAAGAACTGTTAATGCACATGCAGGTAATATCAGACTCTATTTTACTCACTGTTTTCAGTGAGCAATGGACATGCATTAGAAGAAACACATGGACCACTTAGAGAAAATTCCAGATATAACTAAAGGTTAATAGTTTCTTTCTCCAAAGTACAAAGAATGAGAAATTAGTTGCAGGTTTGACAAGATACTAAAAATATCCTCCTAATCTATCTGGGTTCTTTCTGTACAAGCAGAAATTAAGAATTAGAGCAGTGTGAAAATGACCAATTCTGTATTTTTCAACTTTCAGTTTTTAACTTCTGTCATTGGATTGCTTCAAGATTCTGATTTTTTGAAGACAAAGTTTTGTTTGAATGGTACTCCAGGTAACATAAAAAAAAATATTAGTGTCCTAGAACACCCAAAATACGAGAGTGATTCACCTAGCCAACTATAAATATGTACATCTGACTTTTTCATCTACCTTGCTTCTGTAATCAATGGTAAAAAAAAGGCCTCTCTGAGGCTTCGCTCATCTTGTTCTAAAGTAGGTGTTTAAAATAACCCAGAAAAATTCTGGATTCCTAAAGTTCCTAGTTCTTTGTTTTTCAGATGATAGAAACATTTTGTTCCATAAATATCAAAGCAGAATATTTTGACATTTCTATAGTATTTAATTCAGGTTCTTTTAGTCAAATGAAGTTTCATTAGAATATATGGATAGTTGGCACATCTTTGGGGAAAGTAATTTTGATACAAACTTTCCAATCCTCTCTGGTTATTTCTCATATGCATAATGTTTTAAAGCAGAGTCATGATGTTTCTAACTGCCTTCTTCTAAATAATGTATTTATATTCCAAATTAATGTAAAGAAACACCAGTGTTGATTTCCTTGTTGTTGTGCCTTATGGCATGAATAGCAATTTGTAAAGATCTTGCATAGTATCTGAAATAGATCGCCTCAGACATTTTAGCCATTAGGTTTGTTGTTGCTAGACTCTTATTCACCAGTATTCTTAATAGGATGTTTAAGATGATAGCTTCAATACTGGTGTTTTTTTTCCATTTAATTTTCTTTGCTCTCCAGAGTCACTAAAGCTTAAGCATTTATACGCTTATAGAATCTCTTGATGTTGAATCACTATCTGGTTCTTGGGTGGGAAATTGATTTGGTACAAATAAGCAGAGTAATAAATCATTTCATCCCCTTTGTTTAATGCCTTGAAGCATTTTTGTTCTTTTTTTACCTATAAGCATAGGTCTTGATCAGCTTTAAAAAAAGTGATAAAAACAGAATCAGAGCTCTCCACAGGTTTCTAGGTCCTTGAACACTGGAGTGTGAATGATCAGATCCTCTTTTTTCAGTGCTCAGTTGCTAATGCACTGTTCTAAAGGATAGTGAATGCTGAAATTGTTGAACTATCGACCACAGAAACAAAAGGTTTACGGGTACGTCATAATGTCTACATATTTAGATAAGGGGCTTTGGTGAACTTATAAAGCTCTTGAAGGAATGCTATAAATAAGTAAAGATTTTTCTCTGTCACTCTATGTGCTTAAGTATGGTCCAAAGTAAAAAAATTAGTGAGAAGACAAAATTATATATATGGTTAAAAAAAAAGAGGGGAGGAATTAACATTCCCCAAATCTAGCTATCTAAAATGTGATATTCTGATATGAGTTATTTGATTAGGCTCTCTACAGACAACAGAGACCTTTCAAAGTGTGTCTAATATTTGTGGGAGTAACTGTCTTCCAAATGCACTTACTTCTTTCCTTTGATTAAAGAGAACATCAAGATGGTTAGGTCAGATTAGGCAATGAATTTACAAATGAATATACAGATACCACTCAAAAAGATAATTATGTTAGATTGCACCTTAAATAAATTTGGGTGCAGATTCCCTTTATTTTATACTTCCTCAGGAAAGAAAGCAAATTGTATCTGTCAAAAAGTATTCCTGAAATACCTGGTCATCTCCAGGAATAAAAACCATGTGAAGATCTGTATTTTATTACTTTTCTGTACTCTCTTACTGTTTGACTGTTCTCAGCTGCCAGGTATTGTACTACATTGAACTACATGCAAATATATTTGATGAGGACACGTGCACCAGCATTCATGTGCACCATGCAGGTCTCCCTGGCAAACAGAAAGGAATTGGCACTTCAGAGTTGTGATTCATTTCATTCTAAAGCAGACATCTAAAATAATCTGGATTAATTGTACCCTATTTGTCTACACTTGACTACAAAGACAGCATCAGGTAGCTAGTTCAAATGCAGAGATTTACAGTACAGGCATTTAAATTTAGGTAATATCACTCCTCTCCTGTGAGACATTGTTTCTGATTAATGGTTTATTTATGATATACTAAGGATTTGACTATGTCTTTTCTAGGTATATAGAAGACAGGTTTAACCCGGTTGTATGAAATACTAATAGCTGTGTTCCCATGGCACAGCAGATCTCAGCAGAGAGCTATTTTCCCAGATTCTGAGGCTGGCTTTGAACCCGAGGTCTGCTGTGCTAGGCTGTCAATGCTGGTTACCTAAAAGTTAGTCTCAGGAGTTTTAATCTTGTCTTAGGYTGCATGCACACATAAAGCATTAAAGTTTAACAGTGCTTTGGGCAACATTCATTTCAGCAATTCTTGTTTCATGTGAACTTTCTAATAACCAACCATTTTTAATCTCCTCTGTCCAGGTTATTTGGCTTCAGGAGTGCCTAAGGCCTACCAAGGTTAGCTTTTTTTTTTTTTTTTTTTTGCTGGAGCATTCTTCAGGAATTGAAGTAAAAAATACTTTGTAAAGAAGTGAATCTGAGACTTCATGTAGAAAGTATTTCTGCTGAGTTTCAAGGCTGCAAAAAACATTCTACTTCCATGGACTTTGAACATTTGCAACCCTCTAACTACTTAACTGATTTTCTTCTGAACACCAAACAAAAAGTATTCTGGTAAGAAGTTGAATTAAAAGAGTAATTTTATGTATTTGAGTAAATGGTCTGAAATGGAATCTTAAATTCAACTTAATGTGTAGCATATTAAAAATCCTTGCTCCTTTACAGTAGTGTAATACATTTGTAAGCCTTGAAGTATTTATTTCTGAAAGGAAACCTACCACATCACTTAAAATATCACTCTATCCAACTAAGAGTCAAAAATCCAAGCAAGATCAGAAAAATCAAAGATAAAATAAATGATCTTGCCTTATGTTGTGACAGTGTTTCCATGGGTACAGTCTCCAGGTGCTCTTGTATCTATTCTGAGGTGGAGAAAGAGAATGCAGAGTGCCACAGGAATGTGGCTTATTTGCTGTGTTGTACAAGGAACATAATTTGTTCTCTTCACTAATGGAGGAAAAGCTTCAGTGCACCTTTTCAGTTAGTTACCTGGGGCTTGAATGGATACTGTTCATGTCCAAACCTTCTAGTCTAACACTACTTGAGGTCAGAAACAGACTGTCCAGTGAAATGGTGCTAAAAGTGCATTGCAAGCCCATGAATTGGCCACAGGCATACTTCCAAAAACCCTAAAACAATTTTACCTTTTCAGAGGCAAATCCTGCTCAGGTGTGTTAAGTTTCCAAATGCAAACAAAAGTCACATTTCTGTACATATGAGAACACATAGTCATACCTGATAATATTCAGGTCTTCCCTTGCATCAAATCTCAGCAATGAAATATAGAGGTCAAGTGGGAATGTTAGGGTTATAGTAAAGATGTTGATAGTAAAGCTGTTGGCAGCAAGGTGTGTGGAGTAAGAATTTCGTAGGTGGGTTACGCCAGCTGTGTGAATAAATATGTAAGTATCAATGTCTGCAGAATAGAGAAGCATCAGCACCAGTCCTTATTAATCACTTTCCTTTGTGTCACCATCCCTCCATTCACCTATCATCATGGAAGACAGGCAGGAAGGTTCTGCAACTCTGAATAAGTATATAGTTTTTATGAGCAAGGGACAGTGGTGTGATATATATTATAGACTCATATTCTGTCCATGGAGCTCTGAACCTCTCTTTGGGGGTTTAAATGACTGTTTTGAAAAGAATTTTCTCTTTTAATGTCTATTTGCATAGGTCTTGGCTGCAGAGGGAAAAAAATACATACATGTGGAACTGAAAAAATAAACCCCAGGAATTATCATAAGGATCAAATCCCAGATCCATCTGGTTGAGAATACTAATTTTGCCAGTGACAACAGCCATTATCAGATCATGCAGAAAGGCATAAACCTCTGGCTGTAATGACTAGAGGTTGGTTTAAACCACAGAGCACAAGATTTATTATTCCTTCCTTTTTCTCTTTCTTTTTTTTTCAATGTAAGCTCTGGCTGTCTGCTGTCTGTTGATGATTCGCTTTTTGACAAATGCTACACTTTAATCCAATGTGGTATGAGAGAAAGTCTTTCCTTTTAGTCATGAATTTCATATTATTCACAATTGAAAGGAAATTGGTTTAGAAATTGAATTTATAAATCATCTGGCCAAACCATCTAAAAATGGACTTGTTCAAAAGTAGAGTATTATTATTCCAGCAAGAATCTACCCTATTTTCTTTCTTCATTACAGTAAGTTTAAGAAGGAATAAAATTGAAGTCCACTTTTTTTGTTCTAGTTCTACTATTATTGCTGTATCCACATATTTTTCAATAGTAATAAAACTTTATTGCTTTACGACTTGAACATGATGAATTTTGACTTAACATTTTGGCTGATGGCCAAAGAAAATGATCTTCTTACTTTTCCCAAGGGCAAAAAAAAGTTTAAATTTGTATGTCTTATTTGTTCTAGGGCACTTAAGCCTTGTCTTTTTGGTAGGGTAAAGTTACAGCTTATCATTTTGCTGATTTAATTAGTTCAAACGTTTATAAAATAAAACAGACCAGTACATTCATTTGTGGCATAAACCTCTCAGTGGAGAATGGTTACGTAGGATGTCTTAGGACTTTGAAATGCAGACAGCTGGCATATCATTGCACTGTGTGTTGGGTTTTTAATAAACAGAATAGTTTGATACTATGAATGTATTCTTTTCTAGATTCATCGCATATAATCTTAGAGAAGAAGGATATTTATAGTTATATGGATATACTTAGAATTCAGCAATGATAAATTTGCAGGTGACCTTTTTTTTTATTGAAGACAAGTTTAAGATTGACCTAGTTAAGTATGATTTGGCTCCCATAATCTGAAACATTAGTCTTACCCTAAACAATGTCTTTTCTCTTTTCTCTGAAGCAGATTTTCTGTTCAATAAAAGTCTAAAAAGTGTTTTGCAAAATTCACCTAAAAATCCATCAGATCATGAAAGCTCAACTGAAAATCTTTGAACCAAGTCAAAATAAAAGAAAGATTGTGTACTAATTTTGTTACTTGCTCTTTCATTATGTTTGTTATTTCTTCTCTAAACTGAAAAAAAAAATCTAATAAATTAGCAGCTTAATTTGAAAATATTTAAATTTTTAAGATGTAGGACCAATGGAGGCAGTGAGAAATTTTATACCTTTTCCTAAATCACTTAAAAATTCTTTTCATCATTAATCAGGAAAATAAAATAGTCAATTTGACATTATTTCCTTGGTTTTTATTTAAAAAAAAAAATAGACCTCCCTTTAAGGATAATGACCTTAGTAAAAGTATTCTGGTCTGTTAGCTATCCTGCAGACTGCAGCTATTTCTGCTTGACTCAAAACAGGGGCAGAATTATTCTTCAGCTACTAGATTTGGGGAACAACTGCCAGGAATGTATGATTTTCTTAGCCAACAGCCTTCCAGGAAAGTAGTCTCAGAGCAGTCATGTTGATTCTTCCCTGTGCAAAATCAATTTTTGTATTTTCTTTCTTGTCTCGAAAAGTCAATTCCTTCCCCCACACCACAAAAATTGGAGTTTTCAAAAAGGAGACTTTTTGGTAGGATAGAGCATGCCCAGTGAAAAAYCCAATGAGCTCTATTTCATCTCATCTCTGCACCATTTATAATTCCTCTAGTTTTTTTAGCTTGTCTGCTGGGTGTCACTGTAATTCCTTCATGTTAAAACATCTTATATTGGGAACCCCAGGGAATTTATTTTCCTTTCCTGACAAACTAGCTAACCGTGAATCAGCCACATATATGTTAAACCATAAACCATGAAACCATACATAAGTGACTGGAATTCTCTGTTCTACAGCCAGGTGATTGATTTGAGGCAAAGGTCTGAAATCTAAGCTACCTTAAGGGAGGATGCGAAAAGCTCAGCTGCATGAGTAGTTGAGTTGACCATGAGGCTTTTTGGGGGATGTTCAGGAGAAAGTTGTTTCTGCTTCTTTGGGAGATGCAACATTAATTGCTTTTATTAGCATCAGACCGGTCATCTTTGTAAAGGGCAGGTTTCACACTTGTCCTGCTTTGCTCAGACATGATCCCTTGAGATCCTCAGACCATTTGCTAGCTTATTAGTATCCTAGTCTTTATATTTAAAAATCAGAAACATCAAGTGCTCTAGATAGCTTCTATTTTATTCATAATTGGTATTCAGTTTGCAGGAGTTATTTTTTTCTTTAACACAGCAGTTTTGAAAAGAAAAGTTAAGCTGGAAATGAGAAATAGAAGTAACTAAATTAGGCATTGAGAAATGAATATGATTCTATGATTTTGTTTTTATAGAAGTGTTATCTTCAGTTATAGCATCAAGTTACAATGAATGCCAAAACTTATTATATGAAAAGAAATGAGGAGTGATTACTATGGATATGACCACAATTACCATATAGGAAATTATACAGGAATTAAAACTGACCTGTTTTTCAGATGCCTCAGTGTAATCATTTTGGAAGTAGATAACTTCGTAATCTAACAGACTAATAAAGGAGTTGAGATTATGATATTACCATGGAAAGGCACAGTGTGCTGGCTAATACATGTGAAAACTGCCAAGTTCTCAGCACAAACCTGAAGGAAATTAGCTGAGTACGAGGGGAGGTTACACAGCACTCAAAGTATAATGAATTTTTTTCTGTTTTCTCTGCCCGTGACTTCATTAAATTACTTCCTTCAAAGATTGTGGAAGTTGATGACTCCCTGTGACTTCACAGGCATTGATTAAGCCCTGAACACATCAGATGGCAGTTGTCCTGTTGTGTTTGTATGGCATACAGGGAAGAGAAGCCGGAGCTGTGCTAAATTGCAGTGAATACATTGCTGATTCAGAGTCAATATGCTTTTGCACTTCACAATTGATTTAAATTCCTGTCAGTGCAGCTCCCATTCCTATATGATGTAGCCATCTAAGGTCTCTTACACTACCGTTATGTGGCCATCCCTTTATAACTCTTCTTCCTCCTGTTCTATCCATAATTGACAATATAGAAAAACTAGTTGTTATCTATTCATGTTTTCTTTCAGACACTTTAATGATTAATGCTCTCTTTTCCACCTGATGGATAGTAGTCGAGCGGGAGAGGGAAACAGCACAAATGTATTAGTATAGAACTAGAGGTTATTTCTCCTTTTACCCTCCTGCCATGTCCAGTCCAGGCCTCTTCCACATAAGTTGTTCAGGGCACTTCTTACCTTTTGTGATTGTGTCCATAAATCATTTCCCTCCCATCTATACTGCATTTTTTTCTTCATATCTGTCCCTTTTTCTAGTTCTTCTTATAGCTTTTTTGTCCTCTCTTAGCCCTTCTCTGAACAGCGGTTTGCAGCAAACACCAAGACCCAGTGAGCCACATTTTGCCTCAGAGCCAACAGAATCCACAACACAGTACCAACAGCTCTACATTTTCGTTGTGTGCCTTTCTCCCTTCATTGGTATTCACAGTTCCTCCTAATTCAATGTTGTCTGTTAATTCATTAATATTCCATTTACTGCCTCTCGTCAGTCATTGATGGAGATGTGAAACAAGGCTTGGGACTGATCCCCAGAGCTGCTCCAATATGCACAAACCTCCCACCACATGTACTACAGTTGACTATAGCCCTACAGCCTTTCTTAAGGTTTACAGTCCACAGGACAGCAGCCTTTGTCGGACAAAGCTTTTCAACTAAGACTTCATGTGACAATGTATCATGCTGAAGCTCATGCACAATTTAGCGTTTTCTAAAAACTGTTTATTGAATGTTTAAATATTGCAAGACACTTTTTTGTTTTCAGAGAAACCTACCTAATGTGCTGCAGTAGAACACCCACTTGTTTATCATTTTTTTACACATATATGTTGGTAAGTACTATAATTTCTTCCCATAATCAGCCAGATTTCCTTACTTGTTTGTTTGTTGTTTTTCTTTCCCCTTTCCTCCAGCTCTTGAGAGCACAGATAGAAAATGCATCACTACGGCAGTGCTTATCCAAAGTAGCTCTTAGATTTTAATTGAAGCAGGAATAATTATGGCCAATGTTTATAATTTGTGGAAACTCCAGAAATTCCTACTTTACATCTGGAGGCATTCACATGTTTTGAAGCTTAGCCATAAGTCATTAGGTTAAACTTCATGTAAAAGAAGATCCCAAAGTGTAAGAGACAAAACTTAATTCTAACAGGATTTTGGTGTATTTTATTTGTACTCAGTACTATTCTTCTTCAGACTCATAAAATCAAAGAACGAACTGCAACTTTTTACCATTACAGGCATTGAATAGCAAAAATGAATGTAGCATATTATATATTTCAAGTTTAGGCTTTGTATGTTAATTCCTCCTTTTGCTATTATTAGCTCAAATATAATGTTCTAAATGACTCATCACTTGATCAAAAAAATAGGTTTGTTATTTTTTCTGTTCTTATGTATTTCTTTTATGTTATTTAACACTGTTTGCTGCATGAATATTGAATAGCTGCATATATAAACAGGATTTTACTTTCCTTTTCAACTTGTTCTCCATTTTGACCAAGTGTTTACATTGAAATGCTTTTTATTCCCACAGTACAAAAGTGTATGAAAACAAGATAAGGAGTAACTCAGAAACTTCCCGAGTATAACAACCTCCACAGAAAATTTTCGTGTTAGAACACCCAGCTCTAACATAAAAACTGAGAGCTGCACAGGCTAGCCCTGCTCAAGGGGGAGGTTTTAAGATGTTTAGCACAATACTTGGAATAAATGTAAAAAAGTAGTTAGAATATGGGGATGAGGTTTATTGAAAAGGGGTTGGGAGTTAGGGTTGGGAGTTTATTGAAAAATGCTTACCTGTTTTTTCATTGTAAAAGGATATTTTTTGCTTCCAGATGACAGTGAAACACAGCGTAGGATGGTAGAATAAACTCAATGTCCTTTAGCTTTATTCACAGACTAAAAAAAAAAATTCAACAGTGTTAACAGCTGTAAAAGGGCTAGTTTGGCTGAGATACGCTCAGTTTGCCAGAGTCATCATGGAGCGTACAACATGGTCCTACTACACTGCATGCCAGCAAGTAGCAGCTGCCCTAAACCGAGATAGTATTTTCCATCTTTCTCCATGCAGGAGCTGGCTTCAGCTTTTCCCTGCTGTGATTTTCACTCAGCTGTTCAGGGATAAGGTTGGAACGGGCTGCTCTAGAAACCAAGAAGGACATTCATTAGGGAGCAAGGGAAGTGGCAGCTGAGTGGCTGCTGGAAAGGAGCCTGCATGAGGCTGACATGCTGTTCCCTGAAGGCCAGAAGCAGCTGTGGGGAGGAGGAAAGAGGAGGACATCCCTCAGATTTCATCTTACTCAGAGGAGTATAGGGATTTCTGAATATTGGTGAAAATTTTGGGTATGTCTCCTCTGTCAGTTCCTACCATTCCTTTATGCAATAGTCTCTATATTGATCTGTGTCCCAAGAGACAGGGAGGTGAACAGGGAGTTTGTACAGCTTAGAGACTGCAGCATCCAAAGATGACAGTGGAGGAAGAGAAAGCCTTGACATCAACTTATAACATTGTCTCCAATATGAAATGAAGTCTGTCAAGGAGGTCTCTGTTTCCCAGGGAGAACAACATAGCTGGGGAACAGGAAGGGTTCCTGGGACCTGCTACTCAGACCTCCAGAATTATCCTGACCAAAAGTTTAATAGTATTGCAATGGTCTGGTTATGATCCTCGTTCTTGCTATTGTGAAAGATTAAAATAATAACTGTCATCGCTCATATCTCTTGTTTGAGAGAAAGAAATACAAATAKTGACCAAAAGTGGCTAGTAAACATACAAAGGGGTGAGGAAGAAGAGTCAAAAAGTAAAACAGAGTATATATACATTGGCAACTGTTTAATCTTACCACTTTTAATAGTATAATGTCACATACCTTGTGCATGATGTTGCTGAAGTTTAACACGATTGAGGGAGTAGTTAGAGGCTGCACTTACTAGGATTAAACTGTGGACACAAAGGAAGAAGAGTAGGAACTTTGGGAATGGGGAGAGGTAAGATAGCAGCTGAAAGATAACAAAGAACAGTTGCACTTCTGAAACTGCCTTTTTGGACTGAACACTTCCAATTCTCTTGATGGCACAAACACGTTATTTTAACAGTCACTGACTGAACTTAAAATGATAGGGGCAGAAATGAAAGAGAAATATTTTGTTTTCCCTCATCCTACATGACACAAGACAAGCAGCCCACCTAAATAACAGAATATCCCCAGTATATTTCTTAATTCCGCTTAGAGGGGAAAAAGAAGAAAACGTAGTCCAAATAGAAGCAGCCTAGCCTCTTATTTACATGCTTTGTTGCCATGTGTGTCTGACTGCTTGTTTCATCTTTCATCAACCACTTGTCTAGTAATCCCACTGAATCCAAACTCTATGATGTGCTAGGAATTCCACCAGTAAATTCAGCTTTCCTTTCTCTGTCAGTCCCTCAAGAAGGTTGCATAAGCCCTTTTATTTGTATTATAAGCTAAGGGAACTAATGATCATCTCAATTGTTCATAAAATTCCTGAAGGAGGCACTCAGATTATACACATTGTTGACTGAAGTTTTATTTCAATTTATTTTGGCTAAAGATCTGGATCCCTATATATTCTCACTTTATGTAAAATATGGTCCCAGACCTAACAATGGAGTATGATAGAATCCAATGATTTTTTTAAAGTTGCATAGAATAATTAAATATTTTCTAACATAAAGGAAAACTTTTCTTGTTTTCCACTGTTTTAATGAGTAGTTTAAATTTTCAACAATTAATTTTTTTTACAGGATTTTTAAAACACCATGATAATAATTTATCTTGTGCTATAGTAAGCAACTTTTAAAAAGGAAGTTTAAAAACAGTGGAATATGAAAAGGTCAAAAGTGGGAAAAATATAAATTCAGTTAGGAGCAGGCAAAAGTTAGGAAGATGCTGTAGTTTATTGTGTGGAATTCCACCTCATTGGAGACTGATCTTTTTTCTGCAGGACTTTTTGGAGGTTTTGTCATAGCTTTGTTTTATAAAGAGAAGAAAGAAGAAATATTTTGAAAGTAAAAATACCATAGCACTCTAATGGATTTTATTGATCTTTGAATGCGACAACAATTTATTCAGGAGCTGTAGCCTGCATTAACACACATTTCTCTTTCTATCAGGCAGGCATAGTAAACCTGAAATAATGCATATATGAGCCAGAAACACCTGATAACCAACCCATCTGCCCACACACCAAAAAAAAATATATCCAAGAACATGCTTTTAGAGTAGGGTTGCAATTCATTTATAATTTATATCTTGATTTCTTTTGTGACTGGCTTTATTGCAGGATAATATTCACATCAGTAGACATTATTCAACTGTTGTCCATGCATGGAGAAACTAAATGATCTAAAACAGTAAAGGTGTTTAAATTTCTTTTTTCATAATTTACTTCTTATGAGGGAATTTATTTTACTTTCCCAAGCACAAGAATCAAAGAGAAAAGTAATGTGAAGTAGCATAACATTTTGAAATGGATCACAGTTTCTTCAGGTTTGATTTTATTTAACGCTTGTAGGTACAGAAAACTTTACATCTTCTCAAGTAAGTCCATTTGCCTTAGAGCAGTACTTCCTAAGTACCTCTCAGCACCTCTTCATCCTCTCATTGATTCTTCACTTATCAGTGTTCACTAATTTCTGCCACCTATCTGGAATTTGCTCTCAGCAAACTTTATCTGAACTGATTTCTTAGAGGATATCAAAGACAGAAACTACTGTTTCTGAAATTTGCCTGTAAGACAGCAATAGTGAGGAATCTTATCTCTTTATCATCCTATTCAATGTAATTTTGCCCAGTGTCATGTGAAAGAACAGCCCCTGGGCTTCTAAGACTGCAGATACATCTGTTATCCCTAGCTCTCCCACACAGGGGGAGAACTCCTAGACAAGACTTATCAGTAATACCAGAAAGAAATACTCATCCATTCCTTCTAAAAGACTGGTTTTGTGGTGTTTATTATTCTTCAAAAGTCTCAGTGAAGACCGAGCCATTGTGGTTGAAAAAAAATCCATGCTAACTGAAAAAAAGCCACTGGCCTGTACACAGTGTAAAGTGTATTCAAAGGCATGCTGCTTACAGGAAAAAATGTGCTAGAAGAAAGGGTTCCTCTGACAATGGACACAGAATCACAGAAAAGTTGAGGTCAGCAGGGACCTCTGGAGATTCTCTGCTTCAACCCTCTGTTAAAAGCAAGGCCAGCTAGGGCAGGTTGCCCAAGACCATGTCCAGTTGGGTTGGTCCAGCTCCAAAGATGCAGACTCACGAGTTTCTCTGGGCAAACTCTTTCAGTGTTCAACCATCCTCAGACTTACTTTTTCATTATGTTTAAAAGGAATTTCCTGTTTCAATTTCTGCCCATTGCCTACTGTCCTGTCACTGGGTACCACTGAGAAGAGTCTGGCTCTGCCTTCTTTAATATCAGCCATCAGGTGGTTATACACATGGATAAGCTCACCCTGAGTCTTCTATTCACCAAACTGAACAACCCCAGCTCTCAGCCCCTCCATGTAGCTCAGATGCTCCAATCTCTTATTCATTACTCTACCTGGTATGTGTTTCTTTCTTGAACTGGGGAGCCCAGCACAGTACCACTGGGCACAGTACTCCAGGTGTGGCCTCATCAGTGCTGAGTAGATGGGAACGATTACCTTCTTTGACCTGCTGGAAACACTCTTCCCAGTGCATCCGAGAATATTGTTGGCCTTCTTTACCTCAACAGCATAATTCAACCTATTGTCTACCAGGACCCGCAGGTCCTTCGCTGCAGAGCTGCTTTCCAGTCCCAGCCGGTACTGGTGCATGAGGTTATTCTTCCCCAGGCACAGGAGTTGGCTTTTCCACGTGTTGAACTTCATAAGGTCCCTGTCATACTATTTCTCTAGCCTGTTGAGGTCCCTCTGAACCCTCTGATGTATTAATCACTCCTTCCAGTTTTGTATAATTTACAAAATTGCTGAAAGTGCACCCTGTACCATCATCCAAGTCACTAATGAAGATGTTAAACAGTATTGGTCCCAGTATGGACGCTGGTTACGTAACTAGTGTCTGACCTCTAACTGGACTTTATGCCACTGATCACAGCCCTCTAAGCCTGGCCATTCAGTTTTCAGCTGACCCCGCTTTTCACTTACTTAGTCTTTACATCAGTTTGTCCATGAGGATGTTATGGAAGACAGTGTTGAAAGCCTCACTAAGGTCAGAATAAACAACATTCACTGCTCACACAGTGAGATGCTCACCTACCTAAACTGCCGTGGGTTTTTCTGCATCTCTCTTTTGATATCACTTCTATGATTTCTTTAGGCATGGCCTAGCAGTGTAGTTCACAGCTAACTCTCCAGAAGCATACCTCTAGATATTTGGCTTAAGTTAAGCTTCGTTTGTTCTTACTTCAAGTAAAATAAATCTTTTTCTAGACGGCAACTGAGAGAATGTAATCTGTTTCAGCTATCAAAGCCTCTACATCTGCAGTGGGAATTTATTTGGCTCACTAACCTATTTTTATTGCTCTATGACATTTAACAATGCTGTCAGGTGTGCACTATAGCAAGAAATCTTTTTTTTTTTTTGGACAGTTCTACCTGGAGCAGTATATGAAGCTATCAATCAACTACAGAAGAATCAAGACTAAACAATAACTTTTGTTAACTACCTTTCATACTAGCATTCTTTAATGCCTTTAGTCAGTTGGGACATTTCCACCATCAAGGTTTGGAAAGAGACTCACCTCTACAACTCTCTGGGGTCTACTCAGATCCTTCACCTTAGCTCTGGTCACAGTTCCCAACCAGACAAACTCTAACGTGGAAAATATAATCCCCCTCCTCTTCAAAATTTATATTTCCTTTCTAGTTAAACAGTAAGAACATACTGGGAATACAGGAGCAATAACTCCCTCGATTAGCTCTTTGTTTTCCTAAACAAACAAGAAATGATAACATTAAATACAGTAAGAGGAGATATACCAATTGCTGTGCGTATAAAAATGGTGCAGGTTTGGTACTCACRTGGTATCTTATCATTAAATATCCTTCTAAATATTTCACTGGAATATACAAGAACTCACTGATTTTATTCTGGGGTTTTTATTTTTGCTGTTTATACCTGTAACAAAATCACAGTTCTTATTAATTTCCAACAGTGACACTGCTGTCAAAATCCAACTCCATTTCAAAGGGACAAGAGGCTTGCTTATATTTTTAATAACCCCCTGCACTTTACCTGCCATCTCATAAATGACAAGAGCAGACTCAAAAAACAAATAAAAAAAGAAACTAAGGGTTTTTATTTTCAACACCATTTTTAAAATCTCTCCATCTGTATCATTGGGGTGATGGTATAAGAGGGATGCTTATAGCATTCATTACATTAAAACCATGCTAGCTTCAAGCTCTGTTCTTTTATATGCTAGCTAAATTTATTCTAAACTGCTTGTATTCTTCTGCCATCCTCACACTTTTTAATGCCTCTTTAGCTGCTTGATTTATCTCCAGACCTGCAGATTGCCTTTACAAGAATTCCCATTGACTGAAGTGATACTTATTCATGTGAGCAGGGCTGATGATAAACTGCAGGCCTCACCATTGCTGAACACAGAGCTGTGCAATTATGATGCTACGGGTTTTGTTTTCTTTCAGTAGGCAAAATAGGTTTAGAAACAGGTTTTCCCTTCATACCTCAAAGGAACTCATAGCAGAGTGGCTGAGATCCAAAAACTGGCTTTTCAGATGACAGTAAATCATTCTGAATGGTTCCTACTTCACCTGACATGTCTTGATCTAGAAAGCCTTTGCCACAGTAATAGATATTTTCAACCCAGAGAGACCTAGGCATCAAGGTCTTGTCTTTTTTGTGTAACACTCACTACAATATTCCCCATCTACCTGGATGGGTTCCCTGAACCACCCTGGGAAAGCATTTATGGAAAAATAAATAAGTGTTCTATAACTTATATGAACTTTTTAGTAATAAAAACATAACAGACCATTTCACTGAAGATTCAAATATATGCAAGCAAACAAAAATATTTTTTTTCAAATCTGAATCTCCTCCCTCACAGGCATAACTCATTTGCAACAGGACTCAGGGGCAGAGGGAAGAAGAGGAAACACATTTTAGTCAGCTGCTACTATATCAGTGTCTTCCCCAGTGAATGGAGCTCAGAAAGAAACTATGGTCCCCCATCCTGAAAAATGCATGTCTGCGTCCTGTTTTTGCTTCCTCCTCCACACATATACATGCAAGATTTCTGACTTCCACGCTGTCAATTTTTCACACAAAACCTAAATCTGTACTAGGTGGCTTGAATAATTAGCATAATAAGTGGAAAGCAAGCTAAGTTCTTGAACAGGAAGTCACAATATCTCTTCTATGTCTTTTCAGAGAGCTGTTAGAGAAGCTGAAATAAATCTAAACGCTGATCTTCATCTAGTTCTTTTACTATGCCTAGGAAATGGAGAATAAGAAGAACAAATGAGGTTCTATTTGCCCAGGGAAATCAGAATTATGTGTTTAACATTTATATATCTTAAATACAGCGATATATGGGCACAGAATTTGATTTTCAGCAATGGGATTTTTAATAGCTTCATATAACTCTCATATAACAATGAACAGCTCAACTGTTCTTAAAGAAGAAAAAAGAGAAAAATCTCCATCATTCATCTGTCCTTTTTGACTAGGAAGAAACATTAATATTTGGAATCTGAGTTCAAGTCTGAAATGAGGATTTGATGAACTGCAAGAAAACTGACCTGAAAATCAGAAATTGGAGCCAGCTGCTCAATTCCAGCCTGCTTGCTAATCCCATGATTCAAACAAGCCAGCAAAGAGTCTCACGTTACCCAGTAGCTCACCTTTTAAGGGGAACTCCTTGGTGATATATGGTTAATATATACAGAGGCAAAAGAAAGCAGCTGGGGGATAAGTTCATGTTAGAATATCTTTGTAAGTCCATGGGAAGACAACTAAAGTTCTTTTAAAAACCACAGTACTGCCCGTTCTTTTCCTCTTGGCCTATTTGTGCTTACCTCTACCCTTCTCATCATTGCTTGGGTGTAGCTCATGTTTTGGGCAGTGTTTTCACTGCACCATTACAGGTAATGACAATATCGTTTGCTTCAAAACAACTCCCCAAGTGCACAGTACATTACAGACCTAAAACAAAGTTACTAATTTCTCCCTCTCCTAAAACAACCCTGACAGAATATTTTGCAGGAAACACATCCATGCTGCAACTGAGGAGTACTCTGACATATGCAGAGTTTTAAAACAGTCATGATTAATCACAGTTTAGCTTTTTTCAGCCTTGAAAATAAAACTTTTTAATTTACAAAATAAAAGTGTTTCTTCTCCCTGATATGGATAAAGTCATACTCCTTTATATCTTATATGAAGAGCGGTATTCTTATTATGTACTTTTGGTGCACTACAAACTTATTTGAATGAATGCTCCTCTACATAATCTGTTTGATTCAGTTATTGGTGTATTTTGAAGTGTACAAAGTGTATTTTGATGATCTCGTTGACCAAATGGTAACGCAGTACAATGGAAGAGTAGCCTATAAAATGGATTTCACTGTTGTTCACTATGTGGCCATGTCTTTTATGTGTAGATGTGGGGAGATGTGATTGTAAAGGAGAAAAGTCTTCCTTTTAAAAAGGAAGCTGCAGTCTTTAAAGATTTTTATTCTTAGTGGTAGTGTTACCTCCAATTTTTTTTTTTTCTTTTCAAGTCTCCTCATAAAATTTCAGGAATGAAGGAGGTGGAATGATCTCACCTGGTAGACATGAACTCCTACAAAGTCTGTTTTCTGGGCTATACGTGTGTATTTACAAGTATTATATAATCTTTTGAAAATTATGTAATTAGTATGATTTGGCATAGAACTTCTTTTAAGTAGATTTTCCTTCCTTTGGAAAATATCTCCATTGGTTGTATTTTAATGCCAATAATATTACCATCAGGCAAAAATACAATATGATAGGAAGATAACAGTTTTTTACAAAAATTGCCACTATGAAGACCCTGTCAGTCTTTACTTCACAGGCAAGGCATACTGATTGACTAAGACTTTGCAGAAAATTAAGAAGTCTGGACTCAGAGCAAGTTCAGATGACTAATAAAATTCACAAGTCTTTTCAGAAATTATGCACCAAACAACCATCATGACCACTTAAGAATACAGCTTTCCTTCATGGTAACCATAAAAATTAAACTGCCTCCAAGTTCCTGACAAGTACAATAAGATGCATAAAACTATGGTTTTTGAATGCAGACAACTGAATGCAGGCAACTGTAATTTGTGATATCATTTACAGACATAGCTGCTATTGCAGTTAAATTAATGTTTTACTCCATATGAACATATAAATAGAGCATGATGACCACAGTAATATCTTTCATGTTAAGTGATTACATTCAGGTCTAATTAATGCTCAGATTCAAATTTTACATTACCCTTACATTTTTTTTCTGCTAACCGGGAACTAATGTAAAACCAGTTTTATTTATTCATATTTAAAAATCTAGAAATGCCTGGCTTATGCTTTGTGCTGTGTGTCTGAGTGTTTTGAGTTTATTGCTGTTGCTAATGCATTTGATGCAGACACTTGTTGATAAAATCCTTGAAAGACATTGCTTACCACATTTTGTGAAGCATGTCAAAACAAAAAGCTGCTGACTAGTTTGGTAAGCATTCAAATGTTCTTCTGGTAAAATGTCTTCCTTTTGCAAATCATTGGGGAACGTGTGTGGACTTCTTGATTCTATTTGCTTGTTAAGTCCACTGGGAAAGAGAAAGAAAGAAAAAACTGGAGAATTTATATGTCAATTTATACACATATCTGTTTCTTCTTCACTTAAAGAAAAAAGATTCTTCTTTGGCCTTTTGATTAGGAGTAAATTCAGTATCTCTTAGTTCAGTGATAATTCCGCAGTCATAGACTATGGATCTGATCCTGCAAATCCTTACTACTTGGTTCAGGCTTTATTCAATAGTGGGTAATAACTAATTTACATAACCTAGCAAGAGTGGATGTTACATTGATGCTTCCAACTGCTCCAGTAATTCCTATAATATTTCTTCCTCATTTCCCTTCTGTCATGCAAGTTCACAACGATTAGTCCTTCTTATTTCAAAAAAAAAAAAAAAAGGTGGTAGGTTTTTTTTTAATCATCTTTAATGTTTAGTTGTGAATTATTTAAAACTAAAAGGCAGCATAGAAAGATTAAAGGGCATTCTGTTTCCCTCCCACTTGACTGTAAAGCATTTAGCTGAGGACGTTAAGTCCTAGGTGCTAGGTGAACTCTTTGGTACCCAGATTGCTTGTGGAGAAAAGCCAGCCTCTCCAGAGAATGGTTCAACTAGTAAGTGACAAGCAGCACCCATTCCTTTACCAACAATATGGAAACCCCAAGCCACTGTGCTACTAAAATTAACCCTTCAGTTATGTTAAAGTTATAAATTGCATGGGCTAGATCAGAGTAAAACTGTTTTCTATCAATCATCTTTCTTGCTGAAACTGAAATTATACTTCCCACTTTCCAGTGAGGTTGACCCAGCCAGTATGGAAACTCAGTTTTCAATTAATACCATGTTAAACATTTAGATGCAAATTAATCTTCTGATACCTTATGACAGGAATGTCAGCAGATAATATTGTTAATTTTCAAAATGTGTGGAAAAACCCTGAGAAGAGTGAAAGACACTTTTGTGGATTAATCACTACAGAGATGGCTTACATCACATATTTTTAATTCACCTCTTTTTACTAGTGAAAAATGTTAAAGTGTTTCTAATTTACTTATACAATCAGAAAGAAGAACATGTTAACACTAAAGATTATCACTCCATGGAAAATTTGGATATTTCAAAATTTATTTTTCTTCTTTTCAAGGACCATAACAGATACTTTCCAAATTTCCTACAACATGACAATTTCAAATAATTTTACTATGAAGTGTCTTTATTTTCAAAATATGTTTTGTATTTGAATTGAAGATGAATGCTATGTTTTTCATTTATGTTGCATTATTATTTTTACACTATTTCATAGCTTGTTAGCATAGTAGTACATTATAATACTGAAAAATATATGGAAATACATATTTGCTCAATATCATAATCTTTTAAAATAATTAAAGGCCTACCATTATTTAATATCAACTTAAATATCTTTCTTGTCTCAAATAATTTTCAGCTTGTTGTATGAAAAATACGGTAATTAGATAAAACAAAAATATTATTTCTTGTTTGTTAAACAGTAAAACTCTTTCATTATATCAAATAGTAAAAACTGTCTGATGTAGGAAGCCTAATATGTCCAATCATCACTCAGCAGAAGTTGCCCTTTATTATTTCTTCTGCTTATTTTTTTTTTAATATATAAAATGTATTTAGTGAGATATTGAGAGATATCACAGAGTAATGTAGGAATATTATAGAAAAATATGTAAATAAACACTTATGCAACGAAAAAATCAAGATACTATTTGCTATCCTCATGTTAAATTTAGTAATAATTTTGTAATTCCAAAAAGATATCTTTTCTACTGTGCCCATTTTGGGTTTAGAGTATTTTACTATGAAATTATATGTGATCAACAGTATTGCTTCCCCTTCACCACTCCTCCCCCAAAGAGTTGCATACCCCTGCAAACATCTCTGATTAAACTACAAAAGTGTTGTAACTAATTTACCATTCATAAACACTTCTAAGGAAAATTTTCGCTTGGGTCAAAGCATCTTGCATTTGAATTAGCTAAATGTTTTCTTTGTGGTATCAATTATTTTCCCTCAACAGAAGGCTAAAATATGAGATGTATTCAAAGAGGACACATTTTTGCCAGGATTTTTACTAGAGCACTGGAGGTGAGTTCAGGCAGGTCAGCAAGGGCAGATAAAGAAATATGGAGGAGGTCATTACAACTGTATGAATAACTAGGTAGTATGAACATATACAGAAGAGGTAGCAAAGCAAAACTTTTAAATATAGGAAGCTAGTTTATTCTCTGTAGTTAGGACCAAATTTTAATAAATGTCTCGTTTCAAGTTCTTTAGGTTAACATTAATCTAACCTAACTTTCGAAATCTAGACATTTTAAATGAATCAGCTGTTTGGGCTCCTTCAACAGTTAATAGAAAGAAATGGAACTTTTTGAACGGCTCTTCCATTTCTGTTTTCGGAAGAGAGGTGTCACTTCCTAAATGCAGGCTTTTTCCTCTTTGACCATGAAGGTGACTAGCTCAGATGCAGTTATAGAGATGTTAAATGTCTAAGTAAGGCCAGATGACTTCTACCTTTAATATTTACTAGTCAGTTTTTCACTAAATTTTATCTGATATGGATTGCGAACTCCATTTCTGGTTGCTTACCTTGGAGATAGAACATCCGCACAGAGGAATCAGAAATCTCCATCCTATTTTTCCCTAATGTGTTCAGTGAAGAGGATTTATTTCAAGCAGTTTGAGGTCACAGCAATTCCTAGACCCCTTAAAATATCAGGGACAATGCAAAATAAAGTACTTATTCTGAGTGAAGAAGTGGAGCAATTAAAATGTCCGATGAGGTATGACATGAGTGACTTGAGATATCCTTACCGGGTGAGGCAAAATTAAATGTACGTGAAATGGAACTTGACAAACCCTGGGATAAAACTCATAAAGAATGCAGAATGTCATGGAAAAAAATTCCAAAATATTGTAAGAAAAAATACTGTCAGTTTATATATGTACCAAATTAAAGGTCAAGTTAGGAAAGTACATCAGATAGCCCACTCTATGACAAGCAACATATGAGCAAAGATGAGAGGAATGCAACTGACCAACAGAGATAATACAAAAGCAACACTGCAAGTTCATGTGAGACTTTTTTGTGTATGTGTCTGATCTGGAGAGCAAGCTTAAGGATGACTGCACTTCCCATGGTTAGGCCACTCACTTAGGACCTAGAACATCCAGATTCTACCCTCTCTCACTCTTCTCCGTTTCATTACAGTTCCTGCATTGCTTTCAAATGCTTTATGCAAAGACACTAGGGTCAGCAAAGGAGAATGAACCACACTACGACTTTTAAACTAAAACATTCTCCAGTTAGAACATTGTCAGGTAATTCACTTGGTTAGAATTTGGTGGCATAACTGATTCTTTCCTGGCTCCCTAGAAATAAAAGGAGGAGATGATAGAGGAGTTCAAATTTGTGATTTGAATCAAGCAGGGAGTGAATTTTAAAAAGACTTTCAGATTTTTTTTATTTTATAACTTGGCAAAGTGGGCCGGTGCCCAAAATATATCTCTCTCCTGTAATGCTATTCGGTATTTTTTCCACTCAGAAGAAAAAGGAGAGAAAATACGAAAATGGAAAGCCACTTCAACTTAAACGGGTTTCACTGTTTTCCATCAGCCAATTGCCACAGAATGGTTATCATGTTGTTGCCGTGCTCCAGGCCTAATCTCACTGCTTTTTTCTAAGACACACCAGAATCTTTCCACTTCAGCTGCCTTAATCTCCCTTCCTACAGTTGTATATGGTGAGTCACACTTGCAAAATACTGTGGATTTCACTAATCACCCATTCCACAGAATCAAGAAGTGCCAGTATCACTTTCTGAACCTTCCTCACAACATTGGTCAGGAACAGTTAAAGTCATATATCTCATCGGACTTGTATACACAAGTACATTTTAAATGTGTATATATGTGTGTTTCTATATGTATCTATATGTCCAGCTGTATAAAAATATATATATATATAAGCACACATAGCTCTCTAGATACAGATGTATATCCATGCCCCCTGCCAGATAAAGAAATGAAACAATGAGTCATTCTGGCAACTTACAGTTCATGTCAAGGGCCGGGAGGGCCATGTGTCTTTACTCCTATAAGCAAGCATGACGTAGGGTTATGGCTGCACAAATAGATCCCTCAAAGAAAATCCTGAAAACCTGCAGACAGGGTGCCTCAACACGTTCTGTCTCTATTGTCCCTCTGCAAATAGAAAGTCTGAGCTCTGAGTGTCAGGATTCATGCTTTAGTGTCCATCTTCGTGAAGCCAAAGGAGCCTAGAGGAACAATGACAGGCAAGGGAACCCCAACAACCTCATCAGAGCAAATGGAACCCCTGAGCTGGCTCCTCCCCAGGTGATTCCAGGGGAGCCGCAGGTCATTGCCCTGGAGTGGCACTAACCAACCTGAGCCAACAGGAGACACTCCCTCAATCACCTTCCAGTCTGAGGAGGGGGGGGTGGCACTTTTATGGGAAGAACATTTTGGGATTATACAAGACTTATTATGGGGAGAAGGACCAAAAGTAGGAGAAACAAGCATAGCAAATAGAGAAAAAAGGGGATAAAAGTAGTAGGTCATGTGTAAACAGGTTAGACAGTTTACTTATATCGCCGTTCCCTGCTCCTAATTACTGCAGTTTGTCCTATTTAAACTCTATTTCTGTTTTACTGGGTGAAGGACTTGCTATTCTGTGTGCATCTGTGCGTATAGAGGTTTAAGAACTGGCAACTTGAGTAGCATACAAAGGCCCATGAGTCTGGGATGTCAGTACCTGGAGAGACTGGAGTGTGTGCCTACTGCGGGGCTGTGCATATCAGCATGTAACAGCTAGCAAACATCAAGCCAGACTAGCTTTCAAGTAGAACAAAAGGCTTGAGAGCCAAGTTTTGAAGCAGCCATAAGTCTGAATAGGATCCTGAAGAGACTGGGGGAGTCTGAGAGTTGGCTACTGGAGGGACCAGGACGTTCAAGCCAGCTCCTGGAGAGACCACAGGGTCTGGGAGTTGGCTGCTGGTAAGGCCAGAAATTGAGACCAGCTACAGAGGCATTTGTATGTGTGTGTCTGCGCATGAGACAGATGGGAGGGCCAGCAGCCAGGGACCAGATAGACCGAGTGTCTACCCAGGCCAGTTACTGGAGTGATGTACCTTGTGTATATACTTGGTGTTTGAGAGTGCTCTGCTTTCTGTGTTGATCTGTGTAACTGGCAGTGTATACATTACATGTAGCATGGATGTGTGTGCCTGCTGGGAAAGCATGCTCAGCCTCGCTCCTGGCTGGACCTGGGAACATGGACCAGCCACAACCCCATATCTGTTGGGCTGATGGATTCAGCAGCTTCTAGCAGTGAGAAATGGTCTGAGACTTGGGAAATAAAGCTGTAGGCTTACCTCAGGTTTTTCATTAGGTGATGCACACCTTGTAACCCTTTGCTGAACCAAGACAAACTTCTGAAACTATCAACAACCAGCAGAGTGCTAAATGCCTGCACACACTGCTATGATTAAAATCCCTTCCAGTGTTTCTTCTTTCCCTGCACCTGCTAGGCAGACAGTGATGTACGTCAAGTCAGAAACAACCGTGAGTCTTCATTTTGTTTCTCATTAAAAAGGCTTTTTTTCCAAACAAATATAGAAAAGAAAGAGGAAAATCTTGCCTGAATTTGTTAACTATTTATAATGCTGACAATGAAACATAAACACAGCAGCACTAGGATGAGAAGGCAGAATTTTTACTTGATTTAAAATAAGTTCCGTTAACACATTTTTGTCACAAAGCACACTTTACAGAAACCTAACTTAAATAAAAAATTTAGACCCAGAGCAATTCATTACCAGTGGTCATTTATGACAAATGGTGGCAATGAGTGGTTATGTATATATACTTGTGTGTTTATGTATATATATAAAATATTGCATATGACAAAGATATATAATACATATAATGATGCTTCTAAGCACTTTCTAACATTCACACCTACAATAAATAGGTTTATATTAAAAAAATACTCTATTATTAGAAAATGCTTAGAAATGCTATTTCTATTTATAACATTTAAATATTTCTTCCCTTTTAAATAATGGAAAATTAAAACAAGTAAAAAACTAGGAGTTACAATCAAAGCAATAATATTTTAAGTTGAGATGGAGGCACTATCAGTGAGCCAAAAATGTATTTATTTGAAGGGCATTTTCACATGACCAAAAGGCAAATAGAAACTGACCTTTAACTTGCCCATTTGAATAAGAACATCATAGTATGTGACCTAGTCACTGATCCTTGCTACACTTTGGCAGCAGAATTAAATATTGATAGTCTGAGATAAGCCAAAGATCAGTATCAAAAATGGAGATTAAAAATGAATGAAAGCAAAACAAGAAGGAACAATAAGGGAAGACTAAAAATAAGCTAGGATAATTAAACTGAAATACTCCATAAAAAAGACAGAATTATACGCTACCTGCATAATATATGGAACTTGTATAGTATATGGGACTTGCATAGCAGATAATGGTAAATCAAAAATATATTCAAGGAGGGGACAGACAATGCATTATACACATTGTCAACAGAACTCAATTCTGTAAGGAACTGAGTAACAGACTTTTTGCTTAAGTATGACGTCACAAGTAGTAGACATCTTTTCTGAGGTGCTCATTACTTTTCCTGACTGTTTCTGATGTTCTGAAACCATCTGGTATCCTTTAGAAACTTTTTCAACTCCAAGCTCCTGTATCGACAAATTTATCTTTGGTCCTTATTTTTGCTTTGAAGCCGAGACCAATGGGTTGACAATGGGTTATTTTTGTGGGGGTTTTTTGTTCCTTTTTCTCTGAAAAATATTATTTCTGGTAACATTTTTGAAAATCATAGGATTTGTTAATTTTTACATAAGATTATTCTGAATCTGACCACTAGTAGAACTTTTTTTTTTTCCTGCAAGAAATTTAAACTCTACACAGTAACTTTGTTATTTTGGGGGGGAGCGGTCAGAATTTTTTTCAGCAAGGATTTTAAAAGTTCACTCCCTGCAACACGCAAAATTATTTTCTAATTCATTTTTATTACAAGTTGAAATTTTATGTTGTTGTCAGTTTTTCTGAAAAATTTTGAATAGAACTCTACTCTCATTAAAATTCATTTTAACAGCCCATTTGAATACTCAGAGATAATATGAGACATCAAATCTAAGTGAACTGAACTGAGGATTTCAATTCAGCAAGTTGCTTCTTAGAATCAATTTTTGCAACTTCTCAGTTAAGAACCAGTCACTGAAAGTGAGTCCAGCACTACTATTCGTGCTACCTAATCTACAGTTGAACTTCAGGCCAGATTCAGTGATGTGTGAGTCTGGGTATACACACCCTGATATTTTAAATGATGTACAAATAACTTCTCTTGATTTCATTTTCACAGCACTGTGCACTGAAATAAGGCTTCATCATGCTGATTAACAGGCTTAATTCAAGCTTCTAATTAGTAATTGTTCTATTAAATACATCTAAAGAATAGACATTACCTATTTGATAATGTGAGACTTTTTGTAGTGCAGTTTTTTTTTTTTTTAATTATTGAAGCTTTATTTTTCATACATTGCTATTAATDCTGCTGTTTCTGTTGTAGCTCATACTATTTGGAAAAAAATATTTTAACTGTCCTGAATTTGATTATAAAATGTCTCAGGTGACACAAAGTAAATTTTCAATCTTTCTAACCATTTGATTATAAGATCGTATGTAATAGTAAATTTTTCCAAAAGCTTACCTCATAGGAAAGAAGACAAAATAAGGAATAGGAAAAATAATTTACTGAAATTATCAAAATATAAAAATAATACCAACAATTATAAAGTGTATCCCCTTAAAATGGGATAACGGTTTTAACCCCCTTCATGATTTCACAGAAAACAGGATTTGGAATGATAGGAATGATAATTAAATACAACCAATGCGAACAAATATAAATCATCAAGTTACCTACATATGAATGCTCTGAAATTCTCAAATTTAAATAGCAGGTATTTAATCACACCTTTCTCATTTGCTTATATAGGTATGTTCTCAGACTGCTTTGAATAAACTTAAAAGTAATATATCTGCTTATAGTTGTATATAAGAACCTGCAATTTCTATGCAATTCTGTGCTTGAAGGAGGGGAATTGAGCGCCTTTCATCCCTTTTCAGTCTTTTCTGGTGTAAAAGAAATGGTTTATGTCATGTATGTGTAAAATAAAAAAAAACACTAATCTGATGCTGCTTTTAGATTCTGAAGATCTCTGTTACTCACCTTGTAACCTCTTATTAGGAGTTGTTCTTGACTATGCAGCTATTGTTGTCTTATGCATCCTTAAGATTTTACACAGAAAGCTTATTTTTCCTTCTTTAAACGTAGAAACTATTTCTTGACCTCTGTAGATTATGTTCATCACTTTCAAAGAGGCCTTTCATGCTGGTTTTAAGTATGCGTTATTGATTTTTTTTTCTTGATAGTACATGTTACTCTCTATGGCCAAGTAAAAGCTGTTTTCTGCATGGCATGCCATTGCTTCTTATTAAACGTGCAGGAAAAACAGCAAGACATCTCAATGTGTACCGTATGTAATCTGCCTTTGAAAGTATATTTTAGCTGCTGTTTTAACAACTTTCTGTATCAAAAACAGTCAGTACTAATCCTGGTTACATATTTATGTTAGAATAGTCTAAAATATTTATAAGTTAACTACTGATGGTGGCCAGATGACAGACTATATGATAACAAATCAACATGGCTAAAATAAATCGCTATCTACTCTGCTAAAATTAATTTCATAGCTTTCTGAATATGCATTGCATTTCTTTGGATATTTGCGAGACAAACATTCCATGAAAAACTTGACTTCTACTTATAAATTCAGCTTCAATCTTTTAAGTGGCTTAGATGAATCTTTTATCTGAAGCTACCTAGACTGACCAGATTTTATGGCTTCCCATCTCAGTGACTTCAGAGTTCAGGTGTTTCTCCTATAGTCAGGTGAAGATCAGAGAATAAAAGTCCAACCTGAGAGTGAACTGAGCTTTGCGTTCGTTATGATGAAGGCCAAGTGATCATCTCTAGCACTTTATATTATTTTATTCCATTATGAATTACATAATAAATATGAAACTAGAAGAGAAAAAATTATTTTTCTAAAACATTAAGACAGAGACCTACCTCGGTCTGCTGTACACTACTTTTCATCTTGAAACTATTGCCTCTTCAGATGAAGTACTAATTAGATCCTAAAAAAAAAGATTAAATCAATGATTAATTAACACAGAGACTTCCTTTTGCTTCCTTTAATGTAGAAACTTCCTTTTTTGTTTKCATTTGTACAGTGACTGGTATAATAAGGAGCTGATTCTTAATGGGTTACTATAATAAAGAGGATGATTCATTACAGCAACGCTCCAGTTCTGCACTGTTGTAAATTCATCAGTTTCATTAGGATGATACAGATATTAACTGGATTAACATAGTGATGAGTCACATGCATTTACCTTACCTTTGCCAAAACCAGGAAGCTGACAAAACAGTTGCTTCCTGGGTATATGAGCAAAATGTGCTCTATTTACTAGCTTTTCCTAACTCTTTTAGACCTCAATTGATTTCCTGTACAAACTAGCTGTTGACTATAGTTGATAGAAAGCATGTTAAGCTTAACTAAAAAAAAAAAAAATCCTATCAGTTTCAACAGGGTCCATCAGTAACTAGAGTTGAATAATATATTTTTCATACCACTACATTTTATTTGGAGTATAATGCAGTATTTCAGAAAAAGATGCAGGAACCACTGGTAACCTTTGCTTATCACATTGGCAGAAGTCACAAGACAGAAGCCTTGCAGGCACCATGAAACAGGCACATATTTTATGAAGATGAAAAAGGCATTGTCCATCAGGTGAGAGGCTGAGACAGTCACCTCCCAGCTCCTGTTGAGGTTCTGCAGGCCAAGCTGTCACTCTTTTAGAGAGGTGGTAAGCAGCCTTTATGTGCTGAGCTCCCCTGCAGTTCCAAGCTTCAAAGACAACAAGAGCTCCTGCGTTGAGCCATTTGCCCCTGTGCAAACCATTGGTTCCTCCATATCAGGAGCACTCCTTAAATATGTGACATCTATAAGCAGTGGAAAAAAAAAAAAATCAGTTCTTGCTAGAAAGGTGTTGAACTATAACAGGATATGTAATAGCAATAGTAAGGTTCATCTCACTTAATGAAGACACTTCTGCTATAATCAATTGAGAGAAATAAATAATTTTAGGGCATAATTGACTGAACCTCTTTCACCTGGGTGAGATAAATCATTTTGTAGAAGGATCTATTTTCTTTGTGTTGCAAGTTGGATGACTAAATCAGATGTAAACATGCACATTTTATCAAATGAATACCACTACTGGTATCTCCAGCTGCCTACTTCAAATATTGTGTGACTGAAGACGGCTACTATTACCTAATTTTGTAATGACTTAGTAATCTTAAACCACTGGTAAGCAAATGACATGTCCGTATCATAAAAAGCCCCTGAAGAATTGTTACTGTTGGCAGATAATCAGGGGGGCCCTGTACTATTTCAATGAGGTTTCAGCTGGGGACTCAGATAATTCGGGTCATGCATAAACTTATTGAAAGCACATTTTGTGAGTCCCTCACAAAGCTGTTTCAGAGTTTTAGAGAATCACCACTGTTACAATCCATGCCATTGCTCTCTCTATAGAAAAGGAGAATATCAGTCTCTATAATTGCAATTACAACACTATTCATGAATATTAGAAAACCTGGTTGAGTCCTCATCTTTTCTCAGAATGTTTTTATTTATTAACAATCCTTTATCAGCTGCAGTTAAAAAACACTGATTGAAAACAAATTACAGTCCTGGCTACGTCGTATATAGTATATTTCAACCGCACAACCTGATTACTTCTGATCATAGGCATAATAGCAAATAATGAAAAAGAAAGAATGGATCATAGGATTGCAACAATATTTATTTTTTCTAATCAGTTGTGATGACTGTCAAATTTACTTTTTGTCTTCCATGTTCTTATTATGGATTCTACAATAAGACTATAGTTGAGGTTGAAAACGATTTCTATCCTTTTACTCCAGTAGTCAACATTTACTTTCTAATAAAGAATGTCTTTTGGGAAGACTTCAAATATAGAACTATACTTTGGTTATACTTAAGAAATGAAGAAAAAATGTAGCATCAAACTTCATCATTTTTTTCCTTGATTGATCAGCTCTCAATAAAAGACCCTGGTATATCTGTATTGGAAATTCTTTAGGTTGACAATTAACCTTACTTAAAAAGGCAGACAACTTACCCAACTCCATCAAAAAAATCCCAGTTTATTAGTTCATCTTCTTCATGTGACAAAAAATACATATGCCTTAAATCACCCTCTCTGTATATCTTTATACTGCAGAATGGAGTGTAGCAGAGATATGTAGCCTTCAGGTTGTGGTTTCACATTAAAACATATTTGAAATAATGCTAAAACAATAATGGCCTGAAGTATGGTTCTGTTTCCCTTTTACATCCTCCTAGTACAACGTGGCAAGCACAATAACAGGTGATACCAGAAAGGTATCCTTGTAAGTGAAAGCAAAGTCTCAGGGCAACAACAATCATAGAATCATTAAGGTTGGAAAAGACCTTTAAGATAATCGAGTCCAAACATCAACCCAGCACCCATGCCCACTAAACCATGTCCCGAAGCGCCACATCCACACGTTTTTTGAACACCTCCAGGGATGGTGACTCCACCACGTTCCTGGGCAGCCTGTTCCAATGCCTGACTACCCTTTCAGTGAAGAAATTTTTCCTAATGTCCAATCTAAACCTCCCCTGGCACAACTTGAGGCCATTTCCTCTCATCCTATCGCTTGTTACTTGGGAGAAGAGACTGACACCCGCCTCTCTACAGCCTCCTTTCAGGTAGTTGTAGAGAGCAATAAGGTCTCCCCTCAGCCTCCTCTTCTCCAGGCTAAACAACCCCAGCTCCCTCAGCCGCTCCTCATAAGACTTCTGCTCCAGACCCTTCACCAGCTTCGTCGCCCTTCTCTGGGCACGCTCCAGCACCTCAATGTCCTTCTTGTAGTGAGGGGCCCAAAACTGAATACAATATTCAAGGTGCGGCCTCACCAGTGCTGAGTACAGGGGCACGATCACCTCCCCACTCCTGCTGGCTACACTATTCCTGATGCAGGCCAGGATGCCGTTGGCCTTCTTGGCCACCTGGGCACACTGCCAGCTCATGTTCAGCCGGCTGTCGACCAGCACCCCCAGGTCCTTTTCCGCCGGGCAGCTTTCCAGCCACTCTTCCCCAAGCCTGTAGCGTTGCCTGGGGTTGTCGTGACCCAAGTGCAGGACCCGGCACTTGGTCTTGTTGAACCTGATACAATTGGCCTTGKCCCATCGATCCAGCCTGTCCAGATCCCTCTGCAGAGCCTTCCTACCCTCAGGCAGATCAACACTSCYGCCCAACTTGGTGTCGTCTGCAAACTTACTAAGGGTGCACTCGATCCCCTCGTCCAGATCATTGATAAAGATGTTAAACAAGACTGGCCCCAAAACTGAACCCTGGGGAACAGGGTGACTGGCGTGACTGGCCGCCAACCGGATTTGACTCCATTCCCCACAACTCTCTGGGCTCGGCCGTCCAGACAGTTTTTTAACCAGCAAAGAGTACACCCTTCCAAGCCATGAGCCGCCAGCTTCTCTAGGAGAATGCTGTGGGAGACAGTGTCAAAGGCTTTACTAAAGTCCAGGTAGACCACATCCACAGCCTTCCCTTCAACCACTAGGCGGGTCACCTGGTCATAGCAGATCAGGTTGGTGAAGCAGGACCTGCCTTTCATGAACCCATGCTGGCTGGGCCTGATCCCCTGGTTGTCCTGCACCTGCCTCGTGGGCGCCCCCAAGATGAACCACTAAACAATAATGCCCCTGCTCACATACGTGGTGAGCTGCTAATCTGGACAGCTTTGAGATATAATTCTTTGCACACTGCACTAATGTAGGTTCAAATGCATCAGTCAAATGTGTGCACCAGTTAGTTAATATATAGCTAATATTACCATGTGAGAACTAAAAGAGAGAGCAGTTACAGTGCTAACCCTAAATAACCATCACTCTAGTGATTACAGCAATGAGAATTTTTCCAAAATAAGTATTTTAGGCTTTGTTTCAAGTTATTTTTTTTGTGACTGAAAACATTCTAGTTTCATGAAAGACTGAAATTTTCCACCAGAAGGAATAATTTCTTAATGGAAAAGTTAATTTACTTGAAAAATCATATGCCTTATTGGAAAAAATCCACATAAAACTCCCCTTACTATTACCACAATGGGGTGGCATTTCTGGAAAAACTCTGATTCTGCTGAAAAATCAACATATCGCCTTGTCTACTGATTCTCGTACCAGCTTAGACAGAGAATGGCAATGAACAAGAGTTATGAAAGATTTATCACAAATCACATGGAAACTTCTTACTCCTGGAAAAATTCATATCCACAATGTTTATATCTAAAGGTTTAACAACACAATTGTTCTTCTGTTGCATATTAACAAGCTGATTACAACTGAGCAGTTTTCAAAAGGGCAAGTGTTCACTCTTGTCCCAGGAGACTGTGATTAAATAACAAGGTTGAAGTGTTACTGATAGCAGAGCTCTGTGTAACTTTCTGCAGTGAATTAGATGTGACTCTGTGATTTTAAGACAGGTGTATAGTATAATATATTTGCAGTATGACATGTTGAGCAGTGGTTGCTCTTTCACAAATCAATCAGATTATCAGACTTTGTATTGGGTGCAAGTGCCCCGGGGCTGGCAGCGGGGGCTGCAGGGTGTCTGGCCTCTGTGAGGAGAGGCCGGGGCTGCCCCGTGCCGGACACAGCCAGTTCTAGCTGGCTCCAACCCACCCACCGCAGGGCACAGCTGAGCCCAGCAGTCAAGATGGTGGAGCCTCTGGGGAAACAAAGTTAGGAAAGGGCAAAAAAAACATTACAGAGAGAGAGAGAGAGGAGAAGGGAACAAAGAGAGTGATAAAAAGCAGGAGGAACATCAAGGTCAGAGAAGGAGGAGACACACCAGGTGCCAGAGCAGATAATCACTACAGTTCGTGGTGGACCAACTGCCGGAGCAGAAGAAACTGTTATGTACTGACCATATGCACAGATCGTACACCACCATCCCCTGCTGCAATACTCGGGGATAGAGGGGGCAGGTGGGTAGAAGAGTCTGGAGTGAAGAAGAAAAGATGAGATGGGTAGAAGGGGGAGGACGGGTGTTGCTTTAATGTTTTTCTTTTTGTTTCTCACTACCCAAATCAGTATCTATTTTAATTGGCAATACATTAAATTAATTTTCCCCAAGTTGAGTCTGTTTTGCCCACGATGGTAATCAGTAAGCAATGTCCCTGACTTTATCTCGATCCATGAAATTTCTCACTCCCGATCTTCCTATTTTCTCCCCCTGTCCTGCAGGGAATGGGGGAGTGAGCGAGCAGCTGGGTGGGAGTTTGACTGTTAGCCTAATCCACCACTTTTTTTTTTTTTTTTTTTNGTTTCTTGAGAACTGTTTTGTAGGACTTACTCCACAGTAAGTCTACTCCTAACTTTTATTGCTTTTAGAGTCCTGGGATTACTTTTGCTTGTTTATCGGAGCTCTGTAGAAGATCTTCATAAAGATCTTATGAAGTGTTTGAAGAGGCTTTATATCTTGTCCTCCACTATAGTTTTCATGCTAAGTTTTGCTCTTCTGTTGTATGCCTTGGCTTTCAACTTTGCTGGATAATTGGCATTGTCACTCTACTCTGACTGGATGCAAATAACATATGCATATTTTTACATGAAGAAGCAGAAATATTTACATGTGCTAGGTTAACATTTTATTTGGTTTAAAATTCAACATGGAATTTTGAAATGGGTAATGTTATTTCTTGAATAACTGTAATTCTGAATCAAATTATTTATGGGCCAGATGCATGGATTTCCCTAGAAGTTGCTTTCACTTTAGAATTATAGGAAATAGGTGCATAAAATTTCTGAATTATTTACTGAGCTGTAGTCCTAGCTGTCAACATTTTTTTGGCTTTGATTTTCTCCTAACCTTCTCAAGAGGAATCTTTCAACCTTTTCTTTACAGTATTTACCATTTTCTTTTAAATTGACTTCTTCACATCTGTTGAGTTTCTGCTGATGTGACAAGGACAAGTGGAATCTTTGGTCTGTATATACAAAATGATACAGGGATGAAAGCTACACATATTCTACATACATGATTCATGCAGATAACTCCTATTAAGCAGAATCTTTAACAGTGAACGTTTCCATTTTTCTTAAATGTATAAAACAGGCTAAGGAACTGTCTTGATAATTGCTCTCTTAAAAATCCTTTTTTTTAATATTGCAGAGTTCATGGGGTGAACATACCCTTCATTTCTTAGAGAAGAGTGAAATGAACCATTGTGAGCATTATGTAGCTAAGCATGACAAAATGTTTTTCATCTGCAGTTCCCAATGTTTTCCCATTCACTTAGTTTCATTCTCATATGTTTGCAACTCCTTAAATGTTTAATTGGCAGAATAAATACTGGATTCATGTTGCAGAGATTGAGCAGTTCTGCTGCTGTGAAAGCCAGAGAAGTTCATTGTCCTTTTTCTCCTGCTCTTCTTGTCAGTAGCAACAATTTATCCAGGTGCTAGTAAACTTAAGTCCTGGAAACGTGTATATGGGATATACAGATCTACCTGGAAAAGGTGTATAATAGTAATTATTAGAGCATGGTGAGCAGCCACACAAAGAAAAATTGCATGTGTACATCTCATTCATTATTTGCAAGGCTCATGGATTTATTGCATGTAGTGAACTGTGACTTTCACTCATTTCCCCCTTTTAAAAAAATTCAGTATATCAATATATAAATAAATCAACAAATTGAATTATAAATTATGTAAGTTCTCCACTCTTTAGGCCTAATCCAAAGCTAAGATAGCAATCACATCAAGTGGCAATTCTGAGAATCATAATCTTGTTCATCATAGACTAAGTGAAAAGTGGCTCCCATTTCATGAAATTTTTTTCCATTATGATTCAAGTCATGATTCAATTACACTTTTTTGTGGAACAGCTTCCCTCACCCCCTCAGATAAATGAAAACATTTATTTTATTCATTTCAAAGCAACTTAACTACTTTTAGTTTTTTTCATCTTAACTAGAAATAACATATATTTTTAAACAGTCATATGATCCAAACCCCAAACTGTTTCTATATCACACTTTATCAAACAGGTAAGACGTGATGTTTCAGCATGTCAAAACTAATTTAAGAACAAAATTGAAATGGAAAAGTCACAAAAATAAATATTCCCTCACAAACAATTTGGATTTTGACAAATTGACATTTTCAGAGGAAAAAAAAAATCTACTGAAAATTTCCTGACCTTTTTCAATCCCCTTTACTGCACTTACTGGTGTGTGTTTGTGTAGTGCGACTGTATGTCTATTCAGAGGAAGATTATTTCCTTGTTCATGTTGGCACATTGACACTAAATTGGTGGGCAGCCAATTCTTCACTTTGCTTATCTTCCCCTTGTATAGACACCCACACTTGGAGTACTTTTATTTGTGGGTTCCAAGATGATATATTTGTCCCATAAATTTTTTGAGGTTTTTACATATCCTTAGGTTATTTTCATCATCTTCTTTTTAAAAAAATGTGTTTGTTTGTTTATCTCTTTGTTTGCCTCTGCTGGTATTCAGAAGAAAGTGAGAATTCATCATTCCACATCAAGGTGTCAGTCAAATACCGAAAGGCCTTCAAGCTACGTTGGCACCCTGAACATTTCACCATTGACTCCGATTTACTTAAAAATTCAGTTCTGTGTAATCAGTAAATTCACCGAAGTGGATGGATTCTTACAAAAAAAGAGTTTATTTCTCATGAATCAACATTTTCCAAAGAAAGAATTCCTGGTGAAATATTTCTTGTGTTACACAGCCACTAAGACCTAAATGTCTCTTCTTTTGGAAGAGAGAAAAGATGAATAGTCTTCATCTGTATGACAAACATTTCAGAAAACTACTTTTGAAAGCAAACAGAGAGTGGATAAAATTCATTTTTACGCTTAAATAAGGTAAAAGCATAAGGATAAAACATAATTCTTAACATATGGGTAGAAAAAACAATAGCAATGTCATTTGTAATTAAACATGAAATTAATAAAATTAATCTGATGAAGAGGAATACAATGAATAAAAAAATCCAATCCTGTAGTGCTATTCCTGCTTTATGCATGCTTCTGAACAATAAGAAACGTCCATTTGTACTTATTTTCTGTTTTATTATTATTTTTTAATTGCAGAGAAAATCTATTATTACTGCATAGTAGTAAAGAATATATTATTAACATCTCAAAAGTCCTGAAAACCTGGCAAATGAAATGTAATATATTTTAAAATTACACTACTGTGATTTCAGTGTGATGCATTTGGTTTAAATGCAACCGCTTCTGGTTTAAATTATTATTAACTGAGAAAGCAATTTTCTTGTTTGTAGAAAAGTAACTATCCACTTTTTAAAAAAAAAACACAACTACTAAATTAGGACACTACAAACAAAACTGTTTTTGGATGTTAAATATTAAGTTTAAAGTATGTTAATGTGGGAATCATAATATAAATATTAAATTTAAGGTATGTGATGTCAATGCTGTTACATATGAAGTTTAAAGTTGGACCCTAGTCCTACAGATACTTTTTAAAAAGGTCAAAATAATTTTGTAAATAAAAATAAGATGCATTGCCTTGCCTTGCCTCCTGAACAAATATCTAGTCTTACTTGTGTTTTTTTGTTAACTCAGTTACAAAGTTTTCGTTCCATAGATTAGGAGGGTAACATTCAAGTTAAGTTTTGGTCACCATCAGAAAATTATTTGGTTTTTATGGGTCATATAGATGTCAACTGATTAATTTTTTGCATGTCAAACATTGCCATTTTCATAATGATAAGACAATGTTTTTATTTAGAAATTATTTTTTTCACATAGAAATTATTCTAGAGAAACAGTAAGCAGGCTAGAATCCAAAGCAGCAAGTTTCATTTGATGGGTGTTTTTGATTTTCAAAAAGGAGGAAAGAATCTAATAAAACGTGTTAACTGAACAGTTTTAACCATCATTCACCCTCATTCTCTGACGATTTTTTGATGGCAATGCAAAATAAAGCTCATGCAATAGTCAACGATCCTTAAGAAAATTCTAGGCAAATATTGTCCTAATTCCCCACCATTCTATTTTCAACTGCTTATCTGCTGGGGGAAAGAAAACAGCACAGCAGAAAGAAAATTCTTTGTAATTTACTGTTCATATGCTACCAGAGTTGTACTTTTACAACTCTGGTTGTACAACTTTTACAATTATAGAATTAAAGGCTGTGTGTTTTGTGTACTAACTACATCATTGTGAGGCTCACTATGAATTTCAGGTTAAACATCCTGCTGAGAAAAAGAAATCACTAAAAGTTCACACAATCACATTCTTTAATGTCTTCAGAAACAGCATGTGACTGAAGGGTTTTTGGCTAAAGATAACTYATGTCTGGATTAGGTCATTAGAAATTATAATCACTTTATAGCACTGTTTCTCCTACTAGCTGTGGAATATAGCATCTGTTAGCTGCAAATGTGATGTCTTGTAATTGCATTTCCTCTTTTTGCTCTTCTTAACAAAAAGATGTTCCAAATAAAATGTATAAATAATGTTATAACTTTCTAATCACTTGTAGCAATCAATAATTGGCTTGGAAGAAAATTCAAAACAAAGCATGCTAAAGGGTGTTTTGAAATAAATCATTACTACTTATGAGTTGAATATATTAACAAAATATAAATGTATAATTAAGTTACTGTAACATTGAAAATACAGCTGCCTGCTCAAATAGACAGCCTGCCTCTGGCCACATCCAACCATTTCCCTGCTCTATAAGAGGTACACAGTAATTTATATGTTATTTAACAGTAGTTGCTGAAGAATGAGACTCTGCTAATCTGTTTTATGTAAATATTACTGTAGTTGGCAAACGGAAAGGATGTGCTTCCTTACCTGCCACTGGCAGATAACACCCAATGGGATGAGTCTGAACTGGGCATATACAATTATAGAGGTCAGTTGTGGGGTCAAAGTGGCTTGAAATCACTTTTGTATCTTTCTAATCCTGTTGCAGCACAAACATAACTCAGACAGACGTAGGAATCAGTTGCAGTGCCTCTGGCTTCTGGACTGCAGAACAGCCTAAGGTAGAGTTAATGTATCTACAATCAATGCTATGCAAAGAGGCCTAAGCAATCTCTGAATGATTCAAGTGGGATACCAAAAATAGCTTCCTTGTAACGGCTGTCTTCTTGGGTCAATTTATGCTGCTAAACATCTCACTACATACAGCAACTTTGAAGACATGGTAGTGTGACTTTGTGTTCAAGTCTTCAGTCATTATTTTTTCTGCCATATGAAACAGATAAACTGCTTCTGACATTATCGACCTGCATTTCTTAAGCATTAGCTGATGAAAAGGAGTGCAGTTGTAGCCCACAGTGTCTGGATTCCCTCTTGATAACAAGAGCTTATTTTTACTCAAATTGGGAAACAGGGAAAATACTATGAAGAAAAAAGCACACATTAACATAAATGGGAAAAGGAAGTTTTTGGTTTTCATCTAATGCATATGGAAAGGACAGATTGAAAACCAAGTGAGAAATTAAATCCTCTGTTGCAGGATTTGATGCAGTCTTGGTGTGGCAAAAGAAGCTACAAAACCATACAGATTGTCTCACACTGTGTGGGTGGGAATACATATACCACATCTGGCGATATTAATGAGGTAACTCTAGGTCCTGTGAAAGTGCAGAAATCAAACACTTCCATTCAGAGCACGGATGAGGTGTACTTGCCTGTTGGGCAACACCACAGGGGTTTGAGCAGTCTTTCTGAGAAGGTTCGTTTGTCACCAACTTTCTGTAAGACTAACTGTGTGAACCCTGCCAAATATTTTACTCACTGGATTACTCAACCTTGTGCCTAGTTCGTGTATCCAGCTTGGCTTGTCTGACTTCATGAAAGTGTAGGATTTTCTTGGAAAGCTTCAGCCTTTGGAAGCTGAATGCAGAACTGATGCTGTGACCTTTGTGAACTAGTTAGATTGAGCATTGACAAAATTCTCTGAAAAATCTGTAAATCATATGAAAATGAAATAGGAAGTGTTAGGGTGGCAAGGGGGTCTTCACCGGCAAGCTGGCCAGACTTATACAGAGAGCTTTAAACTAGGTTTAGTGGAGGAAGGGATTGGAGTTTTGAGCAACAGAGAAGAGCAAAGGTTTGCTGATGTATTAGGAACCAACAGAGAAACACCCATGAAATGTCTCAAAGGAGTTAGGGTGTGTTCCTCTAAGAAGGTGACATTGTCAATAGCCCAACTGAAGTGCCTCTATACCCATGCATGCAGCATGGGTATCAAACAGGAGTTGGAAGCCACTGTGCAGCTAAAAAGCTATGATGTAATCGCTGTCACTGAAACGTGGTGGGACAAATTACGTGACCAGAGCACTGCAATAAATCTATAAACTGTTCAGAAGGGACAGGAAAGGAAGGAGGGAGAGGTGGGGGCGTTGTCCTCAATATAAAAAAATATATTGACTGCACAGAGCTGCCTTTGAAAAACAGCAATAAACAGTTTGAGAGCTTATGGGTAAAAATTAAGGGCCAAGCCAACAAAGAAAACCACGTGACTGTTTTTTACTACAGGCTGCCTGATCAAGGGGAGCCTGTTGACAAAGTGTTCTTACTTCATTTGTGGGAAGCATCATGCTCGCAGGCTCTGATCCTGCTAGGGGACTTCAATCACCCTGACATCTGCTGGAAAAGCAGCACAGCAAACTCTAAGCGGTACAGGAGACTCTTGGAGTACGTTGACGATAATCATAGAACCATAGAATATCTCAAATTGGAAGGGAACCATAAGGATCATCGAGTCCGACTCCCTGCTCCTTGCAGGACTACCTAAAATTACCGTATGACTAAAAGCATTGTCCAGACACTCCTTGAACTCTGACAGGCTTGGTGCAGTCACCACTTCCCTGGGGAGCCTGTTTCAGTGACCGACAACCCTCCCAGTGAAGAACCTTTTCCTAATGTCCAATCTGAACTTCCCCTGATGCAACTTCACTCCATTTCCTTGGACCAGCTAGTGATGCTGTGCTTGATGCACCCCAAGACACAGTTGGCCCTTTTTGCTGCCAGGACACACTGTTGACTCACATTGAACTTGCTGTCAACCCAAACCCCCAGATCTCTTTCCACGGGGATGCTCTCCAGCCTCTCATCCCCCAGTCTGTACGTATCACCAGGATGACTCCATCCCAGGTGGAGGATCCAGCACTTGCTCTTATTAAATTTCATACAGTTGGTGATTGCCCAGCTCTCTAGTCCATTCAAATCTCTCTGTGAGGCCTCTCTGAACAGAGATCTGCAGTGATCATACCCTGGTGGAATTCATAATCTTGACGGATATGAACCAGGCAAAGAGTAGAGGCAGGACAGTGACTTTTAGGAGAGCAAACTTTCAGTTATTTAAGGAATTAGTTGATGGGTCCTCCTGGGAAACTGCCCTCAGGGATAAAGGAGCTGAACAGACCTGGCAGCTCTTTAAGGACATTTGTCTCAGAGTGCAAGAGTTCTCGATTCCCATGTGTAAGAAATCAGGCAAGAAAGGCAGGAGACCAGCATGGCTAAGTAAGGACCTCCTGGTCAAAGTAAAGTGTAAGAAGGAAATGCACAGGCAGTAGAACCAGGGACATCTATCCTGGGAAGAATACAGGGAAGCTGCCTGGATCTGTAGGGATGGGTTTAGAACAGTTAAGGCACAGCTGCAGTTGAATTTGGCAAAGGATGCAAAGAATAATAAGAAAGGCTTCTACAGGTATGTTGATCAGAAAAGTAAGATTAAAGAAAATAAATAAGGCAGGAGAGCTGGTGACAGTGGACATGGAGAAGGCTGATGTACTCAACAATATTTTTTGCCTCAGTTTTCAATGGTAATCTCTCTTCCCACAACTCTAAAGTTGCTGAACCTCGAGGCAGGGGCTTGAAGTACCTCCCATCGTAAATGAAGATCAGGTTTGAGACCACCTGAGGAAGCTGAACATACACAAGTGCATGGGACCTAATGAGGTACATCCCAGGGTCCCGAGGGAATTGACTGATGTAGTTGCCAAGCCACTCTCCACCATATTTGAAAAGTCATGGCAGTCAGGCAAAGTCCCCAATGACTGGAGAGAAGGGAATATCACACCCATTTTTAAAAAAGGTAATAAGGAGGACCTTAGGAACTATACCAACCAGTCAGCCTCACCTCCGTGCCTGGGAAGATCATGGAACAGACCCTCCTGGAAGAGATGTCAAAACATAGAGAAGAAAGGGAGATGATTAGAGACAGCCAACATGGCTTCACCAAGGGCAAATCATGCCTGACTAAACTAGTGGCCTTCTATGGTTAAGCGACTGCAACAGTGGACAAAGGAAGAGCTATGGGTGTCATCCATGTGGACTTCTATAAGGCCTTTGATACGGTCCCCCACAATATTCTTGCCGCTAAATTGGAGAGATATGGGTTTGATGAACGGACTCTTAGGTGGATAAGAAATTGACTGGATGGCTACGTCCAAAGACTTACAGTCAACGACTCAGTGTTCAAGGGGAAACCAGTAACTAGTGGTGTCCCTCAAAGGTCTGTACTGGAACCAATACTATTTAATATCTTCAACAATGACATAGAGAGTGGGATTGAGTGTACCCTCAGCAAATTTATGGATGACACCAAGCTGAGTGGTGCGGTTGACTCGCTTGAGGGAAGGATGCCATCTAGAGAGACCTTGACAGGCTTGAGGAGTGGGCCCATGTGAACCTCATGAAATTCAACAAAACCAAGTGCAAGGTCCTGCACCTGGGCCAGGGATATCCCCAGTATCAATACAGGCTGGGGGATGAATGGATTGAGAGCAGTCCTGCAGAGAAGGACTTGGGGATATTGGTGGATGAAAAATTGGATATGAGCCGATAATGTGCACTTGCAACCCAGAAAGCCGACCGTATCCTAGGCTGCATCAAAAGAAGCATGGCCAACAGGTTGAGGGACAACTGATTAATTTGTCTGAGAGTTCTGCTCTCAGACACCCCACCGGGAGTATTGCGTCCAACTCTGGGGTGCCCAGTACAAGAAAGACATGGACCTATTGGAACGGGTCCAAGGAGGGCCATGAAAATGATCAGAGAGCTGTAGCACCTCCAATGAGGAAAGGCTGAGGGAGTTGGGGTTATTCAGCCTGGAGGACAGAAGGCTCCAGGGACACCTTATTGCGGTGTTTCAATCATTAAAGGGGGCTTGTAAGAAAGACAAAGAAAGACTTTTTACCAAGGCCAGTAGTGACAGGACAAGGGGCAATGTTTTTAAACTGAAAGAGAGTAGATTTAGACCGGACATAAGGAAGAAATTTTTTATGATGAGGGTGGTGAGACGCTGGAACAGATTACCTAGAGAAGCTGTGGATGCCCCATCATTGGAAGTGTTCAAGGTCAGATTGGATGGGGCTTTGAGCAACCTGATCTAGCGAAATATGTTCCTGCCCATGGCAGGGTCGTTGGACTAAATGATCTTTAGAGGTCTCTTCAAACCCAAAGTATTCTATGATTCTATGATTCCGTGATCAGTTCAACACCTTTTTTTAGAAATGGTGATCTGAGGAAGCAATGGCATGAAGTTACAAGTTTTTAGTTCCTCCCTTTTTTCCTCCAGAAGGTGCTTTAATAAGGCAGTTTTGCACACTATTAAATGCATCAGAATTATCTCCAGGCTGAGAAATTGCTTATTGAGTTGTCATTAGTACCCAGATAGATGCATTTTCAAGATCATCTACTGAATAGCACAAGAAAGGATTCACATCTGTATACAGTTATATGGATGAAATCCATTCAGAGTGGATTCAGAGCCTGAGTCAGACCTGCTGTTTTAAAATTTATTTTAATTTAATTCAGTTCTATTAATAGATTTTTAACTGCTTTAAAGAAAAGATTTTTTTGATCTCCTTATTTCCAGGCTCATGATGAGGAGATCAGAATTTCCTTTTACTGAAATGCATTCAGCCACTCATCTGTCCCTGCTTCCAATCCTGTCCATGTCAACCAGAATCTGTTCTGATTCTTATTAGCAGCTCTGTGTAATTACTGTCTCAGGAGGTTTGTACTGTTACTGTATTGTCTATCTTTCAAAGTCTGCACAACTAGAAGTGAGTGTTACTGTGATTTCTTAAATCAAGTTGTGATTGACTATGATACCTTTTGGTCTGCCTGCTGTCTCAAATGAAGACAAAACTGGTTCTAAATGAGATTTACAGAGGAGTTTATCATCATTGGCATGAAGCAAAAGAACAGAAAGACATTAGGTCTGATATCAACCATTGCCTGATATAATGCTGTGCATTCAGGGCAGATTTAGCTAAACCAGAGTCCAGCTAACCTCTAATAGTTCATGCTACCATGTTATTAAGTTCTTATTGTTATGTCTGCAAAGACCTGTTGACTTCACTCTCTAGTCATTTTTATCCTTCAAAAGAGGTCATAGCTACATTATTTTTTCTGAATCACTGAATCATTCATCACTTTCTCTAAAATTTTGAAAAGTCGGAATAAAAATGTTTCATCATTTTTTACATTACCAATTCAAGTCTATTAGACATGAACTTACTTTCTCATCTTTAAAATTAGGATCCTAGAATTCTCATTATCTAACCTGTGAATATAGATGTATATAAAGTGTTGTTAAATATACAAATCAAGCTTTCCTACTTTTTTTATCTATGCAGCAGTATGTAAAATGCATTTTTAAATAAATCCATCAATGATTTCTTTTTTCTTTCCTGTTTACTTCAAAATTCTTTGATAATTCTACCGCATGTAAAATGAACATTCAAATAGACAATCAAAAAGTGTATGTCTTTCTTCCGAACACCAGAAGAGAGTGTAGTTCTCTGTCAGGTCCCTGGCAAATAGCAAGGGAATTAGAAGGACAACTGTCAGTTTCCTGGAAGCAGATTTGTTGGTAAGTATAAGCCAGGAAAGAACTGACTCAAACCTTTTCACTGTCATTTATGTCCTTGTATTAATTCCAGAGACTATAAGCTGAGAAATCCTTAAGATGGAGATCAATAAGGAGAAGCACATGCAGCTATAATTTCCTCGGGAGATGTTTATCTATTGCCAAAGTATGGTAATTATGCAATGGACAAACCCTGGATGTTCTACAGGAATCTCCAATATAAATAAGGAAGTACCAATGCCTTTGTTCTTTGAACAAAGTATTATAAGATGTCATCTGGAGCATTATCTGCTTTCCTGGTCATCATGATCATTCACTCAAGCAGGCATATGTTCTTTTTGAGTGATATAGGCAATTAAGAGCTTTTTGTGGCATAGAAGATGTTGGTCTTTCCAATCTACAAAGTGAATGCTTAGAAGAGATAGGAATGCTGAAAAAAATATGCATGGTTTCAGCACATGCCTTAAGAAGTAAGCTGAGGATTATGTTTATATTTAAATATTAATGTTGTATTTAAATGCAAATTAAATAAATATCAGCCAAAGAGTAGAAGTATATAAAATGATGATGCATAAATTTAATCAAGAACAGTGAAAAAAAGGCTTTTATTTACTAAAGCAGAAAGGATCCATACCAGTGTTTCAGCAGGAAAAAAAAAATATTTTTACTTTTAAGATGGAGCACCAGCCATTTATAAGAGAAATTATGTAATAGCGTGTTAGAAGCAAGAAAAAGAACAGAACTCAGTGATCCAGTTTTATAGTCCCTGCCAATAAATACTATATGCAGGAGTTGTAGGCTGGTGATTATTCCAAGCTATGATGACTTTTTCTAATACTTGTATATTTACACCTCAATGGAGCAGAGCAGATGAACTTTAAGATGAGAGCAGAGACTGGCACAAATTATACAATACCAGACATATGTACCAAAAGTGAAATCAGGTAATACCAGAATAAAGACTATTTTTTAAAATATCTTAATCACCCCCCATTCTATATTGTGTATATTTCAATTTATAGTTTCTTAAAATTAAAAAAAAAAATATTCCTAGTCGCTGTTGCTCAATAATTTTTTGGCCATCATAAGCAAATTCTTTGTCTTTATTACGTTCAAGTTTTTATCCTTTAAATGATTTCCTGTTTTGTTTTGTCCTCTCCCTGACTACTGACCATCAGGATTCTGTTTTAAGGCTTATCGACTACAAAATATTGTGATCTGATCTGTGCTTTGGTTGTCATGACAGTGATGTGATAATGCTGTAGTATTTCAATGTTAAATATTATATCTTGCCACTGACTATCTAGTTCCTGAAAAATGTGGACTACGTTGCTCGCGGTGTTTATTTTATTGACAATACACAGTCCCAGTCTTGTAGGCATAAAGTTAAGTGATGTCAGTAACATTTTGGTAAATAGCAATCATCTTGCTCGCAGACTCAACCTGTAGCCCTCCCATATACAGTACCAGAAGCACTGCTCATCATGTTACTACATCTGAAATCAATTCATTTCAAGAAAAATACCACATCCAAAAATAATCTGCACTCAGCTCAAAAGTAGTGAGTTGAGGGTTCAAGTGCAAACAGAACACAGCAAAGGCATTCAATTTATAAAGCTAACCTTTTATTGAAATAAAGCAGCAGACTGGAATAAGATAACTCCTTAAATCTTTCTCAGGTTGTTAACACACAAGGTCTTCCTGCTGGTAGAAAGGAAAGATAGTTCTTCCCCATCCTCGCTGTCCTGAAGACCAAAGTCTTTCTTCCAGCCTTGTTGTCCAGTCCAGTATTTTCAAAAGTTTCCGGGGCTGACCAAATTCCTTATAGCCTGCACTGGGTGTCTGTGTTACTTTTCTTTTTATTTTAATTATTTTTTTTTACCTATTGCGAGTTTAAGATCTCTCTACTCTGTATTTCAGTGTAGGTGTCACAATCCATATCTTTAAATACACTAATAAGTACTTATGCAAAAATGAAGGGGGTCAATGCATACCATCTTTAATTTCATTTGTTGCAGCAGAAGCTCTTTTCTGAAAAACATCTCTGTGATTGAGAACATGAAAGTTCATTCCTGTATGAAGAGAAGCAATGAAGTTGTCATGGTTATTATAGCCCAATTTAGGAAGCAGTACCTTTGAAATATTTTGACTCACTGAAGATTTAATGAGATCAAAACCCACTGTATGTAGGTCTTGATTATACTTACAACATTTTTCTTCGATATGCAGACATGCAGAAAAATCACACCAGTTGTACTATGCTCAGAATGAAATCACATTAATTTCTGTGTAAGGCATTTTCTGCAAATTCATCCGTTCAGCAATTTAGCATATGTCTAACAACTATCTTCCCAGATGTAGTTGAGAGCAAACTATGACAATGATTGTTCCAAGAAGAATGATTTCCATTTTCTTTAGAGAGATGGATGGTTTTTTGCAGATGCTGAACACTTGCAAATGTCAGAAGTAGGCTTGTCTCACCATTGTTTCAGCAAACCTTTTTGATATTTTTTCTCTTCACAGAAACAAGAACTACTGCACGCATGTTCAAAGCATCTCTGTAAAGTGACAGGCTGACTTAAAATCATCCACATCAGGAAATTATGGTAAATTAGGAGGCTTGTGAGATTAGATAGCTAATTTGAAATACAAGGTCAGATACAATGCAAAGCCGCATTTTATACTCAGACTTTTTAGAGGCTGATAACACAGACATTACTGTGGTCAAGAAGGCAGTCTCATGGGAGGAAGGATATACCCTGTTTATTATCATGGAATCGTTTAGGTTGGAAAAGACCTTTAAGATCATCAAGTCCAACTGTATTCTGCTATAAAAAGAACATGGCAGTGACTTGACCATTGTTTTATCCATATAGTTTCCTATTGTGGTACTAGTTCACATTAAGGGTTAATAATCAGATGATTTATAAAAAATTAATACACAAAATTTCTATTTACATTCCTCTTTCCCATAAAATGTTAGTGTGGAGCAATTTTCTGCTACCTTCTCCAAAGGTCACATCTGCTTGCACTATAATCCACAATTTAACAAGCTTGTTTACAGGAATCATCTTTACTTTTTTATCTACAGTTTCCTAATTTTAAGTTCTCTGCATGACCACGTAACACAGTGACAAGGGTTTTATAACAAGCTAGTGCTAAACTTAAGTAAAGGTTATGAGTTACTCATTTATTTCCCCCAGCAAGTAGCTGACATCTGAACCGCAAAACAGAAGTCAAATAGATGTTTTTCTGTCAATTCAGTGAAAAGTGTATCTAGCACAAGCTTTCTTCATACTGAATTTTCTTGGAAGGAAAGTTCCACATAACGTAGCTATATAGATACAATATTTCGCAAATTCTTTTCACTAAGTACTTGTTCATCTATGTGCCATCACAGTCAGAAAAAGGTACAGTTGTTCCACAAAGCTATATCTAATGAAATGTTTGTTTAACAACTTTTTTTTTACAGAACATTTTTCATTAGGGTGAATCATCTAGCAAATCAATATGTAGTGAGTTATGTTTAACGTTGTCCTACCCCCTTCCTCAAGTCAGGTGAGCAGTGCTGTCACTTAAACTGGCTGCTGTGGTGTAAACGAAGAATATGTGCTGAAGTTTTACTGCAGTTCTGCACACAGACTGAGCACGACCAGATACCAGTGGCACGTTCCATCACCTATCTAGAACAAGACTGGCCTTGCAGGGTGCAGCATGCCTCATTGGCCTTCCCAGAGAAACTGCTGGCTACAGAAGGTCGTCCTTGAACAAACAAGGATGCCAGGAAAGGTGAGTTTCACTTGTGTTTATTAAAAATACTCTAATAATTAGGAGTATTAAATAAATAGGAGAACAATATAAATTCCTGAGGAGGGTATTTCTGTGAAGTGGCAAAAGATTCCGGAAAAGTGAGACAGATTTCCTAACTAACCTGTGTCTGTGGAAGAGAATTCGATAAGCATGCCAAAAGAAAGTCACAATGTAAGTTTAGCAAGTTTTTTAAATGAATGTTTTTTAGACATTTGCAGGGAAGAGGTCTTAAGCCCTTAGGGAAACCACTGTTAGCACCTTTCTCTGGTCACTCAGCCTGCACTAAACAGGATTTGTCACAGTAAGGACTTCAGCCATAAAGCGATTGCTTTTAAAAATACAAAATCTGGAATATTCTTTCTTTTTTTTAAGGGGGGAGGGGAACTTGAAGGGGAGAAAGATTTTGTGCATTTGTTTTTAACTTAAGACAATTTTATTTTTATTTTTAAATTTGACCTTGAAATCTGATTCACTCACCCACCCTTCTTTACTGTGTCTGAAGTCCAGAAATGGTAAAAGTGTTTATCCTAGATTGTGACAAACTATATCTCAGAGAGGTRGAAGTGATTTGAGACCAAATTTTCCCTTGAAACCTCCTCAAAATAAGAATTAATATATTATTTAAATGTTGCTTAATAAAAAAGTCCTCTAATGGCTTTTGGAGGGCATTAAAATTTTAAGCCTATTTGTAAGAAAAGCACAGAATGTGCATGGCATTATTGTGTATTATACACTTAGAGAGTAAAAGAAATAAAGACAAAAAAAGTTTTGAAACTCAGAGCCAGACAGTACAGTTGATTTAATGTCTACCAAAAGGCTTTTTATAGCTCCTTGGTGGGTAAAGTGTGTATCAGTTACACCAAACAATTGAAACATTAATTAATAATTGAAAAGGATGGTATTCCTTGGGTGGGAAATGTAACCACCACTTTCAACACTCTCCTGAAAGCTGAGTTGCACCAAGGCCTTTAAAGCACAGTGGGTTTTCTGCTCTCATCTTGTTATAGATCCCTCTTCCTCTGTGCAAGTGACTTATTGGCAATTAAATAATCCAGAAATTGAAAACAATCTCATAAATAAATCATTAAAAATTTCATGTACTACTCAGAAGCCTTTGTCAAATATGCAGCCTATCATTAAATCAGTAACACAGACGTATGGAAAAATCTTTTTACCTCCAGGTCCCCTGCCATTTCTTTTTTATGAGTAGAAATGATTCTTACAACAAAATCTTTCATGGAAAATATTAAGGTAGAATACTCACAGCAAGAGTTTTTCTCACACCATGAACCGTACAATCTTATTATTCAAATCAGTCCGATCATGTTATTTCACTATCACATTGTAAGCTCAGTGACACAGAAGTTATTCTGCTCCCTGCTTTTTTTTCAGGTGTGCAAAGTAAGGCAACAGTGGTGTTGGACGGGGTTTTTTTGTAGTAATATAGGGGAAATTCACAACATTTCTGAAATGACATATAATTCTAAAAGTAAACTAATGAACGATTGTGGCGGAGGGTCACAAAATTGACTTAGGCAGATGATAGAAAAAATAAACTTTATTTAAACCAAAATTGTTTAGCAGAAAATAACTAGAAATGAGGCTCATCAAAATCATTGAACACTCTGACAACATCAGTAAACCACAGGTTCAGGATGGTGTACAAGGAATTAATACTACACGGTCATTTTTAGAAATGAGGATCCAAAATGTGCATAATCACTCACCTATATAAGATGAGGGCTCTCAACCTCGAGGAATTTCCTTGGGCGGCATCCTGACCCGAGGGGAGGGTCCCCGACTGCAAACTCGCTACTCCGAGGAGGACCGACTCAGCTTGCCTTCCGGCGGGGGTCCATTTATACCCTAGTCGAATCTGACCTGTGGTCAAATCTGGTTGGCTGGGGGCATTGACTTTCTTACTTCTCGCCCGAGGTGTGTACATGTCCAAAAGAGTGTACGTGACAGTCAGCACACACCACCTTAGCGGTGCGAAATTAAGGGCACAAAAAGTGAGGACGCTGCGGTCCTGATGCCCCCAGTCTCTCGTCAGGGTGGGTGCACCTACCACAGCAATAAAGACAGTGCACTTTATTTAAATAACATTAAACCAATGGGTAATTATTGGAATTTAACAGTGTGCTCTCTAAGATGTTAGCCATTCCTCCTTATTAAACCAATATATTGTCACAATAATCTATAGTAATGCTTTGAAGCATATTGGTTAACATTCACTTCTGGCAGCTGAGAAATCTAATGCTGATTTCTTCTGATACGTTACCTGGGGCTTATTGTTATAAGGGATTATGCTACAGATACTGTTGAGTATCCTCCACTTCTTGGATGCAGCTGCACTAAATTCTTGTGATGACATTTGGGAAAGGAGCATAGCATAGTACACAGTTCTCTCTCTCCACACTCCTTATAGCCAACCTCTAGTGCAAAGATTTCAGACTACATAAATAATGTATTTCTTTCTACCTCTTAAAAAGAAGTGCTATACACATAAAACAGCATATCTATGTCAAAGTGAGATTCCAGATATAAGGTGAAAGAAAAAGGGGATGTATTCAAGTAGAATAATTTAGACAGCTTATTTTATCACCTGTGAAGGCTGTGTTAGAAATATTGATTGTTTACTTTAAATACTCCTAGGTTAGAGTAGTATTTTACTTAGCCTTTTGAAAGTTTTTAAGTGTCCAAAACCATTTCTTTAAACATTATTTAATTCTATATTTACATTGAAATGCTGCTACTACTGCACTAATATATCCCCAACTGGGAGAAAAATAGCAGGAATAGAAGAAATGCATTCTAAAGATGCACAGGTCCAAAGGCTGGTATATTACAATGTTATATATTCAAGTAGGACACACTATTTCTCTAGGATTTCTACCAAGAAGAACTAACATTGATTCAGGAGTAGTTAGGCCAGAGAATGTTTACTTGGAAAGGTTTAAAATATCCAATACAATTTCTGCAATGCATAATAAAGGTAATCCAGCTATATTTTACAGACATTTTCTTGAGTCTGTGATGGATGTCCTCATGCTTTCCACTCTCTAGGAACTGGTGTGATCATGGGGCATCCAGTATCCATTTTCTGATCTGTTGGAGAAAAGAACCAATATTCCATGCAGGAGAAAAAATATCTTGGAGTACTGGTAGCTGACCTTTCTGCTCCCTGGGCGTGGTACTATTGGTGTCATAGAGACTCAGACGTCAGTTTCCCCTCCCCTACCACTTGAGATGTCTATATGAGAAAAGTCTTCATTGAGCCAAAGGAAAAGGAGAAATAGCTATGAATGTGATTTTAGTAAACTGATACATCTCTAGTAATGAGCTTAACAATCTTTCACCTATAATACTAGTTTCCATCTTTCTCTACTCCTGTCACATTGATTGTCTCTAGTGTAGGAAGTATGTCAGATATTAAGAACATAAGTTTTCATCTTGCTATTCTTCTGAACTCTTTGCCTTACTCACTCAGTGTGATGTGATGAAATATGCTAGTTATACTAAATAAATTTCTCATGAATTCACCAGAGCTCACCTTCCTTCAAACTGTCTGATATTTTTATATCTGAGTGTTCACTGCAAAGGTGTAACACAGCATAATTTCATTGAAAGTCACAGGGAGTTGCTGAAATAAGTAACTGAGGGGAAAAGAGAACATACAGGCCTTTATTTGTTATCAGTTTAACATGAGTAAATATTGTGGGAAACCACAAGTTAAAGTATGTTACTACACTGCTACATGGTGTGGTCTACAAATAATCAATTAAAAATAATAAAAAAGTCAATCTGCAAATAAAGATTTACCTATTTCAGTCCTGCAGATTTGGAACAACCTCACCCAGTCAACAATCAGCAATCTCATAGGATGCAGTTGCCTCTTTCACATCTGTTTCCTTTATTTACTGTAGTTTTCATTCACTCCTTTACTTGGATTTAAATATTCAAGCCTGGCCAAGTCAAGTTTTCTCTGGCTCTGTTGTGACAGACAGATCCAATGGATTACATTTAAGATTTTTGGCCTCTTGCTATGTGGTAATGTGACACTATCTGCACATATCCTGTAGCAAGCAACAATTCCATTTTTGTTGCCACTGTTAACAGCTATCTACCTATTTCAGCCTTCTGTTCAGAAATAGCCTAAACATTGTGTGAAATGAAAAAGTCATGGAGTGAAATTCAGAATTTTCCACTCCATGAAAAATTCCCAAACTGAAATGTATTTGGTCAGGATGTAAAACTGATATTCGCAAATTCCTTAAAAGCAGAAATTGTAAAAGTGAGTTCTTTAATTCAGAATGCAAGTACACAAAAATAGTTGTAGTGGTTCAGATCGAGGTATTCCTAGCCAAGACTTCTTCCTTCAACAGGAGTCATTATTAATTGTCTAGGGAATAATAAAAACATACATGATATATATCTCCTAAATTTTCCAGGCTTCAATTATTGTCAGCTCTGGAGAGTTTCTAAGCATGATATCAATCATTACTTAGCAACTTCACAATGGATCTCTCTGACAAAGACTTTTCCAGTATTCCTGCAGACTCTTGTAAAAATTCTGGCAACCATAATGTCTTTGTAAGTCATTAGAAGAAAAGCCTTCTTTGGTTTGTTTGAATCTGCCCCAAATTGTATTTTTGGAGGCCTCTATTTCCATATCAAAATACACTGTTGCAAGCTGATTCTTATTCTTGATCTCCAAGCACTCATGCCCTGCCCTAATGCTTATTGAATTTACTTACTCCAGAGGTACCTATTTGAATATGTAACTAGAAAAGAACTGTACATTTCCACCAATGAGCAACTGATGGAAATAAGGAAAAACAGGAAATGTTACTGCTGTTTATTAAATGAAAGGTGACATTCATAGGAATATTGCAAGATAAATATTTCATCATTTCACTATGTCTACTTACTATAGAGTCTGCCAGACAGCAACAGGGAGGGCATCCTTTTTCCTGAAAAAGTCACATGTTGTATGATGCACAGATTTGAGAACAGCAGACCTGCAAATATGCAGAAATTACATTAAATAGATTTCTTACTTTTATTGGTATAAAATATTGTACTAGAGCGTATGGTTTCGCGGGTGTTACTGCCAATTCAAACTTCAGTCATTTTAAGCAGAAGACAACAGTAAATCCAGGTGTTACAATCACTGACCATTTTGGCCAAACAGGGACTAACATGACTAAGGTCATAGCTAAACATATAACTTGCTATAGTTTGATCCAGAAACTATAATTCAGGGTTGAAAAAGACCTATATTCTCTGGGTGGATCTAGACAAAAATATATCATGTAAAGGGACTACAGAGTTACATACACCAATTTTAAGAGTCAAAATTTCTATTACCTTAATCTTAAGGAAAACTGAATGAAAAATCATTAGTGGTATTCTATTTTAGCAGTGGTTTGTACATTTCTTGTTATAAATTATAGACCAATGGATACTATAGCTTAGATATTTTGCTGTCATTTTCAAGTTGTGTTAACACATATCTCACTCTCTAAGTTTACTGGCTAACGCATATTTGGAAGTAGATTTGATCAAACATTCCATAGAAAGTCACATCTCATTTCTCGTATAAGAAATCTCCTACCAAAAAGTAATTTTCCCAGAATCTGTATCAAGTAAGAGTTAAGGCTTATAAGAGAAATGCTTCATCAGCCCAGCATTGGTTTGCACTGTTAGAGCTGTGAGTATATGAGCTTATTATCCAGGGAGAATATTTTCAAAACAAACTCTTTCCAATCATTGTAACATTTTGCTAGGATTATAACTGGGAAAAAAACCAACAACAACAAAAAAAAATCAAATTTATTCTTCCCAGAACAACATTAACCTCACAATGAGTTGCATTTGATTTCTTTCATGGTTATAGAAAGGAAAATGAAAAATGAATTTTAATAATATTCAAATGTATGAACTTGTATTCAAACCCACACAAAAGAGAGAAGACTCCCAGTGATACAATCAGCATATTTTGATAACATGTTATGCCATGTGGTAAGAATGCTCAAGTCAGTGTTCCTACATCTTTTACACATACGATCACGAAGAGTACTGGTATTTTTGTGTACAGACCTCTCAATATGCAACCAGTTGACTAATGGTTCGAATGCTATTATCAGTTATATGAAGAAACTTGTAGTGACCTTGTTCCTCACCTTTTTATTTTTATTTCATTTAAAAAATAAAGCAAAATCTTCAGTGCTGAAAGAGCTTCACAGTTGGAATATTTCAGGAAAAAATCAAGTTAGATTATATAAACCTGTTGATAGAATTGTAGAATAGCCCAGGTTGGAAGCGTCCTCGAAAGATCATCTGGTCCAACCTCTTGTAGGGAAGGGAGCCTAGATGATATTATCTAGCACCCTGTCCAATTGCGTCAGGAAAACCTTCAGTGATGGGGACTCTATCACATCCCTGGGGAGGTTGTTCCAGTGAATAATTGTTCTTACTGTAAAAAAATTTTTATTATGTTGACATGAAACCTCTCTCAGTGCAACTTGTACCCATTGCCCTTGTCTTCTCTATGTGGCTCTTTGTGAAGAGAGAGCCTCCTCTTCATAAACACCCTTTAAGTACTGGAATACTGTGATGACCTCCACCCTGAGTCTTCTCTGCTCCAGGGAGAAAAGACCTGACTCCTTCAGTCTTTCCTCATAGAGCAGGTTCTCCAGCACTTTGATCATCTTCGTGGCCCTCCTTTGGACCCTCTCCAATCTGTCCGCGTCTTTCTTGAATTGTGAGGACCCGAACTAGACACAGTACTCCAGGTGCAGCCTGACAAATGCTGAGTAGAGTGGGAAGATCACGTCTTTATCTCTGCTAGTAATGCCCCTGTGGATGCAGACCAGGATCTGATTTGTTGATCTAACCCATCCATGTTAGCCTCAAAAAATCCACAAAAAAGCAATCAACTAATTCTTTTCTTCTCTTTATCTAACTTTAGAAATCAGATATAGAGTTATCTATTTTAGTTCACCTACTTTTCTTACTGTCCTAACTTCTATCCCTTTCATTAGTCTAAGAAATTCAAATTTCTATAAATAATGGTTCCATCGTTATGCTAGAAGGTATAGGCAGCTCTTCTGTATTATGATTATTCTTACGATATTAAACCTGGCTGGAACAGCTGTGACTAAATGTAATTTTATAGAAGCCAAAATGTTTCCTGAGAGGCATATGGGTTTCAATCATTTTTTCAAAGCAAAGTTTTCTGCAGTCCAGGGCTCTCTGGTCACCTCTAATGAGAAAGAGAGAGAAAAAGAGGACAATTAAAAACCTCAGGGATTATACTGAAAAAAAAATCATTTTTTGACAAAATTCCATTCTCAAAAGAACATTTGTGGCCATTCCAATGTGGAACAGAAACAAAGTTTAAGGTTTTGACAGTTCTTCTTTTTCTGCCAAGCTCTCCACTGCATGTGATGATTTTTACTGAGAACTATCATTTCTGGAATACTATATCAGTTCATGGTTCAGTGAAACCAGCCTCTTATGCTGTAAGTTGTCTCCTGACACACAGAATTATCTATATTTTAATACCTGCAACCAGGAACTAGAAAATAACAAAAAGTAAATACAGAACATAAACTATGAATTTCATACCACAGGTTCTTAATACACTGTCTGTTAGCAAGGAAAAGAGTATAATAATCCTCAGTAGATCAAGGACATCAAGTGCAAAAGGGACTGTATTGGAACAATGSTCCATTCTGGGGTTTACCTCCAACTCTAATACAAAAAAATTGGCAAAGCTTTACAGGTCAGGATTTATGTCCACTGTTATCTAGAACAGTGATATAATTTAACATTTCTGAGAAAATATTCAGAAGGATATTTCCACTTTGGTGTTATAGTAAATGTTTTTGATGGCAAGATTCACATGGACCCTTAGAGGACATGGGTCTGATGGGCTGTATCCAAGTAAACTGAGGGAATTAAACAAGGTCCTTGGAAAGCCATTCTATAGTTTTTGAATTAGGTGGGTGTGGAGACTGGGTAGGTCTCTGCTGACTGGAGAAAGGCAACTGTTTCACCCAGCTTCAAAAAAAGCAAACTGGCCAATCTGGGAAACAAGAGGTGGGTCAGTTTTATTTCAGTCCCTGGGAAAATCATGGATTTTCCAGCAGTAGATTGCACCTAATAAACCTGATTGCCTTCTGTGATAAACAGCCTGGAACTGTGACTGAAGGGAGAGCAGGGGATGTCATTTACCTCAACTTGGATGGATGGATCAGATGGGTTGCATGATCCATCTGTTTGGATAATTGAACTCAGAGGGTAGTGGTTAATGAGTTCTACTCTACCCAGAGAGTAGTAGCAAGTGGACTAATGCAGGGGTCTACCCTGGGGGACCAGTCTTGTTTAACAACTTCATAACTGATGGGGTGATGGAGTGCACTCTCATCAAGTTTGCAGATGACACCAAACTGGGGTAACCAGTTAATATGCTAGAGGGTAGGGCAGAGGGACCTAGACAGGCTAGAAGCATGGGACACCAGGAACCTCATGAAATGCAAGGACAAATTAAAATTGTTGCACCTGGGAAGGAAGAGCTTCTTGCAATGATACAGAGGACTGGCAGCTGGGGAGCAGCTCTGCAGAAAAGACTCTGTGGCTCTGGCAGACAACAAGCCGAGCATGAGCCAGCAATGCTCTAACAGCAAGGAGAGCCAGCGGCCTCCTGGGCTGTATTAACAGGAGCAGAGCCAGTACATAGAGGGATGGCATCTAGTTTTGGTCAGTCCAATGCAGGCAAGATATTGTTAAACAGGAAGAAGCTCAAAGGTAGAGCAAAATCCTAATGGCCTTCATCTTATAAAKTTTCTGAAAGAGCCAGAGGGTAACCTGCACTACATGGCTGGTCAGTCAGCATCAGGGATAATACCACATGTTGTGCCTGACTTGTTCTACTATTCCATACTCACTGCTTTATAGTGAGAGTGTAAGGCCCCAAGATTGATAAGGGTGAAATTGTTCCATAAAAATTATACTACTGAAAAAGCTAACTTTGTCTGGGAAATGGCACTAATGGGACTAATGAAGAAAATTTTTGTGAGCAGCTCTCGTGCATTTATTTCTAGCAGGAAACTGGGACTTGAGTGAGGCTTGTGGCACCGCTGTACAGACTCACCACCATTGCCCTTCGGAAGTGTGTCAGAGCTCTCCTCCAGCCTGGGGGCTGCAGCAGGATCTGCAGGGAGTCAGGCGCTGGCACAGCAGGCACACGCAGTCCCACAGCCAGGCACAGGAGGAAGGCAGGAAGGATTCTTCTGTACATAGTACTCTTAAGGACCATACTTTGAACTAAAATTGTTTTGATGTGAGTGCGGGGAGTGAGGAGGACTAGCCCTAAGCAAAATGCATGCTGCCCGTGTAGTTCAACTTTGTGTAAGACAATGAAAAATTAATGAAAAACAAAAACAACATGAAAACTTATTATAGTGTAATTGCACTAATGTATAACTTCAAAGACCTGTTTGGAAGTTTATGTAGAATGGTTATGAAGTATGCAAAAATAAATGGGAAGTTAGCTGCTTCTCTCTCTTTTCTGTGAATAAGCTTGTTTCATTATCAACTTTTTTCCCTCCACAGCACATTTTATAACCAGTGTCATTGCATTAAGAATTTTAGCCTTATTTGCATAATGTTAATAGCACAAAGGCAGGTTTGCTTAACTACCCATACAGGAGCAGGATTGCTGCAGCCATGGAAGAAATAGATCCACTTGCTAARAAAAAGAAAGTAGCTAATACTAGACTGTCAGCCAGAAACTGATTTCGCTGCTAATGTGAAGAGTTTTACTATCTCAACTAAGCAGACATGTGTCATTAACTCAAAAGAAAACATCCTAACAAACCTCTACCTCAYGATGCTCATATAGTGCAGTGGTATGTGGGGTACTTTTTGGAATAATATAACAGGACTTAAGTTGACAAGAGACAAAAAATCCAAAGTTAGGACACACTGTATGGCATTCTAATTTTTTCTGTTTTGAAGAGGACATAAAAAATCTTCACTGGCCTCCAAATAGTGTTTTAAACTCTTGTCAATTAAGATTAAGCCAGAAGAAGTACAGCACGATTTTAATATCCTTATTGTTGTTAGTGGGAATTAAAGGCATGGAGTGAGGGAATGAAGATTTTCTTAATGTTATTGTAATGGGATACTTGAGAACTGGGCCCAAGTGAACCTCATGAGGTTCAACAAGGCCAAGTGCAGGGTCCTCCACCTCGGTTGGGGCAACCCCCAGTATCAATACAGGCTGGGGGATGAAGGGATTGAGAGCAGCCCTGCTAAGAAGGACTTGGGGGTACTGGGGGATGAAAAGCTGGACATGAGCCGGCAATGTGTGCTTGCAGCCCAGAAGGCCAAGCATACCCTGGGCTGCATCAAAAGAAACGTGGCCAGCAGGTCGAGGGAGGTGATTCTGCCCCTCTACTCTGCTCTGGTGAGACYCCCCCTGCAGTACTGCGTCCAGCTCTGGAGCCCTCAGCACAAGAAAGTCATGGACCTGTTGGAGTGGGTCCAGAGGAGGGCCACAAAAATGATCAGGGGGATGGAACGCCTCTCCTGTGAAGAAAGGCTGAGAGAGTTGGYGTTATTCAGCCTGGAGAAGAGAATGCTTTGTGGAGACCTAACTGAAGCCTTTCAGTACTTAAAGGGGGCTTATACGAAAGATGGCGGCCGACTTTTTAKCAGGGCCTGTTGTGACAGGACAAGGGGGAATGGTTTTAAACTACAAGAGGGTAGATTTAGACTAGCTATAAGGAAGAAATCTTTTACAATGAGGGTGGTGAAATGTTGGCACAGGCTGCCCAGAGAGGTGGTAGATGTCCCATCCCTGGAAACATTCAAGGTCTGGTTGGATGGGGCTCTGAGCAACCTGATCTTGTTGAAGATGTCCTTGCCCATGGCAGGGGGGTTGGATTAGATGACCTTTAACAGTCCCTTCCAATCCAAATTATTCTATGATTCTACGATACTTAGGGAGCTCTTTGGCCCAAGTTCACCTTATCTAAATGTAGACATTTAATGGCAACAAATGATCAAAAAGCCTATTCCTCAAGGGGAAGATACAAGGTTTTCAAGACACAAAGGTTTTTGTTTTGTTTCAGATTGTTTTATACTTGCTACTGTTATTTTATAATTTCAATAGTCTTATTAAGCTTTTAATTTGGTAAGAATAAATAGCAATAGACATTGAAAGCTGGCAATTTTACCCACAGCTGACCTTAGAAAAAATACATCCAGACAAGCATAGGATAATCTGTACTACCATATTGTGAAAGAACTTTGTGTGACAGAAAGTTTGACAAATGAAGTAAAAGAATTGTGTTATTTAGCTGTCAAATATGACTAAATGTCCATGTAGAACATTATTGCCAATCTCAGTTATAATGCTAATCAAGGCAATGCAAATAGATAGCTATTACATTTTTAAGTATAATATACTGAAATTGCAGCCTCAGCAGGTGGTCTTCAGTTAATAGAAAAAATATAGCAGTGTTTTTTCTATTTTATTTTATTAATTTCTTTGTATTTCACCTTGAAATAACTATGTCATCTCCCAAAAATATAGGGGGAATTTCTACTGTATTTACAGAACTCAAAATGATTTAGATTTTCTAAACATATTGTATTTTCAAGATGGTGTCCTAAAGGACACAGAGGCTGAAGAGCACATTTGTAAAACAGAAAACAAACACAGAAAACCCCTAATATCTATTGTAAAATTAATTTTAAGCAGAATTTTGTTGCATTGCTGAAGTACTCCATATGCTGTCTAATTCTGGATGAAACTTAAGTTCCATTGGCGTTGTAGCTTTTGATATTTCAGTCACTCAGTCACTAAGTCCTAATCCTGTGTACACTCAGAGGAGTAATCTATGCAGGCATTCTCTGACCATGCCTAAGAGATTGTGCTCTGCACAGAATTCAGTAAGAGATTCTAATTTTTTTTTTTTCACAGGATAAATGAAACTAATCTCTGCTTTTCTTTCTCAATAGTTCAAATCTTAGAGCGATTAGCCAGGATGTTGGAAACCCAGATTCAAATCCTTTCTCTATGTTAGGGACCTTGAAAACATGTGTTTTTATTTTACAGAAGTACCCAGGCTAAATTCTTACCCCGAGAGAGCCATTCTAAATGCATGTAGTCTCATTAAATTTTGTTGGAGCTATTATCTTTATTCTGGTCTGTCAGTGATTAATATAAAATATATAACAGTCCTGAGAGCTGGAGCTAGCTCTAAAGCCTTCTTCCTGTCAAATAAGTATTGCAAGTAAGATTCACATTTATCTGTGGTCCCAACTGGACCACTGCAGTAAAGCAGTCCAGAGAAACCTTGGAGACCTGGGGAGGAAACTTGGTGGGTGAGGCAGATGGATACCGTCAGCTGCAACCCCTACGGCTGGCGAGAGCGGGGTGTGTGTCTGTGTGTATGTGCACGCACGTGTGTATGAGAACTGTTTGGGATTGGTTAGCAAGGGGTGTTTGCAAATTTGCAGGTGTGTATCAATGTTGCAAGTGTCCCGTATTTTGGTTTATATTTTGAATTTTTTATTTTTCTCATAAGTGCGTAGTTCTCTGATTAGTTATTACCTGTTAATTATCAGCCATTAATAAATCAATACAACTCTTCAGTCCAGAAGGATTAAAGGCTGTGAACCGAACATTTTTTTCTCTGCAAGAACTACCCTTTACAGCCCAGAGCCCATAGTGAGGGCAGTGAAGTACTGAATCCCCTGGTTTCCTGTGCTGTGGAGCAGTGGTCTAAATATGTATATATTCAGGAAAAATGTTTAGAGTAAAGGTTATTTTAAAGAAAACAGGGATCTTTGCTTTTGAAAGAAAAGTAGGCACACACTAGTAGAATAATATTGTAGACTTTGAGTCCTGAATGATTTTGAGCATACAATCCTATCTCAACATGACAGGATTTACTTTTTGTCAATATCCAGCTCTAGCTTCCCACATATGAGCTGGGCTTTGGGGGCTTCAGTTTTGAGGCATCCTCTTCTTTCCATGAAAATCTTGACACTTAATGCATTGATCTGCCTTACACTGTGGAGAGAAATGTTTCAATGGTTAGATCACACCTTGGTTTTGGTCCTACTTTTCTCACATATGCCCAAAGTTAGTAGACTAACAGGAAATTGTTATCTTTCCCAAAATCTAGAACAGCTTTAAAAATGGGACACTTTCATTCTTTACCTCATTGTAGTAGCCTGGTCATTCCTATTTTTGTTCTGTGTACGTTTTATTTGTGTTCCATTTCCAATAGACTTTGTATAAGTTCTTATTAAATATTTGTGCTGAGTAAAAAGAATGATGTGAGCAAATCTGCCTCAAGAAATTAAAATTTAGCTTTTGATAGAAGCAATGTATCTAAGCCATTTTAAAAATATAGTTGAAATGTCTGGCAAGTTGAAAAACAATGCTACCAAATATAACTTACTGTTTTTCATATGCTTAGAAAAAAAGCATGATGAATTGACCTTTAGTCGATTGAATTGACCTTTAGTCAAGTCAGCTAAGTATCACCTACACAGAGAAAAAGACAAATCTTTAAATTATGCTCAATTGAAAATAGTGGTCTTTCATTTATATTTTCATTTTACAACATAAGTGCTACTTTAATGGTGTTCCAGGTCTTTCCCAGGCACTTAAAGGATGTACTTGAACTACACTTTATTTTTCATATATTTTGAGAAATAAATTATTCTCCCTTCAGGTTAACAAGTTTCTGACAAACTATTACCCACAAAAGTTCATGGTTTTCATTTTTACAAGGGCTTCTGGCAAAGCACCAAAATCACATAAAGAACTTTGGATGTCAACAGTCCATAGGTCCTCTCTTAAGTCTGAATACCCAAGTGCACAGAGATCAATAGCAAGGAAAACATGTATTGTTTGAACTCTATTATTAAAACTCCAGTTTCCAAGCATTAAACAGTTGGTGCTCATGCATCTTTTCAGCCTAAAGGCAAAGCCTGCTTGAAGGAGAGAAGTTAGTATAAAGCAGAAAATTGAAAATCTGTGTCCTCGACTGTGCAAGATTACAAAACTTACCATCTTTGTAAAATCCGCTTCACAAAGATTTTTCTTATTCATGATACAATTGAGAGTCCATACAAAGAGCTTGTTGATCTTTTCATTGGGAACAATTCAATGAATAGACTTTCAGCTCTTCACAACTTACCATGCTTAATGCAGCTAAGCATGTTATGTTTAATCGGTTCATGAGCTGTATTGTATGAAAGTTTTTAGCAGTGTTTGGTTACACTGTTGAGATATCCATCCGAAGAAGATTATCTCTAGAGGATCTTCTAGTAAAATTTTGGTCATGAGTGGTCAACAGCAATTCAAGTCAAGATTTCACCTACAGTTTGGAAAGTACCACTTGATATTAATGGCAGACTGATCTAATACATATGCTCTGATTTTAATTTTGAATCCAAGGTTTAACACATTTTCAAGCAAGAGAAATATAAAAATGATTTTATGATTCTCATAAAAGGGTAATATTTTGGTGATATATATAGCAGCAGTGATCAGATGATTTAGGACTGCCTAGGAAAGGTGGATTGTTTGTTTTCTTACATAAATAATCTATAATTTGAAAATAAAAACAATATGAAAAATGTATGGATTTGGTGAAGAGGGACAGGAATATTGTTTGAGGTCCATCAAAATTTTTTTGTTATATGGCATACAATACAAAGAAAAAATAATACAAATTATATTGTATTATAGTATTTTAATAAATTAAAAAAAAATCATGTAGAAAGGGAGAGTCTAAAGATATTCCGCCAAAAGGCTGAAATGAAATTTATTTCTCTTTATCATACTTTTAATCAGTTTTACTTTCTGAAAGATACGATCTCAGAATCTGTGCACCTATGTGAAAATGAGTGTTTTCAGAGAATCATCACTTTCTGACAGAAAAAGAATTCTCTCTGACCTGCTCTTTGGGTCATTTTTACCCCAGTCATGTCTCTCATGYTCACAGTGGTTTGCACTCTCTCATATCATCTCTTATCTCTCTTGTCTTGCTTCAGCCCAAGTATTCCCTATTGGCAGGGCTAATGTTTCACATCTCTTGGATGATGGATGCTTGTCAGAGCACCATTGGTGAAAAACCTTCATTTTGATCAGTCGTRCACGTCTGTGTACACATCTCTGTGTTGTCAGAGTTTGACTGCCCCTTCTTTTCTCAACATCCATCCACAGTACAACTTTTTACCTCATATTACAGTGATACTGCGTAGTGACTCGGGACGAGGGATTTTCCCTTCTGCAGCTATTACTTTTCAGTGCTCTTGATGCTTAGTGATAGTTTGTTTGCACCCAGCTCTTTTTTTCACAGAATAAACAAGGCCCATATACAAAGGGACTGTCTGAGCAGCAATTTTTAGCTGAAAAAATATTTATTTACAAACAGCTTTGCTATTATCATTTAAATACACCAATTTATATAACTTTATGTCCTCTGAAGAGTAAAGAAGTAAACAAGATAAAAAAMCCCACAACTTTGTGTTACGCCACCAGGGAAATTTCCTGAAGTCCTTGGATAGGGTAGGTAACTCAGGGGTTAACCTAGTAACCGTGTTATCAAGATCATGACACAGCTGTCTGCTGTTCTCATAGTGTTTGCTGAAAATATTTTACCTTTTCATCCAACAAAGTAATGGTCTTTCTGATAGCATTCAGATGCAATATCATGCTGATTTATTGGAGTATCTCCTGAATTAAAATGCTTACTTATGTCTTTAAGGAAATGAGATTATGATAAACTGAGGTGCTTGTGACATGGATCATTGTGCTAATGATCAATATCTCAGTCTTGTAGAATTTGCCACTCCTGCAGAAGACATTTGTACATGCCAATTACAACCTATTAAAGTGTCATTACAAGCTAGTTTATTGCAAATTCATTAATATTAGCTGTTTCAGAGATTTTAGTGTAAAAAGACACATACATCAATTTCAAAAAGTGAGATACTGAATGATGAGTGAAATAACATGCATGCAGCATAGTGTTAAAAAAACCCTAACTAAAACAAAACACCGACATATTTTTACTGATGATTAAACAACAATTTTTATGAAAATCATGAGGTGTATGCAACATGGTTAACAAGAATACACATATATAGCCTACATTAAGTTTGCAGACAGAGAGAAAAATATGAGCTTTTAAAGTGAGGATTTCTTTCCCTTTCATAGGTCTAATTAGCATGCTTTGGTTCTTTGGAGAAAGATCATGTTGTGACAAAAAACAGTTGTCAGGCTAGGTAGTGGAAGCATCTGTGACAGCTGAGTTTAGCATATGTGACTATTACAGAAAGTCTAATAAATTATTTTACAGAGTGATTTCAAAGAGAAGGTGGTTGATTAATAAATTTTATAAGCTTGAGAAATACTTTCATAAGGTCATGTTGTGATGCTATTTTCCTCCTGTTACAATGGATATAAAGTAACACTGTTCAAGTACAGTTGCATAGAATTGACTACATTAATAACAATGGGGCATATTGTGCCAAACCTTTCATTTCCTTTCCCTTCACAATAACACAATATGACCGTGAACAGCAGACAGACTGCTTGTGAGTTTATACAGAACTAATACTTATTGTTTTAAGCAATGAAAATTTATATTTTAAGACTGAAACTTTGCTATTCAAACATAACAGGGAATAGAACAAATTAGGTGGTGACAGATTTTTTTTTTAAAAGTCATCTTTTTAAATTACATCTTTTTTATTTAAGATTAATTTTTAAAATTTGAAGTCCATCTGTCCATCTATCCAGCCAGCCAGCCAGCCAGCCAGCCATTTTAATTATTATTCTTATTTAATCTTTTTTTTCTTTTACTGCTTAAGTGCAATTATTGTCCTGACAAGTTACTTATCCACCTGTTAGCTGAGATAATAGTACTCACTGCAAAATAGTTATGTGTTGACAGTTGTGTCTTTGCAATATGAAGATTAAAGACCCCAGAAATATTTTAACTGTTAATATCTGTAGGAGACAGAGCTGAGATAAAAGACAAAAAAAAACCCCAACATATACACAGTGCAGGCTGAGACATAATGCTTTGATTTTGGAGAACAGAGACTGTCAGTAAACAATGGTAGACTAATCGAGGTTTTACCATATTGCATTCTTGTCTCCAAGCTATTTTGCAGCTTATTTTTACAATTTTATAGAGTGCCTTTATGGCTTAGTATGCATTATCCCTGTTAGACCAACATTTTCACCTACGTATGCTACATACAGGTATGTCTTGACAATAGCACCTCTCAAAAGTCCTTTGTAAGGGCGTCTTCCATTTCTGGAAGCTGAGTTTCCATTTGCTTCAGAAATCTTCAAACTCACTTTCTCATAGGGATAATTTGGTCTGAAGTTTTCCCTTTAATTTTACTCTAACGCTAAGCTGTATTTCTGTGGCTGGTTTTATTGATTTTATTTTAAGGCATCTTAGGATACTTGCATATCTCAAGTGCTATCTAAACAATTGTTATATAGTATTGAAAAATTAACACTAGATACTAGTGCAGCCCTTTTTTGCTGTATCCTTCCTTTGTTCTCTATTTTTTTATGGTATTAATTCCTCAAATTCCTACTTCTGGCTAAATAGCAAATACCTGCTTCAACATTTCTGTGTCAGATAGGTACAGAAAAATGCACAGGACTGCAGATTACAGAGCAAGTATAAATTCCAGCTGCCCTAGGGTGGGCTGAGAAAAGGAATCCATCAGAGGCTGAGACTGAATCTGCAGCACAGACTTAAGAAATGTTTTCATGCTCATTGCTCTCTCTTTTATCTTCTCTCCTTCTATTTCTGTGTTTTTTCCTCGTTTATCTATTAGCAGTTTTACCGTGCAGAATACCAATAAAACAGTATTTAATGAAATCTCAGGAGTCTTTGGAARTGATGCATTGGCAACCTGGGTTACTCTAATTACAAATGCTGACCCCAAAATGTAGAGACTAAGAGCTAAAATTAAAAAGCACAGTTGTTCAACTTCAGTCCTGTTAAATGTATCATTGTTCTCACTATCTTGTGTACAACTGGTATCAGTTAATCAAGTAACTTAAGTTTAAGTGTGTATTAAGGATCAACTTAAAGAACCACGCATAAAGATGCACTCCTCCATCTAAATGATTTTTTCACATACTCTTTTTTTCCAAAACACCAAAAGGTTTAACAAAGAATTTACCCGAGCATACTACCTTTCCATCCGTAAACATTCCATTCTCAAACATTACAGGAGTGAACCTTGTAGTTCAAACTGACTCTTTCATTATGTTGGCTACCCGAATTGTAGGAAATAATTCTGAGGCTCTGTTGTTTCTGTTGACCAGTAAAGGATTATGAGAATGTCTCCATGACATTTGATAAATGTAATGTGAATTTTTCTAATGAGTTATAAGTAGTAAATACAGAATAAAACAGTTCTATGGTTAAAGATGCCAGGGAAGGTCATGAAACAAATTCCGGTGGTAGCTTGCTATGTCAAGGCATAAGAATATTAAGTAGATAAAGCTAAAATAGGTAAGAATTAGCAGGAAAATCTTATTTTAAGAAGTAACTAGAGCATGCAAAGTTTTGAAGACAGATACGTGGGTTCTGTATGCACTTAAGTCTGTTTTGACTTTACACCAGATCTAACAATGTGCTCTATGTGGGAGAAATAGCAAAAGAAAAGGTTGTCATAGTATCACAGAATCATGGAATGGTTTGGGCTGGAAAGGACCTTTAAAGATCATCTAGTCCAACCCCCCTGCCATGGACAGGGACATCTTGCACTAGATCAAGCTGCTCAAAGCCCCATCCAACCTTGAACACTTCCAGTGATGGGGCATCCACAACTTCTCTGGGCAACCTGTCCCAGTGTTTCACCACCATCATTGTAAAAAATTTCTTCCTTATGTCCAATCTAAACGTACCCTCTTTCGGTTTAAAATCATGGGCCTTAGTCACTATGGGCTTTAGTAAAAAGCCTTTCTCCATCTTTCTTATAAGCCCTGTTTAAGTATCAAAGCCTGAAATAAGGTCTCCCTGGAGCCTTCCTTTCCCCAGCCTGAAAAACTCCAATGCTTTCAACCTTTCCTCATTGGATAAGTGTTCCAGCCCTTTGAATCATTCCCGTTCATTCCAGTCCTCTAACCATTCCCCTTTGTTCAGGTATATATTTTGCAGTCATAGAATCATAGAATAGAATAGAACCATAGAATCATTAAGGTTGGAAAAGACCTCTAAGATCATCAAGTCCAACCGTCGACCCAACACCACCATGCCCACTAAAACATGTCCCAAAGCGCCACATCCACACGTTTTTCGAAAGACTCCAGGGATGGTGACTCCACCACTTCCCTGGGCAGCCTGTTCCAATGCTTGACAACGCTTTCGGTGAAGAAATTTTTCCTAATATCCAATCTAAACCTACACTAGCACAACTTGAGGCCATTTCCTCTCATTCTATCACTAGTTCCTTGGGAGAAGAGACCAACACCCACCTCGCTACGGCCTCCTTTCAGGTAGTTGCAGAGAGCAATAAGGTCTCCCCTCAGCCTCCTCTTCTCCAGGCTAAACAACCCCAGCTCCCTCAGCCGCTCCTCATAAGACTTCTGCTCCAGACCCTTCACCACCTTTGTTGCCCTTCTTTGGACACGCTCCAGCACCTCAATGTCCTTCTTGTAGTGAGGGGCCCAAAACTGAACACAGTATTCGAGGTGCGGCCTCACCAATGCCAAGTACAGGGGCACGATCACCTTCCTCCGCCTACTGCCCACACTATTGCTGATACAGGCAGGATGCTGTTGGCCTTCTTGGCCACCTGGGCACACTGCTGGCTTGTATTCAAGCCATCACCGGGCTTGTAGGAATGTCTTTGAAGAGAGTTCTCCACTGATGTGATGTGCCACCATGCTTTTCCAGCCAGGAACCTGTGAACTAGAATTACTACTATTTTGGTAATAGTAATCTGCCTTGGTTTGTAGTTGGCCTACTAATAGCCCTTTTCTAATGATGAGGTCTGAAGAAAATGTGGAAGCATACTGTCTACCCCTCTTTCCAGAAACGTGCTCTGAGTCTCACAAGCTCCTTCTGGTCGTAATATATATGTGCTTGTTTCAGTTTCTGGTCACACTATATATGTGCTTATTTCAGTTTGGAAAAGTCTAGAAATGTCCTAATGACAATCTACATAAAATGTTGGCACTCAGAATCAGAACTGAGGTGGAGAAGACAAGATTTCCTCTAATTTTTGTTTCCTTTTACACTTCTTTAATAGTTTTCAGTTTTGAGTAGTGAAGCAATTGAGGCAATTTCATCAACAGTCATTTTACCATGCCCTTCTCTCTACATATATTTGTGATACCTTTCTGCTAAACAGTGTACAGTACTACTTCTGCATCTAATTCTGTTCTTTTTCCCAGTCACTCCAGAACATAACATTGTAGCCTGACAGCATTTTCCCCATGGCTCAAATTTCTCATATAAGTTCTTAAACCTGGCAGCATACTTACCTTGCTGTGAATGAAAGGGCTTTGTCCTGTTTTGTATTGCCCTTGCAATGGGGACAAGGCTCTGCTGTGGGCTTTTAGCAGCAGAGAGCTGCATCCTCTTTGAAAACTCTGCAATGTTACAGCCTCTCTCTGAATGTAAAGGAGATGAGAAGTGGAAATACAATGCTGTACTGGGAATGTACATTGATGAATACAATGCCATTGCTGGAAGCAGAAAAGTAAAACTTGTTTTCTTCCTTTCTTTTCCCCCTGTTGCCATCTTTCCTACTGAATATATACCTGCCGTCAGGTCTATATGTGCAGCCACTTTTCCTGGCATAGAGAGAATTTAGCTCTGCCTGAAAACAARAGAGGATAAGGTTTGGTAACTTACACTCAGTGGATGGAAGAAGGAAATGTGAAGGATGGGGATGTTAGGTTATAAGTAGGGCATGCAGCTTCTGAGATGTGTTAGTTCAGTTTGTTTACTGTTTTACTCAGAGACTTGCCTCCTTTAGGTGTTTTAGATTGGTACCATTTGTACAGAGAATAGTTAATAAAGACCAGAATCTGCTTGGCTACCAGGTCCCCTTGAGGACCTTATGCTTGTTATCTGAAGAACAGCTTATTTCAGGAGCACTATTCCTGTTGTAAACATATCTGTAATACATATATGAACTATAGCTCTGGTTGCCCAAAGGTATTTCATTTAAAATGGAAATATTAAATCTGAAAAGGGCCTATTCAAGATGGAGGTCCTTTTGCTAACTTATATCTGGACTTTAGTTCTGAACTGACTCTAAACTCAGGTCTAGCCAGATATGAAGTTAGGTCAAATCATCTTTAATTCATTTAAACAGTACATAGAAAAGAGATATCTACTGTCTATCTTCTGCATGACATTGTTTTGTCATTTAAACATGATACGCTTTATTTTAAAGGTCTGTATGACAGCCCTAATATTCTACAGTATAGCACTATAATTTTGATTAGGTGGATGTACTGTGTGGAAGAATATAATTAGACTAATTTTCTTGCTTAACTCTTACTTGGATCTATTTATTTATTTATTTATAAAACATTTGCAGTTTACAGTATGTCGCTGGTGGGTAATTGAGGGATGAAAGTAAATATTCTTTTATTTTTGTATTAAAGGAAGACTGCTAAACAGTGTCTGTGTAAGACAGACCAACACAGCACAAATAAAAAAAAAGAAATAGAACAGCACAAGCCAATTTCTGAGAAATCATGAAAACCTGATAATGAAGCCCTTAAGAGTCATAAGTATACCCTTAAAAACACATGGTAGCAGACCCCTGAGGAGTTTTGGCTAACTCAGGTGCAATGTTTGTTTGAAGGACCTTTGCTACCTTCTGAAGCAATGTAAGTAGCATGTCTTTGACAGCCAGGATGTATGCCTGTCTGTCACACAAACAACATAACGCAGCAAAGCTGCTAGGGTAAATGCAGACATGACATAAGCAAGGCTGTGATGGAAGGAGAAGGGGCAATTTCAGATTATCCTGCAAAAAAACCCTAGTTGGTCTAGGAATATTAAGATTTAAAAACATAGCTTTGTGTTTTGAAGGAGAGAAGCCTCTTTTGCTTAGTCACAAATAAAAGAAAGAAATAAAAAAAAATCTGAAAATTATTATCCATCATCAAGAGACTGATTTTTGCCTCTGACCACTTAGTTTTATGAGATTATATATCCAAAAAGCTAATGTGCTGTATTCCCTTGACAAAACAGTTGCTGTTTTCTTCTGCTACCTATTAATTTGGCCTTTGTTATTTCCCTCTTTGTTTTTCTTTTACTTTCTGCCCATCAGCCCTTCATGTTTAGATGAATATTTTTGGGATCAGGAAACAACTTTTTTCCCCTGTTTTTGTAGAGTGCCTAGCATGATATGTCCTAGTTCTAGGCAGTACACTATTATCTTTGCTATTTTCAGTTTCACTGTCCATGTCCTTTCTTACAGTGTTGTTTGGATGGGAAGTCCTTACTCAGAAAAGTAGAGAAGTGGAAGTGTTGACACTTTTTCTCACATAGAAGTAAATAGCCTGCTCTCTAATGGTTATCTACTGTTACTCTAGTCATAGTCTGAAGTAGGCTGAGCTAGGAATAACGAGCCACAAGTTCTTGCCATTGCATAAAATGTGTAAAAGGCTTTTCTTCTGATTGCTTCTCCTGCCAAGAGTTCTGCTTCCTCTCTGTAGCACAAGGTGTCTCTAGAAGAAAGTCTGACTGTGCTAACAGGGTCTTTTATCTCTGGCCTTAACATGGGACTGACCTTGAGTGTGTAGGTATATGTGCATGCTTGTATATTTGCCTGTAATATTTTTCCATGTCCTTTACTTTCCTGTGATGCTCATCTTCATGGGCCTTCATAGAAGGGACCAGAACTGTATTTGTACACTGTCTAGCTTAAAAATCAACCCAGTACAATCAAGATTGAGGATTCTGGGCCCTTGAGCACTATTTCTATTTCAATAATAAATATATATCTGGAGGAGGTTAGATCTGATGATTGATTATTTTAGAGCAGGATGTCAGACTTACTATTCCTTGAAAAGGCATATTCTTAATGAAGGCAAGAATGCACTGACAAAGAACTACTTGTTTCTGGAATAAAGATGTCAAAAATAAGAGACAAGAAGAGGATGGATATACATGGCTGTCTGTTATGTTAATTCTTCTGTTTGATAATAAGGGTAGAAGGAAGCAAGGAAGTAAACTGGCAAACAAGAGTATTCCAGGAAGACTGATGAGGGGCAAACACAACTACAGCTTCAAATCATTGAAGAGAAGCAAATAATAAAGAAAATCATAATAACACAGGAAGAAATGTGGGGGGAAAAAAACTGGGGGAAAAAAAAAAAAAAACAAACAAAAACCAAACAACAACAAACCTGACTTAAAGAAGAAAAAGGATGCTGAAGGAAGAGGAGTGGGGGAAAAAGGACTGGACATGAACAGGATAAACAAGCGAGAGGGGAAATGCCAGTGTGGCTCACTGAGAAACAGCCAGCAAAAAGACAAAAGTTTTGCATACCACATTTGGTCAAGATTTTCACAGAAAATAATAGAGTGAAAAAAAAGAAAGCAGTACAAAACAGTGTCAGAAACAGTGGAAACTAAGAATGAAAAATAAAGTCAGGAGGTTCCCAGAGGAGCTATATCTTGCTGAGACACACAAAATGGAGGAGACGATAGTTGCCATCACCTTTGAGGTTCCATGTTGAGAAAGGAAACTGAGTTATCACTTTGCTGATAAAATATGCTTAAGCACAGTCACTGATAGAAAGGAACATTCATAATCTTTTACTAGACAGGTAGTTCAAAGCCCACAGTGACACTTACTATTCCGGTTTACAGATTTTTTTAGTCTCTTTTTCAGATTAGTTTTGCTGGACTGCTTGATAAAAATTCTGCACATGAGATAAAGGCAAATACCTGATTGCACAGGCCAGACTGTCTTGTGCTTTCACCACATATGTAACTGTGCACACAAGTATTGTGTGTGGTTAACAAACGTCATATGCTTGGACGGTAAGGTATTAATGAAAATGTCGAGTATGGGAATCTGTCTGGAAAAATAATATTTTTGTGCTAGCGATACTTTCTCTTTAATATTAGATGTTTAATTGCATATTTTTTGGACTGCATTACATCACATCTTTCCTCCTTTTTATGTGGATCCTAATCCATCTGTTAATGACAGTATAATAAGAATTCTGTTTGGTCAACAAGGTGCAGACCAAGATGCAGATGTATTTCTGTTGCTGAGGGGCTATCACGAGGTAGTCATTAATAAATGATGTTTCCACTCTTGCAATTCCAGATGTCAAATCATATGCTTTGTTTCAGCTTGTAGACCATTTCGCATTGACTGTATATTTCCATCTCTCAGTGCCAATGAAGAACTGTGCATAACATATAATAGTGAGGAGAAAATTCTATTTTTACAACAAGAAAATAATCCCTAAACTCCTCATATTGAACATATCTTCAACAATGCATGTATAATCATAGCTTTGCTAAAGAAATTCTTACATGCACAAAGTGAACAAAACATCAGTTAGTCATTCTTTGTGAATTTGTTCAGAAATCACAGAATCACAGAATGGTTGAGGATGGAAGGGACTTCTAGAGGTCATCTTGACCAACCCCTCTGCTCAAACAGGATCACCTAGAGCTGATTGCCTAGGGCCATGTCTAGATGGCTTTTATATATCTCCAGGGGTGGAGACTCCACAACATCCCTGGGCAACCTGTGTCAGTGTTCAGTCACCCACACAGTAAAAAAGCATTTCCTGATATTCATARGGACCCTGCTGTGTTTCAGTTTGTGCCCATTGCCTCTGGTCCTGTCAGTGGGCAGTGTCATCTTCTTTACAACCTCCCTTCAAGTATTTGTACACATTCATGTGTATCCTTTTGTGAATCCATGCTGACTACTCCTGATCACATTTTTATCCTTCATGTGCCTGGAAATGGTTTCCAGGATTAGTTGCTTCATCACCTTCCCAGAGATTGAGGTGAGGCTGACCAACCTGTAGTTCCCTGGATCCTCCCTCCTGCCCTTTTTGAAGATAGGAATGACATTTGCTTTCCTCCAGTGTTGGGCACGTCTCCCAGTCACCACAATCATTCAAAGATTATCAGGAATGGCCCCAAAGTAACATCAGCCAGCTCCCTCAGCATCCATGGGTGCCTCCCATCAGGGCCCATAGACTTACACATGTCCAGTTTGGTTGAATATTCCCAGACCTGATCATCTTCCGTCAAGAGTACGTTTTCATTGCTCCAGACTTTCCCCCTCGTCTCCACCTGCTGTATATTCCTTTTTATGTCTGAGTTTTGTCCAACTCAAACGTAAGACAGCCAGCTGCTTGTTCATCCATGCAGGCCTTCCGGCACTTTTGCCYGATTTCCTGCTTGTTGGGATGGACTGCTCTCAAGCCTGGAGGAGGTGATCCTTGAATATTAATCAGCTTTCTTGGACACCTCTCCCCTCCAGGGTCTTATCCCATGGGAATCTTCCAAGTGGTCTTTCATATTTTTCAAGAAATCTTTCATTCAGTCTTTGGATTACTTCCAAGCAATCTCTTGTATTTTTCATTATTCCATTCTGTTGAAAAAAACATAGAAATTATTTCCCCTAGATACATGACAATTTTCAAAACCTCGCTTATGTCTTGCTTAGTTGACTTCTAATTGTCTTCTTAGCTGGGAATTCTGCAGGGCATTTTTTTGTTTTGTGGAGGTTTTGTACTGGTGGGGTTTGGGGTTTTTTTTAGCCCTGTTGCCCATGTGTTACTTGTGTTACCACATGGTAACATGGTCTGATTGTGTTACCAGTATCTGTTTGTCTGCAACTTGACCTATTTTCAATTTCAAATAAATCTGACCAGTGCATAAGTTTCAGAGATACCAGTTCCCACAGATCTCATAAAAGTCAGCAGCTGGCTAGAAAGAAAAGATTATATTAACATTTCTATGGAGAAATGGTCCAAAGAACTCAGCTGTTTTTCATTAGTGGGTGGATGGTTGGTGATGTTTGCCAGAATACTAGCTGACCAGTTAGTTCACACACGTCTCCACAGGAGCTATACCACATTTCTTTACTTCTTTGCTGAAACAAAGACAGACATGGAAGTGAGATAAGTTATAGGAATCAGGAATATGGGAGGAAGAGAAATTAAGTCTGGGTTGAAGGAGGATGTGGAAATACTATGTAAGAATGAGTCAGAGGTTTAGAAAAAATCTTAGAGGAAGGAGCATGTGGYTATTGTAATCCAATGACATGGAAAAAGACATAGCTAAATAAATAATTTGGGCTTTACTCATTCCAGTACCCATAAAAAACTTTCTCTACTCAATAAAATAATATTCTAGAATCAGTGATCAGACACTGGCGATTTGGAAAATTCACATCTACACACAATAAATTCATATTTATACGGGACAAAAACATTTTAGTGGTGATGCCATTAACATTTTATCCAAAATGTTAACAGCTTATTTAATGAAAGTCTAAAAGTGAAAAGTAGTTTTAAGTAGATTCTGGCACCAGTGTTAACATTATATTAACATTAACTTATGTTCCTCTATATAGGGATTGGAAAGCCATAGAAAATGAGGGCGTAATGGGAGTATGAAATATCTCTTCATCAAGTTCATTACAGTTGCCTGTTGAAATCTTCACTTTATTTGAATAGCTTTGGAATTGAAATAAATTTCTCTCCATTGGGGGTTATATTTGCTTGTTCCAAAGAAAATTAGTTTTCATATGACCTAGCTAAAAGCCTCTGAAAATCAGGAAGCAAGGATGCTCATTTTATTTTAACTGTGCACATTGACAAAAGGGTTCAATTTGCTTTCTTTTGGCACCATTACTCTTTATATAATCATCTTTACTGTCTGTAGAGTAATTTAGCTTCAATAGGAGTTGTGACGAAGGACACAACTGGTGATTCCTTCATCACTGTATGGAAAAGTAGGACTCATAGTCCTCTGAGTAAGGAACTAGACTGCATCAGATATTGAACCAAGTCTTGGCAAAAACAGAAAATTCCTGATTTAGGGGAAATCAATCATTGAGATGCATCCCAAGTAATGAATACCATCTAAAGGTAAAGCATCTAATCAAAGTTGTCTAGGGTCAATGGAGAGAGAAAAGCACCTGAAAAGGGCGATTTATTATTTCTATCTCAAATGTTGACATTTTTTTCCTCATCTTTAGCTCAAATAATTTAAATATTAATTATAATTCTCCCTTTTTTCTGTCTCTTGTCTGCTTTTACTAGTTAGATTTTTAAACTTTGGCGGAAGATAACTGTTGGCATGTTTTTAATGCCTTATACTTTATGTCAACAAACCTTAACTGGTAAATATGAGGAGCTCATACAGTAACTGTACCCCTTAGTATTCTACAGGATCACTTCAGGAGATTAGGAAAGTGCAAAAATTCCATTTCAGAAAATACAGTGCATGATAGCTTCATTTGAGAAATAGCACCTGGTGATTTAATTGTAGCGCATGTTTACCATAATGTATTCTATGGTCCGGTGCATCACCTGACAAAAGGTATATAAAAATTTCATGGTAAATCAGAATACAATGTATTCTGAATTATTAATTTTCTAAATAGTAACAAAAGAGTAAACCAGTTTATCCTACATGTACAATATTAAAAATGGGATTTCTAGACTTGTTTATTGAGCGAGTCTTTAAACAGTTTTTTTGTAAAAATTTAGATGTCAGATGTTTGGATTCCTACTTCTTGTAGTCTAGTTAGCACACTCTGCTTGACCTGTACTGCTTCCTTTGATAGCAGTAGTTTATAATTATGACTTGTTCTCTCACATGGTGCTTAAACAGTTAAAACAAAAGTGTATTTTTCTTGTTGTTCACAACAGAGCCCAAAAGTTCAAAAGATAGCAAGAACTTCTCGCTATTAAGGAATTATAAAATGTATTTGCAAATAGATGTCTAATGGCAGTTGTCAGAAGCAATTAGTTTCAAATACATTTCACAGTTTAATCATGCTGAGAAATGCTTCTGAACTTTAAGGATCCAGACTAAATAATATGGGTACAGTTTCCTATTAAAGAGCGTGAAAAATACTGGAGGAAGATTAATTGCCACAGATTAAACTAGTGTATAGTATTTATGTCTCATTCATTAGTTTATAAACTCTGACTCCTCAAGAGAGTATTCATATAACGACCCCGAGTCCTAGGATTTTCATTTAGAGAGCTTTAACTTAATGGAAGACATATAAAATGCTTTTTATTTAGATTTACTTTTATAGCTTCAGCTGGATCATGGGTCAGCTAGTTATTGGTCAGACAAAAATTATCATCTACATCAGTGTTCATGATGTTAAGGATTCTATGACATAATGCAGCCTTTGATTTTTGTCCTTATCCAGCATCCTGGCTGTTAAGACTCAAAAAGAATAGATCCTGGGGAAACGTGTGGATTGCATGGGTTTCATGAAAAAAAAAAAAAAGGAAAGGGAAAAAGAAAAGTGCTCATTTTCATGTGCAAAATGCAATTAAGGGAAGCTACTAACAGCAAATGGAGATTGAAGAGTGATTTTGGAGATTGGAGACATTCTGAGATGAATGTGTAAAATGAGAGAGGGAATACTTTATAGTAAATAGTCAGATGATGGAAAGGTCCTAGTATTGATAGGAACAGATACAAAAATAAGAGAAGGAAAGAAAAATAAAAAGAGAAATGAAAGTGCATCTCGTGCTTAAAACCAGCCAATAGTTGAAAGATAAACTGCACACAAAATAGTAATAACAAAGGTTTATATTGTATATACTTCTTGACTGTAATATATAGGAGAGCTTTATAATGTGGGTGCATGGGAGAGTGTTCCCTAAAGGACTAAAGAAGTTTTCTTCTTGCCTTTTATTGATTCAAACCATCCGGTCATGATGCCAGTGATTTCTTTAGAGGACATTTTTCCCTTTTTCAGAGCCTGTGGACTCTTTGTAAGCAAAAGATGGAAATTGTTCCAAGATTTCTTAATGGCTGCTTAAAAAGCTACTGTGCAAGGGAGATATCGAGCTACAGGAGAGACTCGAATGAAGGGCCACTACAGTGGAGCATCTCCTAAAGAAAGGCTGTTTAGCCTAGGGAAGAGAAGGTTGGGGGGGATCTCATMAATGTGTACAAATACCTGAAGGGAAGGTGTAAAAAAGATGGAGCCAGGCTCTTTTCAGTGGTGCCCAGTGATAGGCAAGACGCAACGGGCACAAACTGCAGGTTCTCTATGAACATCAGGAAAAATGCTTTTACTGTGATGGTGACTGAGCACTGGCATAAGTGCTGACAAAAGCTGTCTGGACATGGTCATGGGCAACTAACAGTAGGTGACCCTGCCTGAGCAGAGGGTTTCAACCAGATGACCTCCAGAGGTCCCTTTCAGCCTCAACCTTTCTTTGGTTCTCTGGTTATGTGATACAGGTCAATTTACATAAAAATGTTTTTTTCTATTCAGGAACTCCTGTAGTCATAAAGCATTTTTTAAATCTTAGTATATTGTGTTAGGTTGACCTTGGYGGGCCACCAGGTGCCCACCAAGCTGCTCTATCACTCCCCCTCCTTAACAAGGACAGGGGGAGAAAATACGACGAAAAGCTCATGGATCAAAATAAGGATAGGGAGATCACTTACCACTTACTGGCATGAGCAAAACAGACTCGGCTTGGGGAAATTAATTTAATTTAATTTATTGYCAATTAAAAAGAGTAAGATAACAACAAATAAGAATAAATCTAAAAACACCTTCCCCCCACCCTTCCCTTCTTCCCAGGCTCAACTTTAATCTCAATTCTCCTACCTCCTCCCCCTGAGTGGCATAGGGGCATGAGGAATGGGCATTGTGGTCAGTTCATAACGCTTCATCTCTGCCTCTCCTTCCTCCTCACKCTCTTCCTSTGCTCCAGCGTGRGGTCCTTCCCACAGGATAGCCCTTCCTGAACTTCTCCAACATGGGTCTTTCCCATGGGCTGCAGTTCTTCAAGAACTGCTCCAGCATGGGTCCTTTCCACAGGGTACAGAACCTCTGGAACAGACTACTCCAGCGTGGGTCGCCCATGGGGTCACAGGCCCTGCTYCTGTGTGGGTTCCTCTCCATGGGTCTGGAGGAGGTCTGCTCCAGTGYGGGCTTTCCCCAAGCCACAGCTTCCTTCAGGACACATCCACCTCCTTCAGTGTGGGATCCTTTACGGGCTGCAAGATGTATATCTGCTCCACCACGGACCTCTGTGGGCTGCAGGGGACAATCTRCATCACCAYGGCCTTCACCATGGGCTGCAGGGRGATCTCTGCTCTGTCACCTGGAGCACCTCCTCGCCCTTCTTCTTCACTGACCTTGGTGCCTGCAGAGTTMTCTCATATATTCTCACTCCTCTCTCCTGGCTGCTGTTGCGCARCATTTTTTACCCTTTCTTAAATGTGTTATCACAGAGGCGCTACCAACATTGCTGATTGGCTCAAGCTTTGGCCAGTGGGTCTGTCTTGGAGCTGGCTGAAACYACCTCTGTCTGACAGGGGGGCAGCTTCTGGTGTCTTCTCATAGAAGCYAACCCTGCAGCCCCTCCACTACCAAAACCTTTCCATGTAAACCCAATACATATATGAAAAGATRTAAAATACAAAACGAAGTTCAGGGACCACAAAATGAACCATGGGATGAAAGATGGACTCCATCATGCAGAATTTAAGGAGTTTGCCCTATTCAGCTTACTGAAAAAAAGAAAGATAATAGAGCTGATTATTGCAATTACTCATATGGTACTTAAAATGGAAAAAATGTTTTGAGAGTGGAAATAAGGCTAACTAGCAGGCAATTCTTTTGGGAAGCAACAGTGATAATGTATGCAGATCCAAGAAAATTTATCTACTCAACTTACAGTTTCCTTTCCTCTTTCCATCTTGTCTGATCTTTTGTACATCTGCTTTGGGTTGATTTACCTGCTGAGGCCTACATAGGCAGCAGGGGGAAAGGACATTCAGCAGAAGAATACAAACGGAAGCAGATATGTAACATGGGGAAGAAAGAGGATGATCTGAGATGTTATGAAGGGGAGCACAAATTTTATGTTTGTTTTGGGGTAGATAGCAGCCCTTTGTTGATTTTCAGCACTACTGAAAAAGGATTAAAAATAAAATTTCAGGGACATGTAAAAGAGCCTAGAAATATTTAACTTCAAAACAAAATGTACCTTCTTAGCAAGGAGGCTGGTTAAACACTGAAATAACACATCAGGATGGATTGCTTAGAAATATCCCTTYTAAATATAAAGTACTTTGGACCAACATTTGGAATAAATTTTTGAATCTCTTTGTGCAGTGCAGGTGATTACGAAAGCTGACTCACAATCTCTCTTTATTCCCCTGTATATTCTCTTGTCTTTTGGGCCTGGTTGTACTAATATCACTTAGAGCTGTCTCCAGATTCTGTGTTTAAGCAATGTCACCTTAGGGCTTCAGCTGGTCACGTGAAGRTACTGGGAGACTTTCTTCACTGTATAGTTTAGCTTTGGTTACTTGCTTTTTTTTTGTCTTGCTTCTTCTGAAGGAGTGACTATACAATGTACCTAGAAATATGCTATTGAGAAGGTCACTCTAGAAGGTGACTGTGAATCCCTTCAGATTTCTGGTGCTCGTGTYTTCCTTACTAAAATTAAATCCAGAAGAGCACTGAGATCAAAAGAAGATGCAAAGAAAACACCAGTATGCRCCATATCTACATTTTCTCAGACCTGTTTCAGCTTTCTAACAGTCTTCTGAATTAGACACTATCTGATTATATCACACACTGAAAAGGTATGCAAAGGACACAGGTAAATTAACTTATATCTTCATAGGTAATTCATTAAAAATCTTCTTCTTGGCAAAGTTCTTTCCTCAAAAGCACAAAAGCAACTAGCAAAGAACTCAGTGGGAGTTATGTATCTTAAAGCACAACCTGYTTCAGGTGTAACTTTAAAATTTCAACAAGTTAGTTCCTGCTGTGGCCAGTCCCATCTCACTGACAGGATTGATCACATAAGTCAATGACAGTACTCATTTACTTAGGAAGCATAATCTAGAATGGAAATGTAGACAATTCATCTGTGATTAAAAATCTACATCATCCATCAACTTCATATTTCCTCAGGCAGTCTGAGYGCTTGGTAGCCTGTTATGAATGTAAGGGTTTATTTTTTGCCTTAGTACAGTTCACTCATTTTGCATGTGTTTAACTACAAAAGTGTTGAAAGCACAGCTGGTACCATCACATCCTCTGGTATTAATTTTATTCCTGCATTTAGATCTGCTGGCACAGACTGAATGACTTCTCCAGGATTGTGCTAACAACAGTTCCCATTTCCACTTGGAAGTATTAGTATATTTATATTAACCTTTCATATATTTTAACATATTTTCCCCTGATCTTTTAAGACAAAATGTATATTTTCCTGACTGTATAGCTCTAAATCTAACACAAGGAAATATCAAAGAATTCCCTAAAGTTGCACAAGAAGGTTGAGATTYATATCTTCTAACTTCAGCTAGAAGGTGATTGATATCACTCTAAAATAAATTTGCCTGTGACAAAGAGAATGAATTTTTTCCTGGATCTAAAGCCTAGACAGTTTGCTAGATTATACACCTAACTTTTAGGTGCCTAAAGCTGGATGATATTAATCTTTTGGAGGGTTGTGACTTAGTTTCTGGAGTGTCTTGTAATCTTTCCCTGGTTGCTGTTTGCTGTCACAAGGGTATAAATGAGTAAGYATTTTTATTCCATTTATATATATTATCTTACAATGTTGGCCTTTGTCTTCATTATCAAAGTATTACTTTGAAATAATAATTGTTGCCATAGGAGAATAGTCCTCCAGGACATATATATCTTCTCTATTTGTGAGACGTATTCTTCTAGGAAAGAATTTCATGTCCTTAAAGAAAGAACTCAGTAACATCATAAGACTAAGCTATTCTTGCTGATACTAAATTAAATTACTCTTATGATCTTCAAAAGTGAAAAAGGATATTTTTTTATATAATACATATAATTAACATTTGTTGGATTATTTATGCAATATAAGAGATTTGAAATAGTAGGTTATATAATTAGGTGTCATTGATGTTGACTGTTAAGATTATTYAGCTGAAATTAGTAATACTTTACAACTCAAAACAGAAGCAAAAGTTTCAAGTTTAGCCACATGCTATTTAACTTGAAATCTTCTTTACATTTGGGAGTAATGGTTCATTCTCATCCCCAAATCCTCATCCTAAATTCTTTTTCAATCCTGTCTTCAAGAAAAAGAGGAGGACCAGAGGAAGTATATAGACCAGTAAACTTCATCTCAGTCCCTGGGAAAGCAATAGAGCAAATTCACCTAAAAAATAATTTCCAAATATAGTAAGTAGAAGGTGATTTGGAGCAGGTAGCACAGATTTACAAAGGGGGAATCATGTTTGACCAGCCTGGTGGCTTTCTACAACAAAATGACTAGTTTAGTGGAAGAGGGAAGAGCAGTAGGTATTGTTTATCTTGACTTCAGCCAGGCTTTTGATACTGTTTTCCATAACACCCTCATGGACAAACTGATGAAATGTGGCCTAGGGTAGTGTACGGTGAGGTGGACTGAAAACTGGCTGAACTGCCAGTCTGAAAGTGTTGTGATCAGGAGCACAAAGCCCAGCTGGAGGCTAGTAACTAGTGGTGTACCTTAAGAGTCAGTATTGGGTCCAGTCATGTTTGACATCTTCATTAATGACCTCTCCCCTCAATGGTGGGACAGAGTACATCCACAGAAGCTTTGCAGATGATACAAAACTGGGAGGAGTGGTTGACAGACCAGATGGTTGTGCTGCTATTCGGAGGGATGCTGGCAGGCTGGAAAAGTGGGCTGACAGGAACCTCATGAAGCGGAACAAAGTCCTGCACCTGCAGAGTAGGGTTGGACTAGACGATCTCCAGACGTCCTTTCCAGCCTCAAAAATTTTGTGATTCTGTGATTCATTTAGGCTATTTTCTGAGTGAGGTACTTGTCAAAGCATATAAACATGGCCAGCATTTTTTTWAAATTTATTTCTTTTCAGTTTTCACTGCAGTTAAAAGAGATTTGAGGAGTTTGTAAAGATCAGTATAGCAGTTAAGAGTTCACATATAAGGCATGACTGAACTGAGCATTGGAGTGCAATGCAYAGAACCTTTTTTTTTTTAGCTTCGGACTGAAAGAGAAGTCCATATGATTTCTCATAACCCTGCCTTTGTAACCTTCATCACCTAATCCACATTTTCATTTAGGTTTAGAGGTAGTTATATTATCTCAGAATAGGGTACCTTTGTACCTTATGCATTGAATTGTACATATTAGGTCAGACCAAAGTTCCAGTTAACATAATATCCTCTCTTCATCTGTAATTATTCTATGGTGCTTATAAAAAGAGTTTAAGAAAACCATAAGCAGATAGTGATACTTCTCTGGTATAACCTTCCAGCATTAAGCTGTCTGACTTCTTGAGTCAGAATTGATATCTTTGTGCTTAATAGCCCTTGATATATTTGTCTTTCATGAATTTGTTTAATTTGCATCACTTCCATATCTACATCCATCTTTAGGACCACAATGCCTTCATAAATATCTTGTCAAAATTCTTCAGTGTCACAGTGACCTTAAAAGTATTCAATCACAATCATTGGTGTCAAAAAAACACAACCTCGTAAATATTTTATCAAAATCTCCTTATCACTCACTGTCAAAACAGCATTATTACTTACYACATTCAGATTCTAATCCAATAAATTAACATATGACAAAGCCTTGTTTTTGTCTAACAGAATGAGTAGAATTTGCTGTCGTTAGTTTTACAACTTTCTTCCCCTCTCTTTCTTAACTGTATGTTCTAAAGTTAGGACATTTAGATTACAAAATCCTTGCAATTATTAAATTAAAGGGAAGTAAAATAAAATTAAATACTTAACATGGATATTAAAGTAATTTATCTCCCAGTATGTGRTAGGGCACCACTGCTCAATCCCCCCGAAGCTGTGTTCTTCAGGCTGAACAAGCCCAGCTCCCTCAGCCTCATGGGACAAGTGCTCCAACATCAAGCCATTGTGGTGKCCCTACACTGAACTCTGTCCAGTTACCTGATATTTATCTGATACTGGGAGCTCAAAACTGGATGCAGTATTTGAACCACTGTCCAAAGTGTGCTGAGTACAGGAGGATAATCCCTTCCCTTGATCTACAGGTTCTGCTCCTGTTAACACCTCCTTGCTGCTGGGTCACTACTAGCTCATGTTCTGCCAGAGCCCCAGGGGCTTTTCTACAGAGCTGCCCCCCAGCCAGTCAAGCCACAGCCTGTATCTGTTGCAAGGGGCTCTTTCTCCCCAGGTACAGTGATATGCATCTGATCTTCCTAAATTTAATAAGCTTCCTGTTAGCCTAYTCCTCCAGCCTGTCTAGGTCTCCCTGGATGGCAGCACTACCCTCCCCCATAGCAGCTGTTTCCTCTAATTTGGTGCCATCTGCAGATCTGATAAAAGTATGCTCCATCACCTCCTCCATTGATAAAGCAGGACAGTTCCCAGGACAGACCCCTACATTACTCCACATGTTACTGGGCTCCAGGTAGATTATGACCAATTAACCATGACCTCCTGAGCCAAATCATCCAACCAACTTTTACCCATGTAGTTGTTCACCCATCCAGACAGTAGTGTTCTAACTTGGATACAAGAATATTGCAGGACTCAGTGTCRAAAGCCTTGCTGAAATAAAGATGAATGGCACCCCCTGCTTTCCCCTCAATCATAGATCCTAGAGTGAGTGGCCTTTTCTGAAGATGGGTGCAACATTTGCTTTCTCCAGCCATCCAGGAACTCTYCTGATCTCCAYGACCTTTCCAAGATGATAGAAAGCAGTCTTGCAAAAATCATTTCTCTCAACTTCCTTGAATGAAGTATGTGGATTGGTATGGGTCAAATAATTGACCTTAATCCACTGCTGTGTATTCTTCTCCTTGAACCCTGCTTCTATATACAGAGGCCTGGGAGACCTTRTTGGTGAAGACAGAGACAAAGAAGGCAAGGAGTACATCAGGCTTATCTGTGTCTGCTGTCACTGTGTCTACTCTGAAGCTGCCTTGCTTTCATCTCAAAATTAAAAACAATCTTGAAATCTGTTATATCTAAGATGACCTTCTCTGAACTAGCTAATGTTGACTCATTGGTAAGCCATTCAACCCATATATCAAATTATTTAAAAGATATTTGTTAGACATAGGTTCATAACAAAGCTCTAGRTTTTCATCTCTAATGCTGGATATTCCTGATTTATTTAGGACTAAAGTTTATTTGGACTTTACAAAACTTACAGATTAATAATGAAATATAGCTTTTATTAGGAGAGAATTAATCTTCCTTCATAGCAGACATCTTTTTGTGAAGGCTTTTAGTGTAATTTATTGTCTAGTGAACAAACTTTTTGAGAAGCAATTAAGAGTTCAGCCATGTTCACTTGGCATTTAGTGCTTTGTAGCTACAAAATCTGTTTTCTGATATGATTTCTTCTGAGTGCAATATTGYAATAATTTTTTCTACTCATGTCAGCAGCCCCAGCATATAGCAGATTTCTTCAGTGCTACCTTCCCTATTAATTTCACAGTTAGAGGAGAGGTACTGTTTGTCCTGAAAAATAACAGTTAAAAATCTCTTTGACACTGAAATGTGTCAAAGCTTTGACACTGAAATGACTTGAAAGATGAAAAATGTTTGCTTGATAAGTTCCCACTAGCCAGAGGAGACTGTATAAATATGCTGACATGTCCCATTATATCTTTCCCTGTTTATGTCTTTTATGTATTAGCAGATGCTGGGTACTGAGTAATCTAAGAACCTATTCCAGAACTGGGACATTACAGAACACCATTATTTACTATAATTTGCCATACCTTCCTATGGCTTCCAGGGTCCTCTGTGCTATCCAGACTGGTAAACTAATTTTCCCAATCACCTCAGTAATATCATTATTCTTCAGGTTATTCTCAGACAGCCAAGGTCTTGTGCTGTAGTGCAATAGAGCCTAGTAAACTACCCATTGCAGCCCAAGGATTATGTCTTTACAGTAAAAAGTTCTGTAAACAGAAAAGTGTGGAACAATCTCAAGTCTGAAATCAGAACTTCATGGTGGATTTTGAGATTTAGCCCCTCAGCTTTCAACTTTGTAGGTCTGACTGTGCTCTGCTGTGTAGAGTCTCATGGTGTGGGGGTGAGGATATAAAGTACCATTCTAGGCAAGGCCTGTACCTAAATGAACCCTTGTAGTCATCATAAATGAGGAGCAYGTAGGAATACCTCTGACACTATAAGGAAGGGCTGACTTACAATGAAGTCTCCACACCAGTCTTTTGTATGCCATTTAGAATTATTATCACYCCCTGTGGGACTGCTTTTGCAGGTCTTTGGAAGAAAATTCAGAAGATGATCTTCTGGAAGAAATTTGCCTATGTGATTTTTAGGAGCTTCTACTGGGGTGAGGGATCTCTACTTTTCTCTTTTACTAGAGTCAAGCATTAAGGACCCAGTATACTTCTTTAAAGATAGTTTAGAGCAATAAAGACATTTATGGGTGCAGAGTATCAAGTTGTCTSTTCAATCTGAGCAAAGAGAGCGAAACCTGTCAGCGAGAGCGAAGGAAGGGGGACTGGATCTAGAAYTGGATCAGTAAAAGCAGGTTAATGTAGCAACTGGGCTGGATCTCCCCATCTGTGTGGYTGGACTTCCCAGCCCATGTGGTAGTGAAGACTGGTGGTGGTTTCGGTAAGCAGCAGGTTTTGGAATCTCAGGTTAAAGCAAACAAATAAGCAAAAAGCAGAGCACACAGTTAATAAAATACATAAGTAGCAAATGAATGAAATGAAAAACAAATAAGGAGAAAAAGAAAAARAAAAAGAAAACTAGCAAGGTATCACAAATAGTAAGATGAAAAAAATGGAGAGGCTTGTGAAGTAGTAAGTATGCTGGAAGATTTTTCCTTTAACTGAGCTTGTACTTTGGCAGATATGTCTAATATCCCATTTAAGATTGTCTTTCCACWGTTCAAGCCCGTTACTACTTTTCTGTTCTCTGATTAATGAGTCTTTCTTGAGATGTCCCTGTACATACTTCCAGGGAGAGTTATCACATCCTTTGTCGGTTATCATTTTAGCAGAATATTCTTGGTGTACTTATACATTCTTCTTCAAAGGTTTTATATTCTAAAACTTTTAATTATTTTCCCCCCCCCTATACAGTAATGCTGGTTGCTCATTCAATGTAATGTTTTCCTTCAGGGCTGAAGTACTTTGTATTCACTTCTATTAAGACTAGTCATTGTGGCAGTTTCTTTTTCTGCAGTACTTACACAACTAACTCATACTCACTCCTCAATCTGCTTTAATTTCCACCAGCTAAAACAATTGCATTTTCCTCATGAACCAATTGCATTTTGAAAAAGCAGTCACTAACTTGTCTGTGTATCATTACCTTACTGAAGAAAAATTAGAGAAAAAAAAAAAGATTGTTATGAAACTTCTTGTTCAGGAAATGAGGAGCAACAGAAATTTTGTGAGTAGGACACTGATCTTTGCTCTGTTTTGATATTTCTGATCCATGACTTCATGGCTCTTGAGATAGCTACATAAAGGACCCTTGTGTCTCACTGTTATTCATCTCTGTTAGTTGAGCTAGTTCAGAGGGTGAATTTAACTTTTCTACCTTTGCTTCCCATGTTGTACTGTTTTCGCAACAGCTGTTGAGGCAATAAAGAAGCATACAATTGGAAATAATACTCAACAAATCTGCCCACAATGAGCACTTTTGCCATCTCAGAGAGGAGCAGTCTTTCTTTCTGTAGCTCCTATCTGGAATGGCCTCCCTGTCTCTGCCTTGCTGAATGTTTGTGCTACATCGGCTTGTGGCAGAGCTGCAGTCYGGACCTATACTGTGCCAGCATCCTAATCCAATTGTCTTTCCAAACTTCACAAATGACTTTCTTCCATTTAACGGCCATGGCTAGAATCTATATTCCTTGCCATTATAGTGTACTTTCCACACTTCCATACCTATGTCTGGGGCAGGGATCACCCCACAATTGATTTAATTGTGATTATAAGCGTAGCACCAAATAGGGTGCGATATAGCAACAAAGCAATCCATGAGAAGGAATGAGGAAACTTCAGAAAGTTCTTGGAGCACAGTCATTCCTGAAGTTTTCATAATATGCTGCAATAGATTAATGTGTTATTAGTGCTTTCAGTCTACTACTAACTTTGGGTGTGTAGCCACAATCATTGATGTCAGTAGGACATGGGAAGTTTGCCTCACCATTCCTTACTCACTTACTCAAGGCATGGAGCATCTATCATTGCCAAACTTCCCACCTCCCTGAGTGGCATAATTATGCCCAGTTCAGCATGAGTTACTGCTGTGTTTAATTCTGTCAGCCACACACAGGGAAGGAAGAGTCCTAATCTAATTCCCCACATAGCTGTCCCAAGACTAGGCACAGCCTAGCTTTAAATTCTAAGGAACTATTGATTGAGTCGTGCTTCAATTCAGCCTCCTGAATAAAGCTGAGATGAGTGTGTAACTCTAAGACAAAATGTGAATAAGTTGTTTGCAACTGTGTGAAACAAATAGGTGACAATGAAACATGAGCAGATTCAGAGTGTGTAGACAATACAGCTTTTTATTAACTATAAACTCCAGCATCCTTTTTAGAAAAGTAAGGGAAAAATGCTACAAATCTCTTGAATTTAAGTTAACAACCACATGAAGAGAAAAAGAAAGGAAGTTTGATTCAGGAATCCATATAATCACTAATTAGTTTTCATGTGCAAGGACAGGACTTTAAATTCACAAAGTTAATTAGCTGTTTCATGATTCCATAATGTTTTGTGTGTTTATTAGTCTCATAAACAAGTCTTTTTATTAGAAATTGATGGGTGTTGAAATAGTTGCATAACAGAAGTAGATCACACCAGAAAAGTGAGGACCTGAATCACCCAAGTATGCAGGCAAGTCTTCATCATAAGGCTGATTCATTTACAGGACTTCATGGCTGCTTGTTGTGGTTTAACCTGGCAGGCAGCTAAACACCACACAACCATTTACTCACTCCCCCGCAGTGGGATGGGGGAGAGAATAAAAAAAAAAAAAAACGTAAAACTCGTGGGTTGAGATAAAGACAATTTAATAGGACAGAAAAGAAAGGGAAAATAATAATAATGATAAAAGAATATATAAAACAAGTGATGCACAATGCAATTGCTCACCACCCGCTAACCGATGCCCAGCCAGTTCCTGAGCAGCGGACCCCTGGCCAGATTTTCTCCTTGTTAATATACTGAGCGTGATGTCATATGGTATGGAATATCCTTTTGGTCAGTTGGGGTCAGCTGTCCCAGCTGTGTCACCTCCCAAATCCTTGTGCACCCCCAGCCTGCTCGCTGGTGGGGTGGGATGAGAAACAGAAAAGGCCTTGACTCTGTGTAAGCACTGCTCAGCAGTAATGAAAACATCAGTGTTATCAACATTATTCTCATCCTAAATCCAAAACACAGCACTATACCAGCTACTAGAAAGAAAACGAACTAATTACCTCTATCCCAGCTGAAACCATGACACTGTCAAAAAGACAAATATCCTGACAAAGAAGCCAATGAATGTAATCACTGTTAATAAGTGTGGTTAAAAAAAATTAAAAAGCCACAAACCAAAAAATGAATACTTATGCACTTAATGATTGATAGGTACTGTTTTGAATGCAAATTCATATCCTGTTTTAAATGAAACCCAAATTATTTTCCATTTAAAGTGAGTCTCCATTGAAAGGTCTTTGCATATTTGTTGATCTGCTTCTAAACATTCATTAAATGGCTATATCCTACAGTATCTGCTACGCACTCCTCCCTATGTCAAAATCACTCAGTTTAGTAGTCCTTCCAAATGCGCATTGGTAGCATTTGGCCACTGATCAGATGCACAGTAGCTGTTCTTTTCCTTGAATTTTACAGTCAGTAACCACCAGATAAACATCAGAAGTAATTGTGGTAGCAGAGGCAAGAACCAGGACTCCACTTTGCCAGCTGAACACCCAAGCTAGAGAATATATTCCTGCTGATGCTCTTTCCTTTTGGTCCCTGAATCACACATTCTTTTCTAAACAGCACACTAATTTTAACCAGAAGACTACACAGCATGTTCTACTATTGTACAGTGTTAGGATGCTCTCTTTCCCCCAGGACATGTCTTGCCCATGAGGGTGAGAAGSACCTGGAATCCAGGTCTCTGAGTCCTTGAAAAAAGCTGCATGCATCTGGTACTTACAAAAAGAGTAGGAAGAAGGCACTGACATAATTTCTTCTAGCTATGTTTTAGAAGGAAACCATTAGCCTTGATTAGTCCTTTGGAAATATAGTAACTAGAAAAATTGTCAGTTTCTGTACAAAGTTATTAGTGTCACATAGATGTAAGATATCATTTCAGCTCTAAAAAACAGTGGAGAGAGTTGCTACATCCAGTGCTTTTTTTTTTAATTTATAATCATTCAAGCCCTTTATTGGATTTGTGTGCACTTATATATTTCTCAGAAACGTGCMCATATATTTTAACAATAGCCTTAGAAATCTTTTGTGGAACTAGCAATTGACAGTAAGGAAAACATGAGGCCGCTCTAAGAGTAAAGCTGTCTCTGTATATCCCTCTTTCACAGCTGCAGAGCAATGTAAAAGATTCTTAACACAAGCCTAAGTGAGCACAGCAAAATGGGCAAGCAGCTTGGCCCGGTCTCTTAAACAGAATTGTAATACTCAAAATTTGCATATAGTATGGCCCTACATGCACCAGAATAGGTGTCCTTTCTGCTACTGAAATAGCTCAAAGAACCCTTAAAATTTCTTCCTACAGGCAGCTGAATGTACTTTTACATTTTTCCTTTAATGAAACAGATGTATCCCTCCTGCAGTGTGAGAGAATCTTTAATGACACAGAGCTATCTTAACATCACTTTTTCTTTTCTATCACAGGAAGTGTATCCCAAAGTCAGGCTGCATAATCAGGGGCTGAGCCAACAYCAGTTTATCTTGCCAGGCAGCAAATTTCCTTGCATGTTGTAGTTCAAACATCCCTGATTCAAAGGTAAGGGTGGAGGGAGAGTTTGCTATCACGTTGCAGCTTGTTATTTTGAAGATTATAACTGAGTACGGATACTTCCTTCTGCAATGGCTGCTGTAAGGGGTCAGGTTAAGATGTCTAAGGAAGGAAATCTAGAATCTGTACTCCTGTATTTCCACTGATAGTAAACACAGGAAGAAAACAAAGAAATAAACATTACAATTACAGCTATGAAAATACCGTGGTTTTTAACATGGTAAGTCATTAGATATATGAGATGTCATTGATTCGCTATTATTAGACTCAAAGATCTCTTTGCTAAAAGGGGTGTATGCTTCAGGTTGAAATACAATTGATTCTTATACCCAACTGATACACTACGATGTTCTTTTTCTGTTTTCCAGTAGACAAGGAATATCTGCTGAGAGCACCTACTATAATTATACAGTCTTTAAAAATCTCATACTCTGCACATGCTAATCCTGAGTGTAAAATATTACTAGCTTTGYGCCCAGGAGTCTTTACTCATGAATTATTGGTGAATGTGTGTGTCAACTCCTTCCTTATTTAATAGGAATGTCTGGACATGGAAGTGTATTAATCACAGAACAGTTGAGATAGCAGTTACAAAAAGTGTGTTTTCCTTCTTGTCTACCGTTTTGCGCCATAGCAGATACGGATAGAGATGGATATAGTAAAGCAAAAAGATGCTAAGATATCAGGATGAATTTTAGGAAGCAAAAAGTGTCATTGTCACATGTGAAAAATTCCTGACATAGCTTCCTTTAGTGATTCTTTTTAAAGAAAATTCAGGTAAGAGTCAGATAAGATTTTTTTTCTTTCTCAAATGATATTTGTATGTGTACATAACTAGATATATGCACRTTTCATGTGAATGTGTATATATCAATAGATAAGCATCAGCAATACATGTACACACACATATTCACACAGTCGTTTTATATGCTATTATTGTATCTGAACTGCTGCTTCTGCTTTTTATATCTTGCATATCAAAACACAATGTGGCGCACAGGTATCCTTCAGTTTTGGTAAAGCATTCAAAATTTGATCCTACTAGCAGTGCCATACTTGCTTATTTACAAATAAGAAAAAAGCTGCCTCTTTTAGCATGAAAGGCTGTTTCCCTAACACATTTGAAAGAGCAGTTCTCCTTGCGGCAATTGTAGTTCAGCTTAATTAGGCAAAATTGTCACTGAGTCGAGAACAGGCATCAGGCATCATTTATGTAGAATCAGGAGTTTTAAAGGGATACTCGTGATTATTTCTTCACTCCTTACAGGTTCAAGCACTGCCTTCCTTCTCATGTCTAGTTCAAATAAAAGTGTGATCCAAACAAGATACCAGGATCACAGAAGTGTACAGAAATCCAAATTTTGGAGCACTGTGATATATTTGAAAGGTCCTGGATAACTCAATTTGACAAATGCCTGCAGCCTCTTTATCTGCCCTTTCTTCAATAGTTGCCACTTCTGTTTTTTCTCCTCTTTTACTATTTCAAGATGTGACATTTCCTTTGGTCATTTTTMATGCATTTTTATGTATTAGTTTGGGTGCAAAATTAGAAACCTAGTAGCTGTAAGATAAAATAATTAACCTTCATGTTAGAAAAGAACCTTTATAGCATTTCCAAAATAAATATTTCTACAGTATGTGTCRTATATATAGTACATCATCGTGTCAGATAATGGTTTCATTGGCACTTTTTTGATACCTAAATGGCAAATCTGTCCAAATTTCTATTGTATTTCTGTTTATTACTCACTAGCTATTCATAGATACACTATGCTTATCTAGAGTATTTCCTGTCTGTTTTCTGTATTTATGTACTATGAGTATACATCACATGCAATAAGTATAAAAGTTCAACCAATGCAGACGAGCAAAACACACCTTTTTAAGAGGACAGAAAATTCACAAGTAATAAGCACTTGATGCAATGAGAAAGGAAAGGTTTTKTCTACCCATATGAGGAAGACAGAGCCCAGCAATCCCTGTGCCCATGTTCTAGGTCAGATATTACTTTGTTCCGGTTCAGAAGCAATATAATCCCTGTTTAGGCATCATTTGCCTGGGCYTCCTCTGAAGTTTATAGATTTTTGTGACTTCTAGATTGGTGTCAATTCTTGGGATGTTGATTTAGAACCAAGACAGAAGAAACTTTACTGTCTGAATCCTTTCACAGAGGCACATCCTCAKTCAACCAAAAGCTTTACATGTTTTATAGTACTTAAGTGCTTAGGTACACTAGTAGAATCCCAAACTTTGAACTTGCTGTCTTGGTAATGCCAGAGAAGGATAAGGTGATTCAAAAAAAAAAAAAAAAAAATCCATATAAAAAATGTATGCCTTGTATGAAGAATCCCAGAACTAACTAACAGAGATGTATTAAAATCTAAGTGTTAAGAGCAAAAATATTTGAATAAGGTTGCAAGCAATTGTCTCTATGCACATGACAGCAATATCCATAATCTTTCCTCAAAATAAGCCCCTTCACAATTTCACTGAGCAGTTACATGCAGCTCATGYTTTTCATCTGCGTTCATAGCCGAATGGGAGAAGCAGGTGTCACTGGCCAGTTTTTATATAGTGCCTTAGCTGTTGGAACATTCATTTCAGATATAGTTCTTCCAGTGTAAGAGAATTAAAACATACATATTTTACTTTTCTGGCGACAGCAAATCACCAGTCACAGACTATTYTATGTGATAGAACCCTTCTTATCTCCTGTTGACTGTGGGCCACGCTCCAAAATAACTCAAGATGTAGCGAGTCCCAAAAACTATTCTAGAGGAAATGTATTCTAAAGTTTAATGATTAGGGAATTCAAAGGAGGGTAGAATTTTTCATCCCTCCAAATGGCTTATATTTCTCTGTATATCACTTCTGTATTTTATACAGTGACTTTGTTTAACATGGAATTAATTAAACCACTCAAAACAAAGCCAAAAAAACCTGCAACAATAAAGGTGGGCTTTATCTTCAGGGTAAYGGTGCTCATTACAGATCTCAATACAATTTTGCGTTGTCATTCTGTTTTGGCAGTGACATGCAGTGACAATATAATGCAATGGAGATTTAAGGGAATAAGATTGCTCAAAACAAGTATTGTATATGTTATTCATTATCCAGATAACACTAACAACATGAGAATAGTTAGTTTCTGTACTTATGAAATTGGAAAAAATGGTCTTGACSTTGTAAAGGACCTTGTAACTTTTGTGAACTTTTTGTCATCATCTTAAATTGTCACATGCCTGTTGGAAATACTTAGTAAAATCCCCTCTGAATTACAGAGAGGATACTTGAAATGGTGTATATACCTTGTAATAAGGTATAGTTTGCCACAAATTTCCATAGTTTTTTGTTTGTGTTTTTGTTTTGTTTTGTTTTGTTGTTGTTTTTCTTACTAACACATAAACACATTGCAAGGTTCTTGTGAGCTCATGTGCTTGTGCAGTAGCCCYCTGTGATGATTTTGCTAGCTGTCACCAAGTATTACACATGTGCTTGAGTACCCATGAGAACACTCTCAGATGTACAACAATACATCTATATATGTCTATTACAAAATTCTCTGTTGAGTTCTCCACTGGTTAAAAAACATTAGAGCTGCCACTGCTTAACTGTATCAGTGTCTAAATAAACCATGAACCTGGTAGAAAAGGTGCTTATTTGGGAGATAAGTGTTTTAATATTAAACCTGGCTCTTCCATTCATAGGCAGAGAAAGCAGAAAAGCAAGTTTGTAGGAAGGAGTGATAAGGCAGTCATCCAGAGTATTTTAAAAGAAAACAGCACTGCCAATGCATTTGCTAGTATTGACCTCAATAGTGTGTCTTTAGTCTGTTTTAACAATTTAATAARCAAAGCCACAATCAAGCCAGACAAGTCACAGGAAAGCAACACCTACATCCTGGMCTGAGCTTGTTATTGTTGAGTTTCTCAGCATGTCAGGGCTGGTGCAGTYCTGAGCRTATGCAAAGGTCTATCTCTAGGAGCAGAAAGTTGAGAAAATAGTTCGTATGTTTTCACAGAAATCATAGAATACTTGATGYTGGCAAGGACCTCTGGAGACTGTCTAGTCCAGCCTCTCTGTTCAGAGCAGGGTCACCTAGGGSAGGTTGCTGAGACATGGAACCAGTYAGGTTTTGAATAGCTGCAGCTGCAAATGGAGACTCCCAAACGCCCAAACACATCTGAGCAACCTGTTATAATGTTTGACTACCCTCAGAGTAAAGCTTTTTTACCCATTGCMTCTTGTTCTTTCACTGGGCACCACTAAGAAAAGTCTGAYTCCACCTTCTTCACTGCCCCTTATCAGGCATTCATACACATGGATAAGTCCTCACTGTTGGCCCCTGCCTATCACCCCAACCTTATCTTCTTGAGGCTACTCAGCTCTACTTGAAGAACTTCAGTTGCTTATCTGGTTTAACCATTTCTTTTTGCACTACACAATATTTATTTATGAATCTGCTTTTGTTGCCTCAAAACTTAAGGTTAGTTGTCTCTACTTAAGACCAAATAGAAGAAAGGCTAGGTAGAGAAAAGTCCTCCTCTGACATCCACTGATAAAATTATTTTCTATATATGCACTCATATCACATACTTATGAGRCATGTGGCAGTTTTATTTCCCTCATGAAAGGTAGGAACAACAGATTACGATTGAACAAAATTGTCTTCGTTTGCAGAGTAAAGGTTCTTGTGTGTCCACATGAACTATTGCTCTGCTTTCAAAACCTCTTGATGTTTGAGTAAACATTTCTATATTTTTAACTTTCAGTTGTGAAATCAATATGTAGTCTATTTGTCCACCCCAATTTGAGAAGCTCAGTAATCCTTCACACTAAGCCCAGTGAAATTGCTCCTGTGTTTTAACAATGCATTAAAAAGAGAGAAGAAAAAAAAAAAAWTTTATTCAGCATGCTCAGATCATATCGGGACTGTACAGTGAAGCTAAGCAGCTGCTGCAAAAAGCATTGGCAGAAATACCAACTGCATAAAAGCTGAGTCCCAGGCTGGACTCCAGCCATTCCAATTTTGTCACTAGATATGAAATTATTTCACATTATTGCCGTGAAAAACATTTCTATCAGAAATACTGATTGGGGAATAAAAAKTTTTCTTCATTTAATTTTACATTTATACAAAGACATGAAATTTACAGTATACATTGAATCTCTTTACGTAAACCTATGGATGAGTTTTTAAAAGAGAAGACTGCTTCTTGATGAAATATTAAGGGTAGGTGAGAGAAAGCAGACAGCTAGTCTCAAAGTTTGACATTTAATGATAAGAAATTCAGAACTGAAAACCCCAAGAACATGACAAATATCTTAATCTAAGCAGTTGATACAGACAGTAGCAGGTACGAATGTCATGAAAAGAATAAAAATGTTGACAATAAGTCAAGAAGTGTTAGAATTCCCATGGAGTCTAACTWCATTGTAAAGTACGTGAAAAAATTTGGAGTCAAGCTGTAATTCTGTCTTAACATACTGTTAGTCTGCAGTATTATAACATACAGTACCAGTGAAGCAACACTGCCAAAACATCAGAGGGATTATACCCACCTGTAAATGGGCTGGGGAGGACTTCCCCAGCTTTTCATTCCCTTCCTGTGTGAGTTTGCCATTCACTTCATCTTGTTTCAAACTGATTCTCTTGGATCAGAGTCAAATCCCCTCACGCTGTCAGTAATTCTGGGACTAGAAGTTCTAGTTCAGGTCAAGGTGGGGTGTTAAACATTCAGAGAGTGCCTGTTATTGTTCAGAAATATTATGAATGTAATATCCTACYGCAGTGCAGGCAAAAAGCTCTTCAAATATTACCTTGTAATAAGGAACTATAACTATGGTTTGTCTTTCCCAAATGAATGTTACTTTTATTGGAACTGTCTGGAAACTCTACAACAAAGCAGATATTCTTTGAAACTGTAACTTCATGAAAATGAATCTGTTTCAACTGAATTTTCCTGTCTCCACAAACAATTTGAGTGCAAAAGAGCAGAAACCCCTCCTTTGCCAGTTTAGAAACAGAACCAAGCTTTCTGGCTCCCAGCACCTTCCCCAAGCTGCCAGACTACAGTTACCACAGTTCCTATTACTCCTTCAGAAGACAGGAAGATCTCTGTCTGATCAAAAGTGCTGGTCAAGTGGCAGTTAGCTCAGTGTTCTGGCAACCTAAACTCCTCTTGCAATTTTGATTTAACGCATTATTTATCAGCTCCCATTTCTATAACTTGTGTAATGCTGTTACTCAAAAAGTACCTGAGTACATTTCAGCAGGACAAACTGGACCTTAGAGTGAATCTCACTAACCACAGCAATATATGAATTCAGGATGGACAGTTCTGACTGAAAAGGTAATTCCAACCCCTTCCCAATATTTTTCAAAAAGTTAATTCCAACGTCTTCCCAATATTTTTCAAAAGGATTAAAGAATTTACTGTCATTAAAGCACATATGTTCTGGTGTTTCATTATCTTTGAGATGGGTATCAGAAAGGTCTTTCCTCTGAGAAGAATACCTTCTTCTAGGAAAACTACTATTTCTAGGGGTTCCCTGTCAAAAAAGTGATCATCCCTTTTCCACCCTCAGAACAGGAGGAATGGATTTGTGGACACTTGGCACTGACCACTTCAGTAACCCCTATCTAGAGGGGGYAGTTGAAGACTAGTGGGCGCTTAGAGTGTACTTCTTCAGCAGCTTTTTAAAACACAGACAAATGGAGAGTCTTTTGCATGAATGRTTGCACAATCAGCCTTTATTCACTGTATTTTTATTTAAATTCCAAAATACAGAGAGAGATATTGAGATACATATTGAGAAATGTGCCTAAAATTTAYGCAAAAGTGTAGTGGAAGAAATTGGCAATCTGATTTTTCCCTCTTTAGGRAGATAGCCTTAAAAGTAGTACAGCACATGAGTTTCTTCACTCTCAGATTAGTAAGGGCAAAAACAAACAGTAAGGTCTTTTTGTTTTCTTGGCTAGTTCTGCTTTGCCACCTGTCCGTATTCCAGGCCAGTTCTATTTCTCGTTTGAAGGTCATTTAAAACCTCAGCGTATATTGATGGATATATGATCTATTCTGCTGCTGACCTGCATTCTTCTTTTGTGCTCTTCTTCTGACAGTCTCTGGTTTAGGTTCCCTTTAATCTGGATTGTGGCCRCTGTATGRTTTGGGCTTCTTTTTTTCCCACACYRGARAGAAAACTCCTSTAGATTTCTGTGGTATACAAGGTCAGGGCCTGAATGAAGCATCTATCTTCCTACACTTCCACTTGCTAATTCTATAGAAGATACAATCAAGTGTTGTTGAGTTATTTTAAATAGAATTGTTTTTCACTGAACAAATGCAGTTTCATCTGTAGAAATATCTAACAGGAACATAGTTCAGTAATTTTTTTCAATGGGGTAAATCTGAGTTTATTATTTTAATAACATTTTGACTAGTTTTATTCAGATATTTGCATTATATAAATTATATAAAGATGAAAAAATCAAGGTAAAATTGGTATAATGCATGTCATTACTCTGAAATTTTATCATATCATGCATATTTATTTTTGAATATATGCAAAATTTTCTCAGGAAATTTTGAATTCTTCTTCCAGGACAAGGTTTTGGGKTTTTTTTTTCCATTTCTTATGAAAGGGAAATGTTAACCCCTGCCCAACTTTCCAAATTGACTGGTAAAATGTGGAAACAGAAGAAGAGGGATGGATGAGAATCTTTATTTGTGAATGAGTTGTAAGTATTCCCAAACACAGTAAACCTTATTTTTAAAATATAAATAATAGCTACAAGAGCATTCTCCAAATTTTARCATCACTCTCTGCATACTGGTAAGTAACTAAGACTAGAGCTGTAGTTGAAAAGTATTTTCTTTCCACCAGAGGGACTGTTAGAGCTAAAGTGAATGTATTAATTGAATTATTTCCATGAAATTAAGAGCCTGTCAGATTTAAAAATAATCACAAAGGTCACTGARTTAAAATATTTAGAGAGTAGAATAGGTGCTTGGAAAGTTTAWGGCCTCTAGCAAACAAAACAAATAAGGTAACAACAATGTTACAGACTCTGCCTTGTGTTATTATGGSAGGAAAAGGTAAGCTCTGTAAACTGTATTGAAACTATTGCCATGATAACACCAAGTGGTCAGCACTTTGTCTTGTAAGCAGATGGCCTCATACACTAAAATGAGCTTAGTTATACAAGTGACATTGCAATGGTTCACTTTATTTTTAAGTGAGAACATTTTTTACACAAACATGATTATTAAATATCAACAGGATGATTCGTTCAGGAAGATCTGAACATTTGCACGAGCATATAAGTCAGTAGCACAATGCAGCCTGCTCCATTTACTTCAGTAGACCCTCCTGTAGAGAAGGTGTCATGTCTTCATTCCTTTCTTCCTTCTTGGAATATCTTCCTTCTTGGTGTTATCTCAAAAGAAAGCAGTCTCTGTGTTTAAAAATTATAGCAATAGCAAAGGGCTTTTCCTTCCCTTCATACTTCTAGGMAACTGCATTCTTTTTTACGTCATCATGAACACAGCCTGGAAGATCATAGAAACTAGGATTTCGATTTTGTATAGCTAGTMATTATCTACACATTGTTTTATATGAGAAGGCCTTTTCTCCCACTTAGAGGATGATATAGAGCTATGTAAAATCATTGCATGCAAYGTAAAAGAAATGTGGGAATCTTCTTGAAACATTATGACTACATTTTTTCATACCTGAGAACGCTGAGATAGATACTCATGTGCCCTTGGTATCTCAAGACAGTAGGGAACCGAGACCTTTGGATTTGTTCAGACCACTTAGGAACCTGCTGCAAAGAAAGAAAGGAAAAAAAGGGACACTTTTATTCTCCCAGGAAAAGAGCATTTCTTTGTATTGTGCCTCGATCAAGAAGAATACTGCATCCAACCGAGCCTAATCAAACAGAAATATGTGGCAGTGTTTGTGTGCAGAATACACACACACTCCAAGTCACAGTATGAGACATAATGCCTGCTGTCAGACTTTCTCCCCTCTGCAGTGTATTATTTTTTAAAACTCATTTTATCGCATACGGATTTTGTTAGTGATGTTTTGGTTTTGTTGTTTTTTTTTTTAACTGAATGCATCTAATCACGTTTTAGAGATCCATTAAACAGGCAAGGCTTGCTTTCTGCCTCAGGGATGAAGGACAAGGATGAGAGACAGGAGACAGTTATTTCTTTTCCCTATCACGGATGTTGACTGAGTGTGTTACCTTGGAGAATTCACCTTCTCTCTCTGGACCTCAGTTTCTAACCTCAAAAACTGAAAAACCACCAAAACCGCAACATGGCTGTTAACAGGCATTTATGTGAGATATTGAAAAGAACATGAAAACACATCACTGCCTCCTGCAGTTTCCAGTGATGTGCCATGCTCAGTAACAGGACATGGCTAAGCCTATTCTGAACAAGATGGAAATTTGTTTTTAATATTCCTCAGTTGTTTTCCTTTCATTCTCTGAATTCACACACTCCATGCTTGAACCCATGCAAGTTTTTAGCACCAGCAATATTCTGTGCCAAGGATATATACTGAATGAAGAAATTGTTTATATACTAGCTTCTTCTCTTTTTGGATGTTCTTTATTTCTTATATTAATCTCCTATGCATTTTCTTTGTGACATACATGCRTTTATGTATCTTTATATAACCCTCTCACTTGCCTCTTACCTGGGCTGTAAAACCTGTAATCTGTTCCATAGTTCCTCCTACAGTTTGATACTTTTAAACATTTTTGTCACACATCTCCAGACCTTTTCCAGTTCTATTATAATGTTTTCACCAGTAAGAATTGTACACAATATTCAGATGTACATATACCATGGATTTCTACAAAAAGGGCATAATGAAGTTTTCTATTTTKTTTTCCATTTCTTTCATAATACTTCCTAGAATTACATTTGTTTTCTTGACTGCTGCTGCACTGACCTGACATTTTCACAGAGCTATGTTATGATTCAGAGATCTCATTTCTCAGTAATAACTGTCAGCTGTCAACCCATCACTGTATACAAAAAGATTTGTCATTGTTTTTCACTAATCATGTTCAAGTTCCAGTTGTGTCTGATCCATAATCTCTGATAAGATCCCAAGATTCTTTTATGCCCAGTGACTTTTCCAGTTCTGATGTGGATTTTGTTGTATTCATTATTCCCCAGTGACTTCTCTTGGAGCTGTTCCACTCTGTATAAACAATTCACTGAGGGAAACATTTAAATATTCAAGGCAGCCTCGCATTACCCTGCGAATGGCTAATTATTTGTACAAAGTGAAATAGTTCCAAAGGAARCAAGACAGACTGAAAGGAGGCTAATTTTCATAGGATTCCTCTATATTCAAGAGAAAGAAATTTGTCGCRAGGACTACCTGAGGTGCACTAAATTTGTCTCCACTGGCTATTAAGGACACTTTGCCCTTGTGTAAACACCCTCTTGACTCATCTGAGTGAACAGAGCATTCATCCGAGCATTTACATGTAGGGATTCCAACAAGAGTATCCATCATTCAAGGTAAATTCCTTGTCTACTGGGAAAATCATTCTTTTAAGGAAAGGTTTGTTCTTTCTCTGGTTTGGACAATACACTCTTTAATGAATCCAAGAAACTTTTCCTGATTAAAGTTATGGGACATTAAATTAAGATGTACTATCACAAAAAAGTAAGTAAGAAAGTAAATGACCAGATGAAAAATAACTCATTTGGAGTTAAAAGGGAAATAAATAAGATCTCATAAATGTGAAAAGTTAAAGGGTTAAGACAAAACAAGCTCAGAGTTCTATCTGAAATTTTAAGATTACTTACAGCCACCAATGAGGCAAATTCAACCTTAAATCTGAATTTTTGGTTTTCATTTCTGTGGTTTAGGTTGGATTCACAGTGAAGTCTTTGTAGTAAATGCAGCCCCAGCCTGGGTCCCCGGGCTGGGATGTTGGCCCGCAGGTGGTTATGGCTCAGCAGGACCTGTGACCAGGCACATGGCTGCAGGGCGGCAGGAGCTGGAGCTCTGGCAGGACCAAGGTAAGACCCTCAACTGAAAGCACCTCCCCAGGCCAGGGTTCAGCCCCATGGCACCTGGGAGCCTCTTCCCAGGGTCACCGCTGGAAGGGGCCACCCTCGGCTGTACTGGCTCTGACCTGGCCCAGAGCCCTGACAGCCAAAYCTCCAGGAGCCCCTGGGAATTCTCTCATGGCCCTTACAAAATCTTCTACTCAGAAACTTCCTAAGTAGATAGCAGAGGTCACTGTCATTGTTCTTGGTATGGACGGTAATGTCTGCAAAGTATTCTGAGATTATCCACAAGGTGAAACTCATTAAATGTCATAGAAAAGGCCCCACTAATTTCTAAGTAGTCATGTGGCACTGACATGGTTTAGGCATGGATCTATTTAAAACTGTCCAAACTGAAGCATATCTTGACAGACCATAAACAGAACTTCAGGTGTGAAGGAAATGCTAACTTTGAAAATATAAAGGATGAAAGATTTTGGCTGGTTGGGAAGGAAGCRGTAGATGAGACAGAATGGGAATAGTGTCATAACTGAGAAATTAAGTACTTGAATTCCACTTCAGTCATTTTAGGTACCTCGTTCATATTCTGGACCACAGTTTTTTGGATCCTGATGATGAGATACAGTTARTCTTATAAGCAACACCCTATCTGAGAGATCTGTCTCTTCCTACAATACTAATTACACGTCTTGTGTAGTTTCTGGATAAAACCCCAGATTAATATTGGGAATAGGAGTCCTTCCCTTGAACACTTGCTCATGGAGTTTTGCTTCTTTGCTTGATTTCTGCCACCAGCAAAGTTGCATTCTTTGTTATGTGATGATAGCTTTCATGAGCTTGAGAAAGAGGTGTAGGTGTTCCCACACACAAATGCACAGCAGCTGAGRTTTGCTGACAGGAAGGAGTGCTGTCAGGCTGAGATGAGTACTGAGATGTGGTTGCTCAGCATCCTGGAGAGCTCCATGCCTCTTTTATTATGGGCAATGTCCGCCTCTCATGACTGTATAACAAAAAAGAAACTGGTTACAACTGCTTTTCATGATAGGCCCAGTCACATCAATTTAGATGGAATTTACCTTGCCCAACTTCAGGCTTGTAAGGTTTTATCAAGGATAACACGGAGTAATCGATAACGTGCAGTGGAGCTGGATACTGGGATTTATTTAAGAACCTTCAATACTAGAGCTTTTACCCTGTCTGATTATCTCTCACACTCACTCACTTGCTCTACAAAGCGCTATGTTCACCAGGTCTCAACTTGCTTTCCCCACAGGGAGGTCCCCGCTGCCCAGGAAAGTCGGGCAGAAAGCCATGTCAGTTTGTGCTGCACAGGTGCTTGCAGCTACCAGTTTGAATCAAAGCCCCTGGGCATTCCCCAGTGTTCATCTCCACTCAGCTCTTTGATCTCCAGGATCATCCCCCTCTTACGGTATCTTTCTTCCAGTCACCTTCCAGTCACATTCATCACCTTCTTCTCAGACTCTTTTTCTTTCTGAGACCACTTTTCAGGATCCCTTCTTTTGAACACTAGCTTTCTTTCCAGTAACCCAAACCCTGGACTTTCCCACCTAAATTATGTATGTGGTTCTCTCTCATGTCTCTCTTAAYTGTAGGATTCAGGATGTGTCACTTTTGTTCAGTCCAAGTGTTATCAGAATTTATGTCCAGTCCATACTGGTTGCAGCTAGCAAGTAGCAAGTTTCTGCTTGAAAATACAAAAGCTCAGTTTCAGACATTCGCCCATGCACACACACATACACACAATTACCTGCTGCCTGCTAGCATTTACAGTTKAAGCTATTTTTATCGCCTACAACAGGTTTAGGCAACTGCATCTATACTAATCATGGCAAAGTGCCTTTAAAGGCAGTAGAAAGAAAAAAAACATTTTTAGGGTATCTCATCTACTTTAAAAATGCCATTTAAGGACATCATGGACTGAGCCATTGAAATGCCGGTTGTCTTCATCTGTAAAGTAAAAGAAACACTGGGGGCTGACCTCCAGCTCACTTGATCACGTGGCTCCTACTTTTCACAAATGACTAAAATTTAAAGATGTAAATATTATTCTGCCTTGGGTTTGAAGCCAAATGGTTAGAGTTTGAGCAGATGTGAACACAGTGCAGCATTGCAGGTGCCAAGAGAATGCTGAGGTGAAGAGGGAGCTTCCTAGGTGGCTTAGGCTTCTTTTACAGTCAGGCAATGGCTAAGAGAGATTGTTCTGGATTTCAGTTTTACATTTGAGCATGTAAGAACCTTACTTAATTCCTCTTGGTCCTTAAATCACTTTTCAGAACTGGCTTACCTGTTGTTTTTGTGKTTTTTTTCTTTTTTCTCTGTTTCTACTTCTTTAATAAGAAAAAAATTACAACAGAATTAAAACAAGAAAAAMCTCCATCTTTTCTATTCTCTTTAATTAGACCCTGAACTCATGACTGCTGTATTCATGCATAACTATTTTAAGTTGGAGATTATTTTTTTTCTTTCAYTGTCACACTAGTACAGACAGTGAATAATTTGTGTTATATTTTAAGTATGTAATGCAGCATAGTGAACTGGAAAGTTAAAAAAAATCCTTTTAGTGCAATAGGCTTATTCAAATAATTACGTCTATGCCTTTGGCAGGTATTTTTATGTGTAGAGAGATAAGTAGACACACGCTCCAGTACAGGTATTTTTTTATTCCTGTTGACATTCATATCAGAAAATAAAGCAGCTTGTAATCAGACTGAACTTTTCTTTTGGCTTTAGGGAATGGCATATGTACATTTTTTTTTCCTTTTCTTCTTTGGCTACTGCTCAAACAGCTATTCATTTAAAATTCAAGGTGCATTTACTAATTATTGCCAGAGGCACTGTAATCTTAATAGGTCATAATAGGTCATATATGTTATAGTGTTTTATATGCMCCCAGGAATCTCATTACAGTACATAGAAATGAGATTAATGAGATTCTTTTTATATGTCAGATTTGATAACAGGTAAAATTGTTTATACCTATGATTTAAAAATTAGAACTTGTGTCACATGGAAGCCTTATGTGAGCCCGTTAGTATAAGGGATTGAGGTCTCGAATAGCAATCAGGAGGGAACAAYTTAATATTCTCTTTTCCTATGCTTAGTATATGTAATAAATCAACTTCAGTATACTTAAACAGGGATTTTGTATCTGAGATTTTATTTTCTGAATGTCTTTTGGATGGCATGGTTTTAGAATATACGAAACAATAGGAAAAATGTACTCAAAAGGAAAAAATGGTACTTATTCTAATTGCTGTAAAACTATCACTTGGGAAGGAGGAATGAGCACAGTGTCATGCAATTTTTGTACTACAGAAATGTATTAATTTGCATGTGTTACTAGCATAAGACACAGTCGCTCTTTCTGTGCAAATATTAAAGCTCATTTACTGGAAGCAATGGAGGAGTCTAGCTCTTACTTTAACACTGCTGGGGCAAAACGTGTATTCCAAGTCGTCTGAAGGGGGTCACGGGGAATGACAGTACTCTCTCCCCTGACTCTATTTCACATGTTTAATGCATATACATTTGTGAGTTTGGAAGATGGAATATTTGTGAATTTGGGAGCAGATGCTCCTGATGGGCCGAGGCCAATTGTATGAGGTTCAGCAAGGTCAAGTGCTGGATCCTGCACTTCGGTCACAACAACCCCAGGCAACGCTACAGGCTTGGGGAAGAGTGGCTGGAAAGCTGCCCGGCAGAAAAGGACCTGGGGGTGCTGGTCGACRGCCGGCTGAACATGAGCSRGCAGTGTGCCCAGGTGGCCAAGAAGGCCAACGGCATYCTGGCCTGTATCAGMAATAGTGTGGCCAGCAGGAATAGGGAGGTGATCGTGCCCCGTACTCGGCACTGGTGAGGCCGCACCTCKAATACTGTGTTCAGTTTTGGGCCCCTCACTACAAGAAGGACATTGAGGTGCTGGAGYGTGTCCAGAAAAAGGCAACGAAGGTGGTGAAGGGTCTGGAGCACAGGTCTTATGAGGAGCGGCTGAGGGAGCTGGGGTTGTTTAACCTGGAGAAAAGAAGGCTGAGGGGAGACCTTATTGCTCTCTACAACTACCTAAAAGGAGGTTGTAGCGAGGTTGGTGTTGGTCTCTTCTCCCAAGGAAGTAGCAAAAGGACGAGAGGAAATGGCCTCAAGTTGCGCCAGGGGAGGTTTGAATTGGACATTAGGAAAAATTTCTTCACAGAAAGCGTTGTCAAGCACTGGAACAGGCTGCCTAGGGAAGTGGTGGAGTCACCACCACTGGAGGCGTTCAAAAAAACATGTAGATGTGACGCTTCGGGATATGTTTTAGTGGGTATGGTGGTGTTGGGTTGATGGTTGGACTTGATGATCTTAGAGGTCTTTTCCAACCTTAATGATTCTATGATTTTGTGATGCAGAGTGACATATGCCAAGGCTATGGCTTCAGCCTTCTTCTTCCTTGCTCTTTTTTGTGTGGATGGCCCCTGTTCCCAGGAAGGGAAGCCATGGCATTTGCTGTGGGTAGTAGGGGGTTCCTGAGAGGTGAGCACGTGAAAAATGCAGTTTTTCAAAGGTTTATAATCTAGGTATATAAAGACAGATTTTTTGTGCCTGGCAAAATAAATGTTACTTTGCAAAGGCGATCTCTCTGTCAAATTGTCCTTGGCACCACCTCAAAGACAGGGCTGTTCAAAGAAAAGATCTCTGCRTGTGTTTTAACATGGGTAACACCACATTCCTCTGGGTTTTATTGTTAAAGTACTTATCATGTTGCYTTAAATGTTTCAGAAATGTATTCTGACTCTAGGTCTGTAGACCATCAGTGTGCGCATTAAAAAAATCTACACACCAGAGACAACTTTAATTTGACATTTTGCAGACTCTTACAAGGTATAAGCCATGCTAGGTCATCCAGAAGATATTTATTCCAAAGCAGGAATTCTTCTTTCACTAAGCTTTCCAAATCTAACTGTACTGTACTTCCACTCCTGTTTTAAATGTTTCAAGAGATAGTTTCTACTTATATTCTAATCTATGTCACATTCTCATCTCAGCTTGTTATGGCAGTGCRCGGTGAAGAGAAATCCCACAAAGATCTAAAAGAATTAGTTCTTTCATGGGAAGGAATAAATGAGATTTTCCCTAATTCACTATTGGGTATATTGGCTTAGTGAAAAGGGCATATTTCAAATTTAATTTTTAAAGGAAAATTTTTTAAAAGCAGATTTTTATATTTATTTTTAAGAAGCATATTTAATAAAAACCTTGTGTGATTCTGGAGGTAATCGATTTTTCTCTGTTCATTCTATTATTTCTTTATAAAAATCATCTAAAAACCCCATAATTATTTCTGGTCCTAGATAAATAATTCTATTCACAAAAATTAAAAACCTAGATAATATCTAGTCTATTATCCAGTGGAAAAGGCATTAAAGGAAAAATGAAGAGAAATGGATAGCAGAAGGCAAAAATTGTAGAAAGAAAAAGATGGAAATGCCTCTGGGGAAGCTTTTGAGACTTTTTGGCTTACTGTTAAAAAATGAAAACTRTTCTGAACTTCATTTACCTGCAGCCACTGATAACTATTTCACTGCCCTATACTTTAGTACAGAAATAGGTACAGAGTCTGCTTATTACAGTAGACTTCTGCTGCCGTGAGATGTTCAGCATTCCTGAACTAGAAATCTGCACAGTTTCTTTCTTTTCACTTTTACTCTGCAGTATAGTTTTGTTGAGTAGAGGCTTCTACTCACCAAGCATTTAAAAAAAAATTCATTTTACAAGTCTAAACAATTTTATTACCCTTTACAGTTATTTAAATTATGTCCCCAGCTATGCCAGTGTAACTGGCTTCAGCTCAGCACAAGTAGTCAAAATTCTGCTTGTACAAATGAGAGTAGATTTTGGCCCRATCACTTCAAAGAAATGGGACTGATAAAAGTAACAGTGTCTTTATAAATAACTCAAATGGCTTTTGTCTGCTGCTAATGTACTGTAGCTAATACCACTATAGATAMAATCTATCATTGCTTCAATGCCTGTCTTCCCCTGATTTTTGAAGTTACAACATTGATCTGAGTCTATACTTCCAGTCCTTCCTGAAGACTCCATAATGTTGCCACTTTAAAGCTGGAAATTCACCCATTTTTATATCCATCCCTGGTCATGACAGTGAATGGTTTAATTTTTTTTATTCTTTATATTATTGTTATAAATTTGAATTAATATTATTAATATGAAATCAGTTCCAATGACCCCAATTAAAATACTTTGCCCCGATTTAAGTTTACGCTGTATCACCATAGCTAAAAGCTATTCTTTTMCTAAAAAACTTCAGTTTGAAATACTCTTCCTGTTTCGATACCTGTGTCATTAGGATTTGTTCCKTTTTCCAGGGCAAGGCAATATTTTGCAGTTATTGGCAAAAAGTTTGTTAAAATTTTGGAACTATTCTGTGGACAAATATGCTGACAGACTACACTAGTCTATTAGGAACAGCCTAGCAGATATTCTCTGAAATGCTGGGCTGATAATCTGGCTCCATAGTATTGCTGCTGGGTTAAGAAGACAGCCATAAAACTGGCATTTTCTTCATTTCCTCTACAACTTCAAGGTCAATTATTGTAAGTATTCCCATTTCATCTGGCTTGACACCTGACAATATAATTTTCCATTTTTGTTCACTTTCATTGCATATAGGAAGTAGTTTTAAAGTTAGTTCAAGTTTCTGTTACCTCACAAGTGAACATTTGCTATTGGGAATAACAAATTTTATTCAAGTTATACCCCAAAGCCTTATGGGAGCTGTGGGTCCTTTATGCTAAGTATTGGCCAGAAACTTTTAAGACCTTACTTTTGATCATATGTATGATTTCCTGATATGGTGTATGATATRTATTGGATGAACACTGGTTTTGTAAATACTTTTTAAATACTAACCTTTATCTGCAAAATCCTATATGATTGAGGACCTGGTTGGCTGAAGTGTTTCATGTTTAAGAAATATGTTAAAGGAATATACTGCATACATAAAAAAAATAGTAAAAGATTTCCATTTTCCCCACTTTTCTATGAGATTAGAGGTAGAAAAGCCTGCTACAAGAATCATTAGTCAGTCTAGTTTTAATTTATACCTTATGCAGAATACAGTGGCAAACCTGACTATATCGTTTATAAGTCTGCCACTGTGGCTGCTTGCTAAACAGAGCATAAAATTAAAACTTTTACTTCTTGTTTTAAAACTGCTTTATAGAAAGATTTTTTATTACTATTTATTGGGCAGRGATAGCTATTTTCAAAACAAGAAATAGTCATGATTTTTACTCAAATATTACATTCATCAAGTTTCTTACAGAAGACCTACATAGAGACCTTAGATCCCATTGACCGCTGTCAGACTACCTCTCTTACAGACCTTAACCAGGTAACCAAAATTATTTTAGTATGACTGTTTCTTTCATTTTGAGAGGTTCTCATCGAATATTGCTGGATGAATAACTCAAATGGTTTAGGTCTGTTCACAGTAAAAAAAATCACAGTGCTGCTCTGATCAACACTTTGAGTGGATCACTAAGAAAGCTGCCAGAAATACTTGACCTTGTGAATCATGTGTGGACAATTAACTTATTCAACTTATTAGCATCAGCTGAATTAATAAAGAACAAAGTAAACAAAATAGTGTCTTAATAAGACCTCTAAAGGAACTGTTTAGAACATGTGTATTTTGCAATAGTGGGCACAGAAAAGGTCATTTAACCTATCAGAGATCCAGAGAAGCAAGCCAGCAAATTCTTTATGAGGCAACAGAGTCTTATGCAAGTGTASAGCTCACATGCAAGGCCAGAATGGAGAGGGTTTCTAAACTGGACCAGCTGTTTCTGGATGTACACTGATGTACAGCTGACTTTTCGTGTCCCTACATTATGCTCACGGGTGGTACTAGTCCTACATTTGATTTGGGAGTCGCTAATATAGGTATCTCAGCATATGCCACGCGAAACAGATTAATGATAGGAGGAAATGTACACGTTTGGTGCATTTAATTATATCRTACAATATCAGACCCCAAAGCATCCACATCAGTGGATAAAGGACTCATCTTGCTTGCTCTAAGGGCTCTACAAGGCTGTAAGAACAATCTGAGCTCAGCCTGCAAAAGCTGTCTACTTTGATCATACCCAATACCAGGTCTCRCTTAGAAAGGTGTGGCACGCAACTCTGTCTGACACTGGCCACATGACATTTGGCACTATTGCATAATGGTAGATGAGAGACACAAGCCTTTTGTAAGTATGCACCACAGTCTGTCTGACAAAGATCTTGTTATTTTTCTATTTTTTTATCAAACCCGATCTGAGAGTGCYTTCTGTTTGCATAGCATGGATAGAGTGAAATTTACACTCATTTATGGTCCTGGGCCCATGTTAAAAGTACAACACAAAATCAGACTGGTGGTCTATCCAGTCCAGTACATCACTGGAACACACAGCAGAGCAGTCACTGCAGACAACGATGATGGTGCCTTTGCAACAGGTAATTACAATGTCAAGTTCCTCTGCATAAATCATAAGCTTTAAAGCTTTTGGGAGTCCTAACTATATGGGATTTGTAGCTATTGTTATTGTTCTGGACTGAATTCTTAAGAAACTATATTAATCTACACAAACAAAAACTATTACATTAATATATGGCATTTCCTCTGTTCTCCCTTTATTGTCAAGTATACTTTAGAATTATATGTGTATGGTCTTTAACTGCATCTTTAACTCCTTCCACAAAGACATAATCCTTAGATCCTTCTTCCCTCTTTTTCTGACTGATATTATATTATTCAATGATATTATTATCATTGTTATTATTATTATTCCTTCCTTTTCTGTTCTATTAAGCTGTTTTTATCTCAATCCRTGAAGTTGKKTTTTTTTTCCCCTATTCTCTCCCCGTCCCACTGTGGGACGAGTGAGTGAGTGGCTGTGTGGTGTCTGGCTGCCTGCCGGGTTAAACCACTACAGTCCTTTTGACCATTTTCTGGATAATAATACAATAATGATACAATATACAAAATGAGTGATGCACAATGCAATTGYTCACCACCCGCCGAGAAAATGGCCAAAAACGATAGCCCCTTCCTGGATCCCCCCCTCCCATTCATATACTGGGCATGACATCACATGGTATGGAATACCCYGTTGGCCAGCTGGRCTAGCTGTCCCAGCTATGCTCCCTCCCAGYCTCTTGTGCGSCTGGCAGAGCACGGGAAGTTCAAAAGACCTTGAGTAGTAGATTACCTAGCAACAACTAAAAACATCAGTGTGTTATCAACATTCTTCTTACACTAAATCCAAAACATAGCACTAGGAAGAAATTTATCCCGGCCGAAACCAGGACAGATGTGAATAAAAATCACGTTTTATGTTCATAGATCCTCTAAASCACTGCATGTGGAATAACCAGTTTCCTTAAAGAGGACTGTCTAACTGACTATTCTTTAYATTAAAATATAAAGATTTGATGCCCCATTATGAAATTAAAGTTAYCTTTCATTAGAAACATTATTAATTTGTATTATTTTTATTACTTTTTATTGCTTTGTTTAGCTTTTGAAAATAATTTTCTTCTATGGCAGTGACACAGATTCCTCTATATTGTGATGAAAAGCACTGCTTAAATCATTTTTACATGTATTTGCCTTTCATTTTTTCCTCTTATTTTGCTTAAGAGAGTTTAAAAATCAACCCCCTGTGTTGATTTCCCCGTCTTCTCTGGCCATTTTATTTCTTAATCATGCCCTGTGTGCTTTTATAAACTAAACCTCAAAAATCTCTTTAGTTTCTTGTAATATAAAAATACATTTATGTCTCCAAACCTAAGTACTTAAGTCCATGTTGTACTTTTGAAGGAGGTGAATCAAGTGAGTAATAGGTCCCTCTGCACTTGAGATCTCTTAATTTTACACAGTGTGATTAACATGAGCCTCAAAACAGATGGCCATTAAACATTACCATGGATAAAGGCATGGAGGGTCATCATCTGCTAATTTAATACATTTGCTGAATTAATAGCTTCTGTGGAGCTGCAGTTTGTAGTGTAAGTAAAACCACCTCATTCATTCAGAGGCCCTTTTTAAGATCTTATTATTTGCCTTAAGTATAACAGTCATTTTATTCTCACTATGATTTGTACCATGGACTTGCCTAAGAGTTGAGAACGAAATCTTTTGGTGCTTAAAGCTATTCAGACACAAAGTGATGGACCAGCTATATYGTGAAGATCCTGTGTTCTAAGTAGATGATAAAGGTAAAGCAAAAAGAGTACACCATAAAGTCCAGAGAAGAAAATAATCATGGTTTCAAAATGCCCTTTTAATACGGGTTGATCTGCACAGGTATTGTATTGACTTAACTATACTGGTATAGAAGGTGCTATGGAAAACTCTTTGCAGCCTTATACTACAGATGGCATTTAAAAATGTTTTTGCCATGACAACTACATTTAATGGAGGTTTTACAAAATGTAGAGCAAGCCCTCAGACGAAGAAGTTATAATGATGAATTCACAGCAATTGAGCTGTACTTATTTTGTGTCACAACATTATTTTCTCCCTYCTTTCTTTCCTTCATCCCTCCTTTCCTCAAAACGGTCTAGAATAAGAACGTTTTCTTGCAGTTTGAAAGAAGAGAAAAATGATTGTGGCAGTGTATCTGCTAAATTCTTTATTTTCTATATCTCCAATGTATCTGTGTGCATGCTGATTCTTTTGATTGTGCCAAAATGATCCAAGCTGATTTAAACATTGTGATGTTAGGGTTTCCTGACATGGATAATTCTGATGGAACAAAATTAGGAAAAAACTCTTCATTCTGGCATATCTGCAAGAATGGTAATCTCTGTCAGCAAGTCATGGTTGAACAGCTGTCAAGGGATCGAGGACAGTAATATTTTCTTCCAACTCAACAGCAGCCAAGACAGCTTGTCAGAGTGTATCTTAAAACAATAGACAATTTCTGAATGAAAAAACAGACAACTGAAAGTAGAAGTAATTGACTTCATTCTGGAAGAATCATCTCTTGGTAACACTAAGGAGTCTTTAAATTCAGATCATGAAATTTTGCCTTGATATTTTCTTCAAAACAGGATGATTATATTTAGTTCTACTAAGACGACCACGCTCTCCCAAGTAACACACTAAGAGATAAGAAGCATGGCAATGGTAGATCCACTCAGTCAAATAACCTGTCCCTCATAGTGATCAATATCAAACATCTGGTGAGAAAGCATAACAGATAAGCATGCAGCGACAGCTTCTAGCTCTAGCAATCCATGATTCCGAAACAAAGTGTTGCAGTTATCTCTGTGTTTAGCCTTTGGTGGAATTCTGTTCTACTAATATGCATAATTTCTTTCGGAGTCTATTTGYGCTTTTAGCATTCACCAATATCCCCAGGCAATGAGTTCCAGAGCTTAAGTACGTACCTACTTTTGTATGAGTGTGCACCAAAAAGTTTCATTTCATGACCTCTTAATCACTGTTAGAAATTATGAATAATCACTGTATTTTCACCTTCTCCTTGTTAACTGTGATTTTTATACTGTCACCCATTTGATTCATCATTCATCCCTTTTTCAAAGTAAAGAATGTTAATCAATTTCTCCAACACATAAATTAATCCACAGCAATGATAAGTTTTTTATCAATTTTTCCATGCCTTTTTCTATTTCTACCAAAGATTTCAGATGGAGAAAGTAGAAGTCTACATAGCATTTAAGATGCAGATAGTCTAGAGATTTATAAAGTACCATGCTTTCTCCTTTATGGTCTATGCTATTGTTAATAATTCCTGCTCTTATCTTAAGATTTCTGCTGAACATTGATCAGTWTGTCATTAAACAATCAAAAATTAGTCAAAGAAAACCCTTCTGAATGAAAATAATTTTATTTAGAGTGCATCACAAAGTGGCATATTTAGGATTGCTTTGTGTTTTACTTTTTGGTTTGTTTTTCCCCACATACACTATTTAGATTTCAACTGCGACTTTATTTCCCACTCTTGCAATGTTGTGAGGTCAATTGCAATTAAATCCTTCTACCAAGTCTATGCTCAGCCTTTATTTTTAGATGTCTGGATATTTTTGTGTCACTATCATTCACAGCTTCTTTAATTATACTCTTCCCACATTATTTATGAATGTATTGAATATCACAAATCTCATAGAAGGGTATGGTGGGATATATTCCCTGTATCTGTCAACTGACAAACGCTATTCTAGACTTTTATGTCATCTTTTCAAATATACTTATGTATGGTTGCCCAACAACGGGGTGATTTTTGTTTACAACATCATTGTGTCCTTTAAAGAAATTTAGGAAATTTTGGTGAAAAAAGTTCTTTCTATAAAGCCCGTCTTGACTCTTCCTTGTTATAAAGTATTGTGCTGGTTTTGGCTGGGATAGAGGTATTTTCTTCATAGCAGCTTGTATGGSGCTCTGTTTTGGATTTGTGCTGAAAACAGTGTTGATAACAGAGGGATGTTTTCATTACTACTGAGCAGTGCTTACACAGAGTCAAGGCCTTTTCTGCTCCTCACCCCACCCCACCAGCGAGTGGGCTGGGGGTGCACAAGGAGTTGGGAGGGGACACAGCTGGGACAGCTGACCCCAACTGACCAAAGGGATATTCCATAGCATATGACGTCATGCTCAGCAYATAAAGCTGGGGGAARAAGRAGGAARGGGGGGACGTTCGGAGTGATGGTGTTTGTCTTCCCAAGTAACCATTACGTACRATGGAGCCCTGCTGTCCTGGAGATGGCTGAACACCTGCCTGCCCATGGGAAGTAGTGAMTGAATTCCTTGTTTTGTTTTGCTTGCGCACACAGCTTTTGCTTTACTTGTTAACCTGTCTTTATCTCAACCTACAAGTTTTCTCACTTTTGCCTTTCCGGTTCTCTCCTCTATCCCACCARGGGGGAGTGAGGGAGCGGCTGTGTGGGGCTTAGTTACCAGCTGGGGTTAAACCATRACAAGTATTTTTCTTAGTATCGTATTTATTCATGTTTCAGCTTCTTTTATTCTTTTTTATACTTTGTATTAATTTCCCTAATACAGAAGGCTAACTTCCTGGTCTGTAGTTTTCCAGATTCCACTGAGCCCTGTAAAAAGTATTTGCCACATTTCATTCTACTGATAATGAGTTTGATTAAATGATAGGTTACAGGATTAGTAATTTGACAATTTCATTTTTTAGCTCTTTCTGGGCAGTGGATGAATACTTGACAATTTCTTACTATTCATTTTACCATTTTGTTCTAAAATGTCTTCTAGTGACATGTTAGTCTGCAACAGCTTTTTCAATTTACCCYTTTTAAAGAAAACTTCCAGGAAGTAACTCCTTTGTAGTGAACACCAATGCAAATAATGSTTTTAGTTCTCCTATTCTCATCTTATCTTTCTTGAACATTCTTATTACAACTTTCTCATCTACTGACCTTACAGACTTTCTGGCAGTCTTCCTTTTTCTGTTGTATTTGAAAAAAAGGTTTTATTAGTAGTTTTCATGTCTTTAGCAAGCTGTTTTTCTTGGTCTGCCTTTTTATTATTTTATATTTAACCTTCCAGAATTTATGCTATTTTTTATTTTGTTAATTTTTATATTAGTTCCACTTTTTTAAAAGGAAGTAGTTTTAATTGTAACAATGTCCTTTAACCTGTCTTTTAGTCAAGAAACCTTTTGGGGAGTTAGGTTAGTTGTCATTTTGAAGTACATTTTAGTTTGTCATATTTATGTATGCTGAGTAAAGTAGTAATTTTGAACAGTGTCCAGAGTGATGGCGGGATTTTTAAACTTCTGGCACCCTTTTTTTTAATTATTATTCAATTATCTTTCTCATTCATTGTAGATATTTTTTTCGAAGTTAAGTATTACAGTGTTGGATTTCTTTTTTTGCTCCTAAGTTTAAGTACCTTGAGGTCAGCAGACCTTCTCCCCTCTCATTAGTTGCTCCATAAAGAAATCTCTTATAATTTATGATTATTTAATCTCTGCATTATGTCTCATCATGAGATTACTCCATCTCTATGGAAACACTGAGATTTCCTATTTCTACTGTGCTTGCCGCTGTTCCAGCGTCTGTGATTTGCTTAGCATGTCACAGTAGTATGACATGCCATTTAGGTACCTGACAGTGAAGTTTTCCACTTGTTCTCTTCCTTTTTATGCATACAGTCCATCTAATTTTTGTGTTACTTGCTGATTCATTAAGGATTTTTTTTGTTTGACTCTCCGCTTTAGTGATATGTGACACTCCTGAAATGTGTCAGTCTTCTATTGAAAGGACACACTGTGTCCTGGAGAAAGAATTCTGTATGATCGATATCCATTCTTATTATTCTCTTGCTTATCCTCTTCTTACCATGTTTCTGATAATATCATTGTTTAAAATCAGCTAGTATATGTCACCTGCACTTAAATTTTTGCTTCTGGCATCTGTATAGATGAAAGAACTCACATCARCTCCTGCCAAATTACTTGAGGATCCAGAGGTTTTGTTTCCTGTGCTAAAGGATGAGTCATCACAGCTGGATTAGAAGGTATATTAACCACAATTTCTGTCATATGAGGAAGATTGAAATGGCTAAAAACTTAGAATCCAAATGAAATATCTATACTCTACTCCTTTTTCCTCTTTCAGTCTGGAACACAGAGGAAGAATCCACTGCTAGAATCAAGCTAGTGTAATACAAACTGAGAGTTGGGCTGAAATGACGAAATGGCRGTGTAAAAGTCTGGATGGAGAAAACCGCTGGTTTTTGGTGATGGCTGAAGGCAAGACATTAATGATTTTTACCTCTTTCCAATCGGTCATTTCCATGCCTGAATGGCTAAACATTAAAAAAAAATCACAAACAAACAAACAAACAAAATAAAAAAAAGAAGAGGGGGAGAGAGAGAGAGAGAGAACAATTAATATTTAATTGTTTTTATCCATTCTGTCTTTATAAAGGAAGGTTTCTCACACTCAGCCAGCAAACAATATTCTTTCATTCCTCAGCTTTGCTTTAGAAACACAAGCTCAGCATTTTCGTGGACTAGGKGCAAGGTATTTCAAAGCAGTTGGCCTTCTACTTCCAGCATACAGCTCTTAATCTCCCTATTGTAAGAACAACTTCATACTAATTACTAAATTTTATCACAATTTTCAGAAAAATATCATAAATGTAGATCTAAGATTAAAATATTTTCTTTTGATCCCTATTTTTTAAGATACAATTCTTTATTTCTACTTTTGCATTTCACAAATGTATGATTATTAAATACATAGCAAACAGCATCTGTGGCCATAAAAATAAAGGCAATTGAGAGGAGGAGACGAGGAAGAATGAATGCTAATACGCATGCATATTTTGACACYTGCATGTCAAAAGAAAAAAAGTTTAATAATTTTGTTTTAAGTCATGAACTTGAACACATTTTGTACTCCTTTTATGCATAAATGTCGTGGTTTAAGCCCAGCCGGCAACTAAGCMCCACACAGCCGCTCGCTCACTCTCCCTCAGGTGGGATGGGGGAGAGAATCGGAAGGGTAAAAGTGAGAAAACTCGTGGGTTGAGATAAAGACAGTTTAATAGGGAAAGCAAAAGCCGCGCACGCAAGCAAAGCAAAACAAGGAATTCCTTCACTACTTCCCATGGGCAGGCAGGTGTTGAGCCATCTCCAGGACAGCAGGGCTCCATCACGCGTAATGGTTACTTGGGAAGACAAGCGCCATCACTCCGAACGTCCCCCACTTCCTTCTTCTTCCCCCAGCCTTATATGCTGAGCATGACATCATATGGTATGGAATACCCCATTGGCCAGCTGGCCTAGCTGTCCCGGCTATACTCCCTCCCAGCTTCTTGTGCACCTCACAGAGCATGTGAGCTGAAAAGTCCTTGGGACGTAGACTACCTAGYAACAACTAAAAACATTAGTGTGTTATCAACATTCTTCTTATACTAAAYCCAAAACATAGCACTATAYCAACTACTAGAAAGAAAATTAATTCTATCCYGGCCAAAACCAGGACAATAAAGTACAATACAGGAAAGAAAAAAATACCTTAGGGGTTGAGATACTGTGTTGGCAACAGTTCTCAGTGGAATGGATTAAGATACCTTTATATATAAGGAAGTAYGTTTTTAAATGGATGGGTGTACCATAGATAGAATTGAACCTGGAAGTATGTTTTTAGTCTAGCTAATAAAATGAGACAATGAAATCAATTTCGTTTAAAGTGGAACCACAGGTTATTTTCCTGGCAGCCATTTGAGGGCACCATAATAAAATCAGATCTGGTTTTAGTTACACTCTTCCTTGAGGGCAATGACTTTCAGGCAATTGATGAACAATAGTCACAAAGTACAGCACTGCATTGAGTGGAAATTCTGTGTCAGTACTGTAATGAATCATTAAGTGGAAAATAAGTACCAGCAACTTTGATGCATCAGTAATAGGGATGTGGAGCTTTCTCTGTGAAAAAATGAAATTAATTTGAGAGGGGAATTTTGTATGACCATAAACAGCAATGTAAGGCAGAGCAAACTTCAGGAACTTGATAGAGCTCTGAAGACTTACTCTGACTTAGGATCTGCCTGAGACTTCTGTGTTTTACTTCTCATTTCAACAGGAAAACCAAATAAAAAYACAAGTTTCCCTCCAAGACCAGAGGGAGGTGTAGGCCTGCATTTTCAGATCCACATGTGATCATATATTAAGTGAAGCTGGTCCATGTGAGGGCTAAGAACTGGCTCAGGGTACAGTGAAGGGTCAACAGAAAAAGAACATTATACATAATCAAGAAGTGTTCGTTAGGTTAACAGCAGCCTTTGCAGATGAAAAACTAAATTCTGGATGCACATTGCCAGCATAACCTGACTTGAGAAAGTGGGCAGTATGAAGAAGGGATGAAAACAAGGAGAAGAAAACACGCCAGCATTGTAACTACTTTTATTATCATGATTCACTGTCAGATGAATTCTTCACTGAGGTCAGATCAAGAGCTTAACAATTTTATAAATATACATGGTACATGAGAAATGCATGAGTCTTGCTAACACCTATCCTAACACATTCACATGATGAGTTTAAAAGCAGATAGGTTTAGGTATGTCAACTTTCTAATAATTGTAAATTAATTTTAAGGTCCTTACTTCAAGTGCAATCAGCAAGTCCAGAATTTTCTTAAAAAAAAAGTGTTCCAGGCTGCAGACATGTGTTGCAGGTCTTTCTGGGCCCCCATAGTTTTTACTAACTTTAACTGCTGATGTGTATGAACATGCTTCTGGAAAGGAGGCAAAGGCACAAACATCAGAGAATGAGTGCTGTTATTGTAGGTTATTCTGTAGTGCTGGGTATTGTATATTAAAAATGCCATGCGTATTTCCTTGTCAAGAAGAAAGGTGAAGATTTTCTTTTCTTCTCCATGATAAATACTGATTTAGAAGTGTTGTTTGGGCAACAGGCAGGAATCCAGTATGCTTGTTATAAGCTAGGATGTGATTTTTGCACAAACAGCAGATAAATGTTAAACACCTTTTTGGCTAATTCTCAATTTATACTATTAGAAAAAACATAAAAGAAAAATTCTGCATCACATCTAAGCCCTGAATAAGCAGAAAATTTCAGGGAAGCTGGAGCTCTGTTATTTAATTAAATGTAATTTCTTAATTAAATGCAACTTTTCTTTAATAATGTGGGACATTCAATCCTCCTTGCAATAGCAATTCTGACTGTTATACTAAAAAGGAAATAGGAATAATAATTAATTTAGTATAGGCTACTGGTAATGAACTAGCCATACAAGCAATTTAAAATCCTTTAAAAATAAGTGTTCAAAAGGAAATACAGCCAAAAGGTTCCCTTTGTTTTTTGTTTTGTTTGTTTGTTTGTTTGTTTGTTTGTTTATAAATATGGTAATACTTCTCCCCCTCCCCCCTTTCCCCAAGAAACTGTGTGATCACACCCTTGGAAGCCATTCTGATACATAAAATAGTATACTAGGTATAGAAACTCCATATTTTCTTGGCCAGCTGTTGGAAAAAATCAACCCTTCCTCTGTTGCCCCTGGAATATGTGCTCTCACAATAACTGTCAGGAAGCATGACTTTCCCCCAGGAAGTCAATTTTAACAAAGCCGAATATGTCCTCAGTCAGTGAAATAAAGGCAAAGTTCAACTCATTGCAATTAACAAATCCTATATGTAATTTCTACATGTCCCTCCATCTGAACAGTCTAATTAAATTTCAAGAGGAAATTAAAACATACCTACAGGTTCATGAAGTTCTCAGGTAGTTGTAGAGAGCGATAAGGTCTCCCCTCAGCCTCCTCTTCTCCAGGCTAAACAACCCCAGCTCCCTCAGTCGCTCCTCATAAGACCTGTGCTCCAGACCCTTCACCAGCCTCGTCGCCCTTCTCTGGACACGCTCCAGCACCACAATGTCCTTCTTGTAGTGAGGGGCCCAAAACTGAACACAGTATTAGAGGTGTGGCCTCACCAGTGCCGAGTACAGGGGCACGATCACCTCCCCACTCCTGCTGGCTACACTATTCCTGATACAGGCCAGGATGCCGTTGGCCTTCTTGGCCACCTGGGCACACTGCCTGCTCATGTTCAGCCGGCTGTTGACCAGCACCCCCAGGTCCTTTTCCGCTGGGCAGCTTTCCAGCCACTCTTCCCCAAGCCTGTAGCGTTGCCCAGGGTTGTTGTGACCCAAGTGCAGGACCCGGCACTTGGCCTTGTTGAACCTCATGCAATTGGCCTCGRCCCATCGATCCAGCCTGTCCAGATCCCTCTGCAGAGCCTTCCTACCCTCAGGCAGATCAACACTCCSGCCCAACTTGGTGTCATCCGCGAACTTACTGAGGGTGCACTCGATCCCCTCATCCAGATCATTGATAAAGATGTTAAACAAGACGGACCCCAAAACTGAGCCCTGGGGAACACCGCTCGTGACCGGCTGCCAACTTGATTTGACTCCATTCACCACAACTATCAAGCAAGATAGCAAGCAGAAAATACTAATTATGGATAGATAATAGATAGCAGATAATAATAATAGAAAGCAGTCACATGTCATATGAAATAGGCATAAATTAAGATCAGACCTCTACTCTCATGACCTAGATGCTCCATTCTATATCTCCAAAAGCATCTGGCCCAAAACCTGTCTGGGTTCATTCTCACAAACTGCCTCAGAAAACCAGATTTTTTACCTAAAATCATTCTGGCAGTCTCTAAAGAGAATACACTCTGAGGATARGAGCCAAGATCAAGTCATTGTTCTTCAGTTATTCAGAACACAGGATTTATATCTTTTATTATAAACTATTCTGCAAATRATTCAGACACCATGCCTCCTTTCCCCTCTTTCACCCACGTAAATACTGTTTCCTTTTTTTTCTCCTTTTTGTATTGCTTTTTGTGTCTTTCATCTGCAGGGCATTTTACATTTTCATCACTTGTGATAGCTGAGCCGACAAGAAAAAATCTTATGCTTGATTTTATGTGTCCAGTATCTCAGTGAATCTCTGCTATTGGGTGGAAGATTCTGCTTCTGAGTGACAAGAAACCTTACATTATTTCTCCTTTGTTATTATGGCACATACTAATTCACTCTTATATTTATTCCTAGCTATTTTCATGGCAAAATCTCCCATCATAAATTTCTTCTTGTCAGAAGCAACAGATTGGCCTAAGGCTTTTGGTAAACGCCAGCAAATTGTATTCCCCATCGTAACGGCTTGGAAAGGTAATTGTAAACAATTGGATTTGCTTGTGCGTTGTATGAATGGAAAGGACGACACCATTTATCTAGCTGAAGCACAGTTCTGGATCAATCTTTCACAAAAACAAAAAATCAACACTAGACTAGAGCAAATGCAAAAGTGGTTTAGTGGAACTTTCTTTCATCTTATCATCTTAAAGAGTCTATACTCCCATGACTTTGTAAGCCCAGCGTTAGATCAAATTTATTAAACAAGAATGTTCCTGTAACATTAGTACACTATGGTCAGCTGCTGCTATATTTATTGTGAAGACAAATTCAATGTACTGAAACAGCTTTYAGTTATAATTAGCTTGCTACTGTAGATCTATGAAATACTCTTTCATTTTAATATATTTTTATATTTTAATAACTTTTTTCTACCTCTATAATCCACTCAAAATGTTATTTTGCAGTAAGTCAAACCATTATTTATCTGCTGCCTATACAGATAATTTGCTATCATTTTTAAACTGTAAATCAACAAAATCAGGTTGTTCCAGACACCATTCTGGTACTCCATTTATTCCAGAGCCTTGATACTCAGTTTTACAGAACATTGGTCTGTGAATTCTTTCAATAACCTCCCTTGCTCTTTCTTCTCCCCTCCATGTGGTTTTATACAGTATGCCAGTTTGAACAATAGATAATAGACCTGGATAAGCTCAAGAAGTGGGCCCGTGTGAACCTCATGAGGTTCAACAAGGCAAGTGCAGGGTCCTGCACCTGGGTCGGGRCARSCCCCGGCATCAGTATGTGCTGGAGGATGAAGGGATTGAGAGCAGCCCTGCTAAGAAGGACTTGGGGGTACTGGGGGATGAAAWCTGGACATGAGCCAACAATGTACCCTTGCAGCCCAGAAAGCCARCTGTATCCTGGRCTGCATCAAAAGAAACATGGCCAGCAGGTCGAGGGAGGTGATTCTGCCCCTCCACTCTGCTCTGGTGAGACCCCACCTGCAGTACTGCGTCCAGCTCTGGAGCCCTCAGCACAAGAAAGACATGGACCTGTTGRAGTGGGTCCAGAGGAGGGCCACAAAAATGATCAGGAGGGTGGAATGCCTCTCCTATGAAGAAAGGCTGAGAGAGTTGGTGTTATTCAGCCTGGAGAAGAGAAGGCTTTGTGGMGACCTTATTGAAGCCTTTCAGTACTTAAAGGGGGCTTATACAAAAGATGGCGGCCGACTTTTTAKCAGGGCCTATTGTGACAGGACAAGGGGGAATGGTTTCAAACTAAAAGAGGGTAGATTTAGACTAGCTRTAAGGAAGAAATTCTTTATGATGAGGCTGGTGAGGCACTGGAACAGGTTGCCCAGAGAAGGTGTGGATGTCCCATCCCTGGAAGTGTTCAAGGCCAGGTTGGACGGGGCTCTGAGCSACCTGATCTAGTTCAAGAYGTCCCTGCCCATGGCAGGGGGRTTGGATTAGRTGACCTTTAAAGGTCCYTTCCAACCCAAACTATTCTATGATTCTATAATGCAATACTTTTGCAAATATTTACAATTTCCAAAGCTGCTGTCAAAAAAGGGAATTAATTATTCTTTTTTCAAAGTCCTAGAAGCTGTGAGTAGTTTTATATTTGCATGTGGAAGAYGATGTTCATCTGTGATTGAAGTCTTGGAAGAACTAAGGGGCAAATTTAAAATGACACATGAATTGCTGAAATCAATGTTATGCAAAGGAAACAATCTTTGCTGAGCATRGATAGTAAACTGATTTGGTTTGTCATGTTGTGTTTGGTGTTGTTTTTTTTCACCCTTTCATTCAATTGCCATTCTATAACCTCTTTAATTTTGAAGGGTTTTTTCCACATTCTTATCAAAGATGTGGGACTTCATGCATGCAATGAAGGTGTGAAGGTGTGAATTTCAATAAAATAAGACTGCTAAATGCTAATGAGGATCTGTTTCCATGATTTCAGGCATATCAAGTTTAATAGAAACTTCATTAGCGTTAAACAAAGTGATCACATCTGGAGAAATGGTCCTRTAACAAAATTAATTATGTGAACTCAAAACACCAAAGCAGGTTCTGAATTAACTTGAAAGGAATAAACTTAAGTAAGTATCCTAAAAAATAAAAATAAAAATACTGACAGAAAAATCTTTCTTTTTTATGGGATCTATAAAAACACATTACTCCATTGGTCTATGTATTCTTATGAGGCTGCAAACTTGGACTTTCATGATAGATTTTTATTCAAGGGTTATTTGGGGTGTGGGATTAATTTTCAGTGGTATTTTGTTGGGTTTTTTTGGTTTGGTTTGGTGGGTTTTTTTTTCCCCCTCAACTTCTTTTCTGTGCAGMTTTTGGAGAAGCTGAAGAGAAGAACAAAACATGAAAATATGGTTCAGTGTCTGCCTGAGTATTGCATCTGATTTTGTCGAAGTCAGCAAACTCTCTGGGACTCACCAGTTTGATGATGCTATCTGTTCTATATTTTTTTTGTCAGTTAGTGCATTATCTGCCTTCAAACCAGTCATGATTGCATCAATGGTACCCACTGGAAGGTGTGTTTTTTTCCATGGAAGCTCAGTGTTGCTTTGACATACATTTTATATTCCTTATTCTATTTACATAGTTTATGTTTACAGCACTGTTTAGATGTTTTCWCCATAAATTTTGCAGTGCATTTAGTAAAGATCAGAGCAACAGACTGACAACACCTCTATTTGAAGAATTTTTATTATCTTTTTCTCATATACAAGTTGAATAATATAATTATTCTGTGAACCTATGTAGTGCAGTAGACAAAGCTGAAAGAGCTGCCCTTCTCAATGCATCAGCATGAAATGCAGCATGAACTCCAGATTATGAATTTTCAGTTCTCCACTCATCTAAATTGATGACCAATTCCTTTCCAACAGTAAAATATATCTCTGGGAACTCAGCACCAAAGAATAAATGCTGGCCCAGTGCAGCACTGTGTTTTGAACAGCACTAAATTTTCTTCTTTTGTRAAGTCTGATTAACTGATCCAGATTTTATATTCTTGGAGTGATTTAACTTTACTACAAAATAATACTAAGTTGGGTTTTTTTGAATGCTTTTATTTTTTTAATGTAATGAAGATAAAAGCAGTACAGCTTCCCATGTCTTTGAAACATGATTAACTAATGCCAGGGGTTAGCGAAAGCAGACTCTAGTGGAGCCTTCATGGCACTTAACATGATTATCAACATCTCTGTGATTGAATACCAATGTTTTCTAATTAGAATAGTCTTCACTGATACTCTCTACATTTTGAGTGTTGTAACATATGACATTATTCTCTGAATGTTCCGTGTCACTAGCATTTTCTTCCTTCCTGAAATCATCTTTTTRACACCGAGTAAACAAACTTCTGGTAGAAAACTTTACCCAAACCATATTGTTCAATGGGCAGCATTTTTGTTTACTTGTAAAATATGTATGTAAAGAGTTTTTCTTGCTGACTTGACTAACAGGTGTCATATTCCTATGCCGGTGATCAAATAGAAGATAGATCTCATGAAGATGGAATGAGATCAAATCAGAAACATGTCAGGGAAACAAGACAAACTGTATGATCTCTCAGTGAAGGCTCTACACATTTACCTGTGAACATTTGTGGGCTTTAAGTACAGAGGATTTACAAAAATAAATCTAGATAACAAATACAGATGCTTATTGCAAYTCAGTATACATACCTGAGACATCTACATCTATGCTAGTTGTCTAGCCACCCTTTACATTTACTGAAGAGAAACAGAAACCTCTAGAGTGTGCGTAAACTCATTTTACAATGGATGTTGTCCTCCAAAGTGTTCACTTTTCTCTTGACTATARCCTGAATCCAGGACTAGTCAGTCCAAATCTGGAGTTCCATATGGTAGCCTAAGATTAGATGGGACGAATCCATTCAAAATGTGCAGAAAAGATTTTCAGGGTTTGTTGTTTGKTTTTTTTTTCTCTATGTGTGTGTTGTAGACATCSTCCCTGAACACCTTGGAGAAAACTCTCCACTGACAGTTGAATCTTTTTCTTCATCACAACATAGACTTACAAATGTATGCTCAGCAGAACTCAGTTAAATTTATAACGGTAGTGCATCTTCATGAACTAATTACCCTGACAATTCTTCCCTCTTTGGAAATGTAGTTTCTAAACCATGACTTGTTAGATAATCACACAGTACCACTTTTCTAGTATTCTGAGATGTAACTTTACAAGCTTGTTTAAGGAAATCCCCAAAATTATTTTGAAGAAAATTGTCAGTGCTGCAGCTTTCTTGAAAAAAAAAATAATTACAGKTTCAATCCATTTTTGTTACAGAATRTACAGCTTGAAATTAGTTTGTTATTTAAAATTTTATTTTTCAGTTCATAATCACTTCTCATTTTTAAACATAAATTGTGGTAGCAATCACACAAGACTATGAGGCAAACGCATCCTTGAGAATGCATTGGATGTTAAGTATTTAAAAACTGATTAACATGAAAAGTTTACTTCAACTGCTGTCTTGGGACATTTTTCCCATTTTTTGCTTTTCAGTGTGTTTTTATATTGTAGCATTATCCTAATTCTTTAATCAGGAATATTTTTTTTTTTTTTTAAATCTCAGCTTATTCAAAGAGTAATCTTACGTAAAAAATTGGCTTTTTAAAATCTATTTACCATTCAGTATGCAAATTCCTTCCCTACTACATCAATCATGAGGAACATTTAAGGGTTCTTTGTAAACAAAGCAGTACACCGTCGCTCATCAAAGTSTGTACCTCAGGTAAATATTGCTTGAGTAAGATGGGAAAAAAATAAAGCATTCCCATRCAAATTCTTCATACATGCATCAATTAAACCATTCTTTCATAAATATGTGCCAATTCCAGGCCTGAATATTTAATAGTAAAATGTAAAAACTCACAAATATTAAGAGAGAAACAGCAGYCCCCATGCTTAAAATAGAAATATTTGAGATGCTTAGGTCATGTCATTTATTTACCTAATACAGTTTTAAGTTTCTAAATTTGATTGTTGAAGCTGTGTGATACACCGAAAAGTGTTATYTGTGCAGAGTATCCAGTAGTTGTCATATAAATTCATTAAATTGTCTGCAAGTGTGTAAAAAATTCAGTTTAAAATAATTCCATGGAGGAAAGTCTCAAAACTCAGTAACAGTAACCACCATTCTCCCATCCAGTTGCTCAGTGTTCACTGAAGAAAGACCTGCTTCACACTGCTTGTCATTTGCTCACACTGCTTGTCATTTGCTCAGTAATCAGTACATTAACCTTGAATATGTTATTAACAGCCCAGAAAATGTTTTACATTTCTGTACATCTGTAACTTTGTGTGTTTGATTTCTCTCTCTTTATAGAATCATAGAAATTTTAGGTTGGAAAAGACCCTTAAGATCATTGAATCCAACAGTAAACCTAACTCTACCAAGTCCATCACTAAACCATGTCCCTAAGCGCCACATCTACAAGTCTTTTAAATACCTCCAGGGATAAATGACAATCCTTTCAGTGAAGAAATTTTCCCTAATATCCAATCTAAACCTCCCCTGGGGCAAYTTGAAGCCATTTCCTCTCGTCCTATCACTTGCTACTTGGGAAAGAAGACCAACACCCACTTTACTACCACCTCCTTTCAGRTAGTTGTAGAGAGCGATAAGGTCTCCCCTCAGCCTCCTCTTCTCCAGGCTAAACAACCCCAGCTCCCTCAGCTGCTCATAAGTCTTGTTCTCCAGACCCTTCACCACCTTCGTTGCCTTTTTCTGGACACACTCCAGCACCTCAATGTCCTTCTTGTAGTGAGGGGCCCAAACCTGAACACAGTAGTCGAGGTGCAGCTTCACCAGTGCCGAGTACAGGCGTACGATGATCTCCCTACTCYTGCTGGCCACACTATTTCTGATACAGGCCAGGATGCCGTTGGCCTTCTTGGCCACCTGGGCACACTGCCGGCTCATGTTCAGCTGGCTGTCAACCAGCACCTCCAGGTCCTTTTCTGCCAGGCAGCTTTCTCTCTCTTTATAGAATCATAGAATTGTTTAGGTTGGAAAAGACCCTTAAGATCACTGAATCCAACTGTAAAGCTAACACTACCACTCTTCCCCAACTTGTAGTGTTGCCTGGGGTTGTTGTGACYGAAGTGCAGGACCCAGCACTTAGAGGAAGAGAGTCTATACAGAAGGAAAACACAGACAGATGAATATATGAAGTGCAGCCTCCAGATTTTGCTCTGCTTGACTCTTCTTTCTGGTCAGACAACTGAGCTGAATCTTGTTTTTTCTTGTTTTTATTATGTACCTCTATGTCACTGACCAGTGAGGAAGAAGAAAGGACTAGGGTTTGATATGTTGTGATCCTATGGCCACACTGAATTTGCCTACACATAATGTGTTTGCTATATGTGCTGGCCTTGCGAACAAAGTTTGCATCAACTGCCAGTTGTAGGCACACGCTTTTCTGATAACTATGCATTACCTAAAGGAAATAATAATTACGGACAAAATTCCTCACGTTTTCTAATTACTGGCCTTCCCAAAATACTAGAGGAATCTTATGTCTTTTTATAATACAGTCTTTTCACTTTTACCTKTGACCAGAATGAAAATGTAAGCAAAGGAAAAGAATAAATATTATTCCTGAATTCATAATTATTTGTAATTCTTTAGTATTATGACAGGAGTAAAATATTTTCTACAATTTTCCGAACTTTAGGGGAGGTTCAAGATCAATATTTGGTTGTAATAATTTTTTTCTTATTTTAATCATTCTTGAATGACTACATGATAGGAACTTGCTCCATTTCTTTCTCCTCGATTGTCTGTAAAATGAGGATTGTTTAGTGTAGATTAAGCAATTTTTTTTGAAGAGGAATGATTCAGGAACTTTTAGTATAAGAAAAAAATATGTGCTTAAAGCAAAATTCTGTAGTACATGATGATGCATGCTGATACCTTCTGAAGAAGATGAGATAACCTTTCTGATGCAATTATTCCCATATCTTCCTATACAATCTTCATAAAAATACTGTATATTGATTGCAATAAATGAAACTTGAAACCAAACACTGACAAAAGCAAATGCATGTATGGAAGGGACATTTCCTGATGCTCTTTTTTCTAAGGTTTGTTCATATCTTAAGAATATGTTTGTTCATTCTCCCCGGATCCCTTCTTTAACTATTTCCTCAGTTTCCATTAATTTGCTTTAGTCATTTGTAGTAATGCCTACTACTTCAACACTCATTGAAAAAGAAAATTATATCCAAAATCTAAAGTTTTAAAACTGCAGAATTTCTTACAAACATGGGGAAAGGAAAACTCTTTCTATACAATGAAAATTTTAAAATTAAATAATGCAGTCATTCTTCTCACTTATCTCTCCTCTCTTCATTCATGAGTTTACACCAAATAAACAAAATATTCTTTTATTTGGGACATTAAAGAAAACACTAGAAACACCATAAAATGAATATCACTGAAATGCTTTTGCTTTACATTTCCTTGAGGATCAAGTAAGTGAAAATAAGCTAGTTTTCAGAGGAACAAGAAAACAGTGCATCCAGTTACATCACAGAAAAATCATAGGACAGTTCTGCAGGCAACTCCAAAGCTGTTACACTGTTTCCTTGGGGATATGCCAAGGAACCAAATGCTACAAGCCGGAAAGGATTTGYGTTGCTTAACATATGGCTTTCATCATGGCCAATAAAGGCTTCTAGGTGTCCTCAGGTGCTGCCCCTTCTGCAAAAAAGGGAGGAATGGAAGGGAATCATGGCAAAAACAGAATCACAGAATCATAGAATCATTAAGATTGGAAACGACCTCTAAGATCATCAAGTCYAACCRTCAACCCAACACCACCCATGCCCACTAAACSATGTGCCGAAGGGCCACATCTACATGTTTTTTGAACACCTCCAGTGATGGTGACTCCACCACTTCCCTGGRCAGCCTGTTCCAGTGCTTGACAACGCTTTMRGTGAAGAAATTTTTCCTAATGTCCAATTYAAACCTCCCCTGGCAYAACTTGAGGCCATTTCCTCTCGTTCTATCACTTGTTACTTGGGAGAAGAGACCAGCACCCGTCTCTCTACAGCCTCCTTTCAGGTAGTTGTAGAGAGCAATAAGGTCTCCGCTCAGCCTCCTCTTCTCTAGGCTAAACAACCCCAGCTCCCTCAGCCACTGCTCATAAGACTTGTTCTCTAGTCCCTTCACAGCTTCGTTGCCCTTTTCTGGACACACTCTAGCACCTCAATGTCCTTCTTGTGAGGGGCCCAAAACTGAACACAGTATTCGAGGTGTGGCCTCACCAGTGCTGAGTACAGGAAGACGATCACTTCCCTACTCCCGCTGGCCACACTGTTTCTGACTCAGGCCAGAATGCCATTGGCCTTCTTGGCCACCTGGGCACACTGCCAGCTCATGTTCAGCCAGCAGTCAACCAGCACACCCAGGTCCTTTTCCGCCAGGCAGCTTTCCAGCCACTCTTCCCCAAGCCTGTAGCGTTGCCCAGGGTTGTTGTGACCCAAGTGCAGGACCCGGCACTTGGCTTTGTTGAACCTCATACAATTGGCCTCGACCCATTGATCCAACCTATCCAGATCCTTCTGCAGAGCCTTCCTACCCTCAGGCAGATCAACACTCCGGCCCAACTTGGTGTCGTCTGTGAACTTACTGAGGGTGCACTCGATCCCCTCATCCAGATCATTGATAAAGAYRTTAAACAAGACGGGCCCCAAAACTGAGCCCTGGGGAACACCGCTCGTGACCGGCCGTCAACGGGATTTGACTCCATTCACCACAACTCTCTGGGCTYRGCCGTCCAGCCAGTTTTTTACCCAGCAAAGAGTACACCCGTCCAAGCCATGAGCCGCCAGCTTCTCCAGGAGAATGCTGTGGGAGACAGTGTCAAAGGCTTTACTRAAGTCCAGGTAAATCACAACCACAGCCTTCCCYTCACCCACTAAGAGAAACTGGCTTATTTCATTATGACTTAAAGTTATTAAAAAATAACTYCAAAGGTGATCTCTCAAGGCACAGTAGCAATGACCTGCCAGATCTTCACTCAAATATTCTTCATTCACTTTAGACAAAGCAGAACTGTTTCTGCTTATATGCAATGTTTACTGATTGTTGCTGATATTATAATATATCAAGGAAATATTATACAGTTTTTTACTCTAAGACCAAAGTTATCAGCCATTTTTTTAATCACAGATAGTTTAATAACTATTTTATTCTAAAGTACTTGTGGTTTATCTTGTATTTAAAGGAACTTATCATATAGTTCTACATAAAAGAATCCTTAGAATTGGCTTCCCTAATTCTGTAGTTCAGTGTTACCCTTCCATTTTAGATACCATCCATCCCCTTTCAGTTACACACTGAAAACACAAAAAACTTCCCAAAACACTCTTCTCAAATATGTTCCACTTTTCAGCTCTTATTCATTACTTTCATAGTAAATCGAGACTATCTTTAATTAAAGAACTGAGAAAGAAAAATATAATGGGAATGTTTAGAAATCAATGAAAATGAATGAAAAATGTTTCTGCTGTTGAAATTTCTTTACATGGACTTAGGTGGGTAGAAGTAGAGGACAGGTTACTGTTGCCTTTTATTCTCACAGTCCCTTACTTCTCCCACAAACTTATTTACTCTGCCTAGTTCAGCAGATACTCTGCATCGAGTAGCAGGGGAAAGACAGCAAGGCAGATTTGCTGCATCATTCCACCTCCTGTCTTATTCTCATTTTTTCTTCACTGCCTGTGCTTTCTTAGGGGGGAAAAAACCCACAAACATTAAGGTAAGTCATCATGGAGTGACATTTCTCATTCAGCATTATTGGAAACAAATGTACATTATTGTCTGACAGTACTTTTGACAATTTTAAAAGTATTTGCACTTCTTTTTTCAACATCATCCATAAATTCACACTTCGTTGTGTCATGGCTTTCAGTTAACATTCAAACACAATGAACTGAACAACTTCATCCACCTATGTTAATGGGTTTTAAACTAACCTATTATGTTAGCCCTGGACATACAGCCTTCGAAAGCTGATCATTCTAGATTATCAGTTGTGAGCTAAAGCAGTGGTATTTAGTTCATTTAAACTTGCTTTGGATGCAAACACTTTCTTCTCGGATGACTTTGAAGATTGATGTGTTAAACATGTAGTAGCGTTGTGTGATGAAGTGTTTAGCCACAATATATGACCCTTATSTGAAAGAATACTGAACAGTTCTCAAACTTCATTTTCACAAGAAGACAGAATAAGAATGAACCATATAATGAAACATGATTTATCTTCAAACAAACAAACAATACATATGTACTACAAAGAAAAGACTTTTCTAGATAATGTTAAAAATGTCCTGAAAAAAATACAGCCAAATTACTGGCAGCTACAGTGCATGAGCAGAAGATATAAATCAACTTCTCTACTCTACATCAATCTATATTTGGTAGTAACTGCTAATTCACCATGGATTTTATAGGCACTTTTATGACTTATTCACATTACAACAAAGAAACAGTGCTGTTCCTCTACACAATATCTAAGGAAAAAATGAAAGTGAGTAATTGGTCCCATGGCAGTAACCATGAGTAATTTATATTTTAGATACCCCATGTGAATCTATTTTATTTTATTTTTCCTGTGGTTGTAATCATCAGTGGAGCAGAGCAAGGAACAGGATAAGGTGATAAAAAGAGAGCTCAGTCTAATGCTTAAATAYTTTGCCTTAAATTTATTAAAATGAATGTCCATTATATGATAAATATTTTAYATATTTTTAAATTGTGAAGAAATTAATTTAAACATTTTATCATATGAGTCCATTTTTTATACCTTATTCCTCCATAAGGGCATAAGAAGTCAAGTTCATATGTTGTTCCAAGATATGCTGCATGCCATCCAAACCATTTTTTCTGATTTAGATAATGGGAAGCTCAGTGAACAATTAGAAAAATTGAATTCTTTATCTACATGTTTTCTTCCCCCAAAGTAAGATGTTCAGAAAGATTTTCACGTCTAGTCTTTTCTTTCCAGGTTTATACTTCCCTTCACCTCAGAGAATATTTCTTATACTTGAGTGTGGAGTTAATTAGATCTGGTCTTACCTTGAAGCAACAAAACTACTTGCGTGTCTGCATGCAGATTTCAGTGGCAGACATCAAACAGATTCAAAGCAGAACCCTGTTACTTTGTCACCATTCTAATTCTCAGGAATGATGACATTAGTCATAATTGTCAAAACCTGAAAAACGTTATGTATTCCATGATTGCATTTGATACATAGTAAAGATCATAAGGAAGACCTATAATTCTTGAATACAAAAGGAAGAAGAAAGGCATGGCAGAGAGATAAGAAAAAATTCTGCTGTTGGCCATGAAAATGCAACAGTTACTAAGTTCACTAAGTAATTATAAATTTACCTTAAGAGCAGAAATTATTCTGTTATACAAAGGCAGTGTTAGAAACACCACAGAGTAAAACATCAGGGGTGAAATATTATGAACTTCAGAAGAAAAGCACAAAGATATTTAAGTACCTAACTCCCATTGATTTCAATGTTGCCTCGTACTTTTTGGATCTGGTCCCAGATCTTTAGCTGCAACTGAAATATGCTCACTTTGTAGAGCTCTGCTATATCCATGTTTGCATCTTACTATGCTTAGGCACTTAGGGAAGGATGATATGAAGCATAATTTAGAGAAATTGCAAGCCTGGTTTGTACTATATGGGCATGTCCTAACACTTAAGGTACTTATTTGATAGCTCCTGAGGATGTAGTAACAAGGCAATACTCTTTTCCTCCTGGGACCTACTTATTCACTAATGATTCTGGAAATTATGTACTGTAAAGCTACCCTGCCAGCTTTACATTGCTGGAGGAATTTCCTATACAAAAGCATTTTTCAGAAAAACATCTAACTTTCCAATTTCATTCTAATGTGACACTGATGCAAACAACTATGATGATCCAATGATAAAACTGGTTTAAAACTCTTATAATATTCATGAACAAGGAATTCAAAAAGATAACTTTAGCTTTTCTAAATCAGTGAAATACATGACTTGTTTCTGAAGTGAAATGGTCTATAAATTTTGGTAAAAGGAACATTATGGATAGGAACATTTCTGCTTTTTATAACGATATCAATTTGATCCCTCAAATTTCGTATTAAAATGTCTTAAACATTCACTGCCTATTTTATACCATATGGAGCAAAATGCCATTAACTGTATAATAAAGAAATGAAAAGATTCTAATAGGACTGAAACATTGAGTAAAAATAAAAAACAGTTTTGTTAGGAAATGCTATTTCCCAAAAAGCASTATCAAATCACAAATCTGCTGTTCAGTGGGCAGTCCATACCCATGGCCTGGGTGAAGAGATCTTTCTGTTCTGAATGCTCTCAGCTATCAACTATCTACTAATAATGAATTATTTAGGTAGGAAGTGAGCAGAAAGACTTAAGCAGATCATTTTATTATATGGCTTATGAAAAAAAAATATTTCTTCTCTTGAAAACAATAATTAACCAATAATTATTCTAAGAAACACTTTGTACACACAACMCATTTACAGAATCATGATCATGCAGTAAACAGTTATATAGCAACAAAATATGGCATAATTAAGTAAATAAGATGTTGAACATATATTTTAAAGAMATTTTTGATCTGTAACTTTTCTTATCTGCCTTGGGACAAATTGGTGTTGCCTTGCTACTTGATGTTCCTTAGTATCAAGACTACTTTTAGCCACCTGTTTCAAGCTTCTGCTAATCATTTATAAGTTTGACTGTTATGCCTTCACAGAACATTTTCATTAATACCAYCTAGTCTGGCTATTTTTTCCACTCTTTTATTGATGTATTTTAAAACCTATACCTTTGATACTTCAAGATTTCTTAGAACTGCTTCCAAAGGAAGGGTTCTGGCATGAGATGTCTCTTAAGGCTTCTCTGTATTGAACAYTGATGGGAACAGTAAATGTCGCTTTTCTGATTGGGCCTTATCTTGTTTGAAAACTCTTATGTATTCAGCAGTCATCTACAAGCTCAGTGGAGTTTCTGGCAGACTTCCTATTTCTGACAGGTTCAAAAATGTTTTCACTGGCATTTATTTTGCTAGTTGTCCTACAGATATTTTTGAACTGTTTTATTATAGTCTTATATTTAACTTCCCAAATTATATGCTCATTTTTGTTTCCTTAATGTAAACATTTTTTTCCACATTTGGAAACAGTTTCTTTAACATCTAATAGTCATCTTTATTCTCCTAATTAATGATGTCAGACTTCTGTGKTTTTTTGACGTGCATGTGATACTTTTCATTCATAGATGATATGCATTTATTGTCAGATTGATAGAGTGCTTTAAAACAGGTATCATGTTTCCATTTTATCATTTTGTCTGCTTCTTTTTGTTTTGTTTTTGTGTTTTATGTAGCACTCCCTGTGATTTAAGGAATGAAAAAGAACTAGCAAAGCCACAGTAACAAAAGATACTGAAAATATGCTTTTCAGTTTTGATGTTGKTTTTKTTGTTGTTGTTGTTTTTGTGGTTCTTTTCCCAAAAAGCAAGACTTTTCTCAACCMAAGGRAGAAAATACAATTCTAGGCATTTTTTGTTGCCTTTTGACCAGTTAGAGTAAAAAAGCAATTAAACCAGAAGTTCAAGTGAAAATGTGAAAKGCCAGCCATCCCTAACGTCTAATTATACACGTTTAGAAACATTAATCCCTGGTTACTTAGAGTTTAAATAACTTTAAAAGTAAAAATGCACTTTAGGATAAAATATTAACTCCATGAAAAGGAAACATTTCCCTTACTATAAAAATCATTGAAATGTAATATTTCTTACTAAAATTTGTAGTAGGACTATTTTTAAAAAGATTTCTATGTTCTGTTAAATACATTTGGGTTCTTGGGATTGGTCCCTAACTGTGCTGTGTTGACATTTAGCTCCTTAAGATGTTCTATACCTCTTTCTTAATTAAGAAAGATGTAGCAAAGACCAAAACRTTGAAGAAAACAAGCTGCACAGGTTCAATGGTCTGGAGACCATAATTTTCTTACTGTAGTAAGCGATGCTATAGCATTTAGTTACCATAGAACTGTTTTATATTTCAAAACTCATATAAATCTTTCAGGTATGATCTGAGTGTTTTCAGATGTCCTATGGTTTATTTTGACCTTTGAGTTTGATCAAATGTGCATTAAATATGTATCTTACAAATATCGAGTTGCTTTTTTTGTTAATCTTGAAGGTCTGGAACACTGTGAACTTTAAATACCTCCAAAACCAAATTTTGTGCACTTACCAGTACACTTCATATTTAGTGAAAATATGGTGGCAATAGCAATTGCTAATAACTGAGGTTTTTGCACAATATTTTCCTGCACATTTCTTTCTAGGGCATTATTTTGTCTTATGCCAACAAGTTTAAACATTCCTTTGAAAATGTTAAATTTAAGAGAAAAATTAATCTCCACAATGTGAAGACATATCATAAGAGATACRTAGCAATGATGAAGAATAAAATATATTTATTGCATATTTATAAYTGTCCACTGCTGCCTCCTTTAAAATAATCCTCACAATATCATTTTTTTCATATTTGYTTTGACAAACTCTTAAAGAATGAGATAAAATTTTCTAATTACTAAAAGCATATCTCTAGCAGCAATTATTCATGTTTCTTGTATCTACAAAACAATTATTTGGTGATCAGTTTAACAGAGTAAAAGGAAAAATGCTTTAAGTCGTTCATTTAAAGGGTGAAAAAGRTGAAAGTTTTAACTCTTCAAGAAGATGAGATGGGTTGAAACATAAAGATTGGCTGCACAGCAGATAAGTTATCCCCACCTCCTAGAAGTCATGACACATGGAAGATGGATGACAAAGGTCCCCACAAAAATAGTAATAAAAAGTTTACATACACGTTTCTTCCTAACARTATTTCTATTTAGAGTTTGATTCATCTTGTCTAACTTTAGTTTCCTAAAATTTAGGCACTTTAATTTAGTCACTTGCACTCCTCCATGATTAATGGAGAGAGATAAGTATCTCCAGAGCATGATCCGTTCCATCTCTCTTTGATGTTTCTCTGGTTTTTCTTTAACCATGAAGGAGATTTCAACTGAAAATCAGTGCCTAGCTTTTACCTTGGACTAGTTGCTGAGCTTTTAGCTTGGATAGATACATGATTTTGTGAATGATAGATCATTTGAATGAATTGAAGGGAGCAAACACTGYAAACCAGTTTTTGTAATTTACACTGGTTTTCAACTGATTTTTAAGTGTGATTTAAGACATTGGCTTGACCAAACCAGAATTATTTTTGCCTGTACAACCCAAATGACTTGTAAGTGCAAGAGTGAACAATACGGAAGAGATTCACAGTTGATCTGAATAATGCCATAAGTCTGGAGAAGGGTATTGAATCAGGTGTTAATATATTATAGCGAGACTACAGAGACAGGCTGTAGGAGATGATAATTTCTCTTCTTCCAGGGACTTTATGGGGTAGTTTGCTTTACACCCAAACTCTTTGACTTAAATCCCTTTTCTCTCCTAGGCCTAAGATAGCTTGGGTTTTTTCAAGAAATATAAAGTTTAATGTGCTTTCCTGGGTGATGAGATATCAAGGGGGTACAGCGTATGTGGATCTCTGACTTTGAGAGAGCTCTTTATTGATGGCAGTCTATCTTGCTAAGAAATTTATATGTTTAGTATTTGTATTTGATTTCAATACAATTTTAATATTACACAATTGTTTCATCTGACTCATACACTTAAAATAATGAAAAAAATCTGATTCCAAGAATAAAAAAAGAAAATATTTTCTATTTCATAGGCGGAGGTTTTTTAAATTAAATGAAGATTCAATTATACATTCCTTGGGTTAATTTTTTGTCTTATTTTGTACCAAACATTTGTCATGGTTAGCATACAGATGCAGGTGTGTGAACCGTTGCATATGATTCAAAGGATAACAGTATTGTATTTGTAAGCATAGCTAGAAACCATAAATCACTGACAGGACTGAACATCCTCCATGGAGAAATGAAAAAAATTTGGGCCAGTAGCAATTGTTAAAATGCCATCATTTAATCACATGCAGCATTTACCCACAATTCCAACAAAGTATCTTTCTTTCTCTAAGATTAGAGAAATAATGTAACAGAAAACTAAACGAATGCCAATTCTTTTAAAAAGCTGTGTATGTATACTCTAATTGCATTATAACACATCAAAATAAGGACTAGCTTCAAGGTAGGGTATCATCAGTTTCAAATACTATCTAATTCTTCTATTTTATGATACTCTGGATGGCTGATTTTTCCCTACAAATATGTATCCATTTGTGTATCAGAGATAAAAGGTGACAGCAATACTCAATACATGTAAATTACAGGAGATTTTCCAGTTAGGTTGAGCTATATCTTAAGAAGTAAGAAAGTGCCCATCATTTTGTTCTTTGTGTGAAAATCTGTATTAGTTTTGTAACTCAGGACTTTGAAATGACTAGCTAATAGGATTGTTAAGTAGAACTACATGAAATGTCAAGTACCTATTTCAATAAGCTTTCTCAGAGAGATGTTCTAATGTGAAGTGAATCACCACAACTTACAGTGAGCCTGTGACACGCTGGACAAACCATAAATTTTGAATGATGCACTTCTATTTATGTATTTAAGGAGATATCTAAACTGCAAGAATATTTATCTGAATAATGAAGTAGTCAGTAATTCTGTTGTCTGCATAAGAGCATGTGTCTTCAGTGTGATTTCAGGATTTTGCTAGGCAGGATCTTTGAGTTCTGAGAAATAGCTGGTAGCTGATGTGACAGTCTGTAATCATATTGCATACAAAAGGTGAAAAAGGGAGAATTTTTCAGAAGTCCTGAAAGAGTAAAATCTTCAGAAGTCCTAAGTGAGTTACAAATCTAATTTACATTTTTAGAAATACTTGAAGAAACTGGGCTCAGACATGTAATTATGCCACTGTAAATTGGCAAATAATCATGTGTYATATGAGCCTGGACAATCTCTTCCTTTGTGGCTTTCATTAACACACTCACTTTGGATCTCCAGTGGGCTGAGATTTTCACTAACAGAAGAAAAGTTAGTGCAATGGGATTTCTGAGCCCTAAGTCTCMTTGCAAGCCTCTCTTCACCATTTATGACATATTTGAAAATAGGACCCAGGCTCCTAAGTTTGTTAATAACTCTTGAAAATGTTGCTTGTTTTGGGGSTTTGGGGTTTTTTTTGGTTTGTGSGGGKTTTTTTTGTTTGGTYTATTTTTTTGACTGTGTGCTACACCGTTCCTTCATATACTCTCTACCCTGACTTAGAATCATAGAATCATAGAATCATTAAGGTTGGAAAAGACCTCTAAGATCATCATGTCCAACCATCAACCCAGTACCCATGCCCACTAAACCATGTCCCGAAGCACCACATCCACACGTTTTTTGAACACAACCAGGGATGGTGACTCCACCACTTCCCTGGGCAGCCTGTTCCAATGCCTGACTACCCTTTCAGTGAAGAAATTTTTCCTAATGTCCAATCTAAACCTCCCCTGGCACAACTTGAGGCCATTTCCTCT
>JASVER010000059.1:2729621-2742651 GCA_030449065.1 Oceanodroma leucorhoa | reverse complement strand
GTCAGGAAGTTGTCTTCCACACACTCCAGGAACCTCCTCGACTGTTTCCTCTCTGTCATGTTGTATTTCCAACAGACGTCGGGCAAGTTGAAGTCCCCCACGAGGACAAGAGCTAGCAATCACGAGACTTCTGCCAGCTGCTTGTAGAACGCTTCATCGACCTCTTCATCCTGGTTGGGTGGTCTATAACAGACTCCCAGCAGGATATCCGCCTCGCCGGCTTTCCCCCTCATCCTAACCCATAAGCACTCAACCCGATCATCACAAATGTCAAGCTCTCTACAGTCAAAACACTCCCTGACATACAGAGCCACGCCAGCGCCTCTCCTTCCTCGCCTGTCCCTTCTGAAGAGCTTGTAGCCATCCATCGCAGCACTCCAGTCATGAGACTCGTCCCACCACGTTTCCATGATGGCAACCAAGTCATAGCTGTCCTGCTGCACAATGGCTTCCATGTCCTCCTGCTTGCTGCCCCTGCTGCGTGCATTGGTGTAGATGCACTTGAGCCGGGCTRTYGACCTCACCCCCGAGATTGGCAYACCACCCCTAGACTCATCTCTCTCGAGCGTGGCTCTATCCCCTTCCCCCTTCGTACCTAGTTTAAAGCCCTCTCAATGAGCCCCGCCAACTCATGGGCGAGAATCCTTTTCCCCCTTTGGGACAGATATACTCCGTCTGTCGCCAACAGGCCCGGTGCCTTGTAAACCTCCCTGTGGTCAAAAAAGCCGAAGTTCGACCGGTGGCACCAGCTTCTGAGCCACTTGTTAATCAGCTGTGTTTTCCTTTCCCTTTCAGTGTTCTTCCCCACCACTGAAGGGATTGAGGAAAACACCACCTGTGCTCCCGATCCCCCAATCGATCTCCCCAGAGCCCTGAAGTCCCTCTTGATTGCTTTGGGGCTTCTCTCCGCAATTTCGTCGCTGCCTACCTGCATGACCAACAGCGGGTAGTAGTCAGAGGGGCGAACCAGATGGGGGAGTTTCCTGGTCACGTCCCAGCAGGATATCTGCTGTGTTGGCCTTCCCTCTCACCCGTACCCATAAGCACTCGACCTGATCATCACAGTCATCGAGCTCTTTACAGTTGAAACACTCCCTGACATACAGAGCCACCCCACCGCCTCTCCTTCCTCGCCTAYCCCTTCTGAAGAGCTTATAGYCATCCATCTATTGCAGKACTCCAGTCATGAGAATCATCCACCATGGTTCTGTGATGGTGACTARGCCATATCTATCCTGATGCACAATGGATTCCAGCTCCTCCTGTTTGCTGYCTACGYTGCAYGCATTGGCATAGATGCACTTGAGCTGGGCTATCGACCTCATCCCTGRCATCAGCATGCYACCCCTAGGCTYATCTCTAGCAAGCCTGTTTTAYCCCYTTCCCCCTTTGAACCTAGTTTAAAGCACTCTCGATGAGCCCCACCAACTCATGGGTGAGAATCCTTTTCCCCTTTTGAGACRGCTGAACTCCATCTGTCACCAGCAAGCTCAGTGCCGTGTAAACCTCCCCATGACCAAAAAAGCTAAAATTCCACCAATGGCACCAGCCTCTGAGCCACGTGTTAATSAGGTGTGTTTTCCTGTTCCTCTCAGTATTCTTCCCTGCCACTGACGGGATTGAGGAGAACACTACCTGTGCTCCTGATCCTGCAACCWATCGCCCCAGTGCCCTGAAGTCCCTTTTGATCTCTTTGCRACTTCTCTCCGCAACCTCATCACTGCCAACCTGCATAACCAACAGCGGGTAATAGTCAGAGGGCCRCACCAGACCAGGGAGTCTCCTAGTAATGTCTCTAACCCGGGCCTCAGGGAGGCAGCAGACTTCCCTKTGKGATGGGTCYSGTCRGCAGATTGGGCCCTCTGTTCCCCTCAGAAGGGAATTGCCCATGACAATTACCCTCCTTTTTTTCTTAACAGGGGCAGTCATAATGCATGGGGCTGACTTTTTCGACCTAGGCAACCCCCTGGATGGACCTTCATCTACATCCTCATTTTCCTGGCCCTCAAGTTCCAGAGCCYCATACCTGTYGTGTAAGGGCAATGAGCATGTTGCACATTCAGAATTCTTGTGGCCACATTTACATAGACTTCTAAACCTCTTATTCCAACTCTTTGTACTTCAGAATTACTTGATGAGCATAATTACTTTTCCTTCTTCTAATTTCCCAAGAAAAAGACTCTCTGTGCCAGAGACTATTTTATTGCTTTCACAAGAAACCTGCTGCTGTGCTAGTTTGAAGATGGTGYTCTCTTTCAGGGGAAAAAAAAAAMCAACCCAACAAAGCTCCTAAGTGAATTCAGAGTAAATGATATGGCTGAAGAGATTGTCTTATAAGGCCTAGCAGGCACATGAATAACTTAGATTAGATRCAGGTGGAATTACATAACCACCTTCAGTAAATTTTTACTTTTTTCTTCTAAGGCACTAAGCTTTTTCTTCCAAATGTTGTGATTGGCTAAGAAGTCTTCCACTTTCCCACTCACCTAAATAGTTCCCATTCAGGCAATGGATGGAGTGAACTCTTAAGGGGCATGTAATTATGTCTGTAGGGAAGAAGACATGAATATTGGGCTTGATTTACTGTGGTTGCTCATTTAATTTAGAATTAAACAGGACTAAATCAGCAAAGCATTAGGCAGAACTGACATCTGCATTGAAGACTCTTCTTTTTYGTGTCTTTAAGTAGCCAAATCTGTGTGGCAAATGGAAAAAGTGAATTGAATGTTTGTTAAAAACTCAGAAAAAAACTAGAAAATTGGTTAGTGTCTCTCTAGTTTTACAGCAACCAGATCTGAAGCCATTTTTCGGCTTATGAAATTCCTTTAAAAATATAATTTTATTTTGATTTTTGAATTTCCTTTTTCAATACCTATCCACTACCTACTTAATTTGGGACCTGATTGTGGGAGTGTTATGAACTAGACTGGAATAATCCAGACCARTGAATTCTAATACCCTGCCCCATGGCTTTCTGCAGAGAGGCACATTAATGAGGTTGGAGCACACTGTGCTGGCTCCCTGAAATAATTGGCACTCAGCACTCATAGCATGGGTTGATCACAAAGTAACAAGAATTTATTTAGTTTCAAGCTATATAGACACTACTGTCCCCACACTATTTTCAAGTAGAACCTTTTATAGCATACGTCTTAAACCAGAGAATCTATTTGTACTACATTTGGAGTAACATCCCTTAAGTCTCTTCAAAATCACATGGCTTTTTGGTTTGAGAGAGTGACTGTGCAAGACTAGACAGAGTCAACCTCCTGGAACAGACCAGGCTGATCGGTGTACTTCTAACATACTATTGCTACCAGGACATTTGGGTGTCCTGGAGACTACTGAAGGAAGGTAAATTGTCTGGGAGCCGGTCCGTGTTCCCATCTCCTATGAAGACTGCTCTTTAAGAGCAGTGTGGAGCAGGCATAGCAATCTCTATTCCTTATCTATTTGTTATCATTCCCTGACTTCCACATWCCATGTGGTGCTCCCTCATTCTCTTTTTTCTCCTGGACAAATTTAAACACTTTCTTTTTCAATGTATTTGTTATTAACATCACTCACCATCATGGCGAACACCTGGAATGGGTAAAGCCATTTGATCAGTGTTGTTTCCATTATTAACATTTCCTGACAACCTTTTGTTTGTTCCTGTTTTCAACCAACTCTATTTTGTATATAYCCATTAATCCAAGAACAAGGCATCTTGGGGGCGGAAAGGGGATTGGTTTTAAACCATGCACAAAAATGTTGTTACTTTGCTCATTTCAAACTGTAAAGCTGCTAAGTATGTTTTCAAGGAAGTTGCTCAGGTGGATCTGGAYAGAGGAGGCTGGATTTATATGGGTCTGTGAGTATGGCAGGCACCATTCCTCAGTCTGTTTACCTGTTCTTTCTCTGATGTGTCTGAAATGATTTTTCTCTGCATTTTCACTCTGTTCAAGAATGGAGTAAAAAAGCATASTGTGTGTGCACATGTGTGTGCTGGGGGTTGAGGTGACTGCAGCATACACATGTGTTCCCATAAACCAAAATACAGCTGGTAAGTCTAAATATAGGCATATGGGCCTTGACAGTGTCTTTTTCAAGATGTTATGTTTCACTATTATATTAATCCCTTTCTTTCCAGAAGTGTTATATTTATCATCTGTCCCTGAGAGTAACTCAGGCACATTTCTTGGTCACTCAGAAATTAAAAAATATTATCGATCTCATATAAAAAGTCTCATGAGGCACTTGCACGAAACAGTCTTCTAAAGGAGGAGATAAATAATGTACTACATAGTAGGTGGCAGGTGCTTTGTCGGCTTGAGTCCACACATACTTTTTAGGAGGGGTGTGAATACCTTTCAAACCAGATCATCTTCTGGAAGAATTATTGGACAACAAATTCTCAAGCAGAGSTGTTAAAGTTTCATTGGCTTTGGCTTGCAGCATCCATGAAAAGGTTATATTTAGTTTCCATTCCTGTAATATTTGCATCCAGCCTTGTTCTGTTCATTAGAAGCTCACAATTTGATCAAATTCTACCAAACTGCAGGTAAACTTGGTTTGTCTTTGAATTTAGATACTCTCTGCATCTGCTGTATTACAAAATGAATCTATAAAGCAGTGCTTGTTGTTAAAAATTAATATAAGCTAAATTCAAATGTTTTGCTTGTAAATGACATTTATATTATCCCTTCAATATCCATATTCCAGTGAATTTGTGCTTAAATTTCATTTTTTTKCTACAAAAAACAGAGCTATGCTAAAAATATTTTAGGAGTTCCACTGTGAACAACTGTGTCTTGCCATGGTTTTCCAGAGGCACAGACCACTTTGAGAATATCTCAGGCACTGTCTGTATTCTGCSTTTTCCACAACATGGTCTCCATCAGGAAATACAAGTTTCAAAATAAGGGCTGCCTGACAAGACTGCACGTGTCGTGGTTTAAGCCCAGCTGGCAACTAAGCCCCACACAGCCACTCGCTCACTCTCCCCCGGGTGGGACGGGGGAGAGAATCGGAAGGGTAAAAGTGAGAAAACTCGTGGGTTGAGATAAAGACAGTTTAATAGGGAAAGCAAAAGCYGCACACGCAAGYAAAGCAAAACAAGGAATTCCTTCACTACTTCCCATGGGCAGGCAGGTGTTSAGCCATCTCCAGGACAGCAGGGCTCCATCACGCGTAAYGGTTACTTGGGAAGACAARCGCCATCACYCCGAACGTCCCCCACTTCCTTCTTCTTCCCCCAGCCTTATATGCTGAGCATGACATCATATGGTATGGAATAYCCCATTGGCCAGCTGGCCTAGCTGTCCYGGCTATGCTCCCTCCCAGCTTCTTGTGCACCTCACAGAGCATGTGAACTGAAAAGTCCTTGAAAAATAGATTACCTAGCAACAACTAAAAACATTAGTGTRTTATCAACATTCTTCTTGTACTAAATCCAAAACATAGCACTATACAAACTACTAGAAAGAAAATTAATTCTRTCCCAGCCAAAACCAGGACAACATGATAGCCTAATATCTAGCTTTTGTAACCTTGTAACAGATAGTTTATTACAACAAATTAAGCTTTCTAAGGCTTCATTTGGATTATTGTACTCCAGTAGYAGCTAGTCCATTTTGTATGCCTTGTCCATTAAAACAGGGTGATTTTTTAATATCCTTTGTATCTGGCAGGCAAATCTCTGGCACAATGATAYTTTTGTTTCTTTTGTTTATTTCACAGGGAATTTTAAAGTTTTTTTTACCATAATTAACAAATAATAATAAAAAATGCTATGCATAGCAGATATATATATCAAAGAGTAACAATAACAATAATGTGTTACAAAATCACCTCATTCTACCTGCAGATGACTCTAACCCAAATAGACTGTGTTGTTATAGGTTCAATGACTCATGCTAATGGAGATGTTGTCTGTTAAACTGTTCTGGAGAACGATGGATACTCTTTATTTGAGATTTTTGATGGAGACACTTGATGAGATGTTTATACTGTACTCATGTCAGTGGAAACTAAGTATGGGTTCCATCTCACCCAGATTCGGACTTCCAAAAGTTAGACCTCAAAGTCTGACTTAATGGCCCTGCACTCCCTTTCTGAATGAGAATGGACGGAAATAACTGTATGTCCTCTCACCTACCTCAGGGTCCTCTTCTAGGAGGTGATAGATTATCTATAAGAAATGCTTATTTCTTTTCAGTGCATATAAAAGTAAATTAGTTTAGAAATAAATATCTAATTTTAAAACTCTTAGGTTAAAGCAGATAGCTGCTATGCTAAGAATAATTTTCACAATGAAAAAAATGCCTAAATTCTTTGCTAAGGGCCTTACAAAGTATGCATAATATGTCTGCTGAATATGATTTTTACAATGGATTATAGCATAGTTTAAAACACGGATATCCTCCTGATATTTTAATGACTGTTGTTAAAAGATCTTTTTCTACATCATAGCACTTGAGCTGACTTATTTAGATCAGATAAATTATTAGTTGTAAGTTCAGTTCACTTTTATAAATTGACAATGCCTGCATGTTTTGAGTAAAGTTAAATTAGTAAAGTAAAATTAGAGCTGAAAAAATAATCCATAACTGTTAATTTTTTGTCACATTTTGCCTTTTCTTTTGTTTGAAGATTATCCCCCCAAAGATGATAACATAAAGCACATATCTTCCATGAATAATTATTGAAGTACAGATAAGCCTAGCAGCAGTTTTTCAAAACMTTTCATATTTAAAATTAATGATATGTTGGTTAATTTTGATTGCACCTTTGGGTTACCTGCTACTGTCCCTGTCATTTTCTTGGGGACATGCATTGCAAAAGCACTACTTTTGCTATTACTAAATTATAACTCAAATGATATAGGATCAAAATCAGTAAAGTACTTTGTCTGCTTTTGCTGCTCCAGTTTAAACGGAGTCGTGACAGTCATTTTAATGGGGCAGCATTCAGGGCAACATGGAAAAACATCTCAAAAATCTGTTTCAGATTATTATCAAAAAGTTGTGATCAGCTATCTGCTTTATTTGATTTTGTTTTAATTCACTTTAACTCATTTTTTTCAGCCCATACCAATAATAAGTTTCTTAAAAAAATGTTCCTATTGAAGTGACCATGAAAATATTAGATTGTTTTATAGAATTAARGTCTTGAGAACTGTCAAAACTGACAATTTTTTATCCATGAGTTATTGATTTTTCCATACAGTTGCAATCACACCTTCCTAAACAGAATCTTTTCTGTAACATCATGACCAAACTCTGYTACTGTTCTTTTTTTGTTGCAATTTAATAAACATTTTAAGTATTTTAAACCTTACCGCTCTTAGCCTCAGATTAACACCAAAACGGAGATTTGGTTTACTTTGTGGGAAAACACATCAGGATGACTGATCTGAAAGAATAACAGCTATTATGTTTTTGCTGGGATAGTTTTCAGCTGGATCTGTTCAGATTAATTCACTGGATAGCCACTTAAATACTTTTTGCAGTACAGAGAAGCAGAAAAAGCAGAGATGGGAGCGAATGACYGTCAGTGCAAGGTGAGGCAGACTGTTTCTCTTAGTAACAGCATCGTTTTGTACCAGTGTCATCTTATACTTAAATTGTTCTCTGGACCTCAGTGTGAAATGCCAGTACTGTTACTGAGGAGCTGTTGTGATCTCAAAAGTAAAAATTAAGCAGTAGATTTGATTTAGTATATAGGACAGGATATAGTGCTAGGATTCATATCAATCAGCTTTCGGTGCCTACTAGGTACAGAGTGAGATTCTCCTGAGCTGAAGATACTAAAATTTAGATGTCTACATGTAAATATCCACAGATAGGCTGCATGACTGAGCTCACACTGACAGCAATACAGATGAATGGCTCAGGTTTTTTGCCTAATAGTAGACATCTGAAATGCTTGAAATGTCCTAAAGTACTCTGCTGCCACTCCAGAAAGGCACATGGATTTTTTGTCTGTAGCTTCCAGGCCTGGCAGGATGTCTCAGACACTGTCAGGAGTTTAGAGGCTTCATTCGTGTGACAGATGTAAGCTATTTTAGTGCTGATGTCAGCTTCCTCCATGATTTCTGKATCTAGTCAAGACGGCTTCCGTTTCTAGTAAATTGATTTTACTTACAGTACAATTYATCTCTTGTAAGGCAAAGTCTAATATGGGTGAAATGAACTCTGCTGTCCACTGATTGCAAAGAAATTCTAGACAAATAGCTTGGAGGTCGAGTTGGGTGAGACAAATGTAGCACGATATGTCCTTTCAGGTAGAGTGTCCTTGACCTAAATTATAAGACTCGTACTATGGACAATAGTAAAATCACACGTTCTTTCTAGCATGTTGTAGCATTATTCTTTATATTTCAGAGAATTGTCTCCAAACTCTCTGAAACCAGATCATTCATGCAGGAACAGGTGACTAGCTTCAGGCACAAATTTAAACATGTTGGACTTGATATGAGAAATAAAAGACTCRGAATCAATCTCTAAATGATCTGAGTACCCATCCACTGAAAATTAGAGCAGAATAAGTCATCCCATAATTATTAATCAGTTTAGCCTCCACTATATGAGAATGAATAGCCTAGTGACTTCTGGCTGAGATGACAACTATCTCTTTTGAAGCTTATGTTTGGGAAATAGTAATACCCTCACTTCCTGCACCTCTTGGCCTAGGAGCAAGAGATCAGCCTTTGGAGCACCTAACAGTGTAGACACAAAAGCTGTCACACACATCTGCAGCTCTAGTAACTTGCATATCCAAAGGATTTTACAGATTGAAACATAGACAAAATGCAGTTTGTGGTGTCTTTGTGACTACTAGAGTTCCTAGGGGTCATATTCAGTGTCTAATGAGGTATTTAGTTGCCAATGGCCTCAGTGAGAGTCTAGTCTATAAAACATACATTAAAAGCAATAACAAGCTATAATTAATTTTCCATTTCTGTTTGATCTTATTTTTATTTTAAATTGGTGTCTGTTGATCTTTCAAGCCAATTACTGAATAATACAATGCTTTAATTGCAGTATTTTTGAGGCAGATGAAAGKAACACAAGCATAATAGTCTAAGTCATTGTTTTGTTTAAAATAACCCTGCCACCAGGAGATTTGGTCTCAAAACTGAGAAGAATTAGAAGGTGTGAGTATCTTGTGTGAAACCGGAAATGTTACGCAGGCTGGTAGTGAACAGAGTTTATCTGGTTACACATTAGAATGCCAATTAATATTTGGTCAATTTCCTTAAATGTCAGAGAGCAAGGGAAGACTTAGGCAGTGTAATTAAACACCTAATCTTTGGATAGGTAAAATTAAGTTTAATTCAAGATATCTGATGGAAATTATTTCTGACTATAAAATATAAAACTGATAAAAAGTATAGATACAAATAGTTACTTTTGTCTGACCTATCAAGCAGTATTCTTCTAATATACACAATTCTTTGTCCCATAATGAAATTATTGAAGTAGAAAAGACTATAAAAATATGTTATATACATGACAGGTGTCTTCAAAATGCTTGAAATATTATGGGRACTCCAACCATTAAATGATGCCATAAAAACAAAGTAAAAATATTCAGTAAAGCACCTAAGATACACTCCTAACGTAATCATGTGAATAACAAACTGCTTCACTGGTGCACTCAAGACATTTTGAAATAAAACATGAGTTCTTCCTTTGCAAAGGTATATCTTACACCTCCAACAATCTGTATGATCACTTACTACTAAACCACATTTTTAACATTCTAGTAAGTACTATTTCAAGGAATGTTACCATCATTCTCTTAGTCTTTCATTTCCTTGTTTGTAAAATGTATTGGAAAATCCAAAATAATACTTATTGTAGAGGAAACTTATAGATCAGAGCAAATAGTTCATACAAACTTTTCCAAAGTTTATTTTGTAAGATTTGTTTACTTTTTCATCTGATAAATAATTCCCTAAATATTTGATAATTTCTTTCAACAAACGTTATCATTTTATAACTGCTGATATATGCTCCATAAAAGCAATTTAATATAAGATAATGGCAGAAACATTACAAAGAATTTAATCCTGTAGGGAATACTAGTATTTTGACATTTTTTCTCAACCTCTGTCTTGACAGGGAAATAATAGAAAATCATGGAATGTGAAAAATGTTCCTGGAACTGAAGAGCTGAAGAAAGAACAAAAGAAAATATGGATKAAGAAGTAGTAAAGCACTTAGTTTCATATCAGCTAAGCAGTAAAAGACATATCTTTGTAGGACCAGAGTCTCTTCTGCAAACAATAGTTAAAATACAACTTGTTGTCATTGTTTCTTGAGAGCATTATGGCTGCACTATCTGTGCTGAATATAACATCTCAGCCTGAGAAAGATAAGTTTGCACAATATCAGAGGTGTAGGTTGTTCTTGGGCTGCAGTGTATATACAGTGTGATAACACTGTTACACAGGAGTTTATATCAAACTCAGGAAAAGATTAGTATAAGTAATAAGAGTGTCTCTGGATCAAAATGAAATACTTTGCTTAYGGTTTTCCAATAATGAAGTTAGTTTACAGAAACCATATCTTTAGCTGAAATTACTGTGGTTTTTTTTAATTGGAAATTACTGATCAGTGCCAACTGCAGAGTTAGTTAACAGGATGATTATTGTGCTGTTGACATTAATTATTTTTAAGAGCCAGCTTTTATACACCTAATCACATTGAACAGCATCTTTTTTCCATAAGCTCTCTCATGAGTGTTTACACAAGAATCCTACTTACTGTGAGAAAGGTGTAAGAGTCGGGAAATCAGGATCTAACTTACTATGATAAATTCTGTGATATAATAGTGAGTGACTATCTCCATATGTATTTCCATGTGCTGTTTTAATCCTCTGATGTCTTAAGTGTACATTTTTTATTCAGTTGGACAACATTCATTTGAAGAGAGAGCCTTGTTCATCATCTTTGGCTCTTAGTGGTTGAATTTACCTAATAAGATACAGCTGTCTTCATCTAAGCTCATACTTAAGGCATCATTTATAGTTGGAGTGGATCAGATGTTTCTTAGTCATATGCTAGGAGGAGCTATTTCTCTCCATCTCCTATATAGTCTGGAGTCATAGTTCTACTGATCAGAAGCCACTACTTAGAAGACAAAATTCTAAGATAAATACCATTCTACACGTGCATGCGTGTGTGTTGGTGTTTRTATTTTAAATTTCCCTCTTATGAAAGGTAAAAAAAAAGAAAAAAAAAGGATTTCCAGATCTCTAAAGATTATCTGCAAAACTGTTGCAGTTTGGCCCTCACAGATTAACCACTGGCTGATATCAACAATTTTGTCCTCTAAAGAGAAAGATTTGATTCTCTCACTGRTTGTCAATATGAACCATTTGGAACCACCTCACAATGTGGTGGCTACAACAAAGGAAAATGGAAATGATAAAACCAAATCGCTTCAGTCTCCATTAGACTTGGGATTTGGGAATATCTCTTTTCTGCAACACGTCAGATGTTGAGAGTGTGACTTCTTCCACAACCAGCAGTTAAGTCTGTCATAATTTATCTACTCCCAGATCCAAATGTGCTGAGAAAGATCACAAAGGACCACCAATAAAGTGCTACTTGGAAAATTTACTAGATTTGCATGTCTTATTATTTAATGTGCACAAGATCATGTAGGCTTCCACAGAGAGKATGGGAAGAGGCGGTGGGGAGGCCCTGTATGTCAGGGAGTGTTTCGACTGCACGGAGCTCGACATTTGTGAAGATCGGGTTGAGTGCTTATGGGTTAGGATGAGGRGGAAGGTCAGCGAGGCAGATATCCTGCTGGGAGTCTGTTATAGATCACCCAACCAGGATAAAGAGGTCGATGAAGCGTTCTACAAGCAGCTGGCAGAAGTCTCGTGATCGCTAGCTCTTGTCCTCAGGGGGGACTTCAACTTGCCTGATGTCTGCTGAAAATACCACACGGYAGAGAAGAAACAGTCGAGGAGGTTCCTGGAGTGTGTGGAAGATAACTTCCTGACRCAGCTGGTAAGCGAGCCTACCAGGGGAGGTGCCTCGCTCGACCTGCTGTTTACCAACAGAGAAGGAYTGGTGGGAGATGTTGTGGTCGGAGGCCGTCTGGGGCTMAGCGACCATGACATGATAGAATTCTCAATTCTAGGTGAAGKAAGGAGAGGGGTCAGCAAGACYACYACCATGGATTTCTGGAGGGCAGACATTGGCCTGTTCAGGACGCTGGTTCAGAGAGTCCCTTGGGAAGCGGTCCTGAAGGGCAAAGGGGCCCAGGAAGGCTGGAAKTTCTTCAAGGAGGAAGTCTTAAACGCACAGGAGCGGGCTGTCCCCGTGTGCCGTAAGAGGAGCTGGCGGGGAAGACGACCGGCCTGGCTGAACAAGGAGCTTTTGCTGGGACTCAGGGAAAAAAAGAGAGACTATCGCTGTTGGAAGGAAGGGCGGGCAACTCAGGAAGAGTACAGGGATCTCGTCAGGTCGTGCAGAGAGAGAATTAGAAAGGCGAAAGCCCAGCTGGAACTCAATCTGGCCACTGTTGTCAGGGACAACAAAAAATGTTTTTACAAATATGTTAACGACAAAAAGAGGGCCCGGGAGAATCTGCCTCCCTTATTGGATGCCGGGCGGAACATTGCCACCAAGGATGAGGAGAAGGCTGAGGTACTTAATGCCTTCTTTGCCTCAGTCTTTAATATTCAGACCAGTGATCCTCTGGGTATTCACCCCCCTGAGCTGAAAGATGGGGATGGGGAGCAGAGTAAACCCCCCATAATCGAAGAGGAAGAGKTTAATGACCTGCTACGCCASCTGGATACTCACAAGTCTATGGGGATGGATGGGATCCACCCGAGAGTACTGAGGGAGCTGGCGGAGGAGCTTGCCAAGCCRCYCTMCATCATTTATCACCRGTCCTGGTTAACAGGGAAGGTCCCGGRTSACTGGAGGCTTGCCAATGTGACGCCCATCTACAAGAAGGGCCGGAAGGAGGATCCGGGGAACTACAGACCTGTCAGCCTGACCTCGGTGCCAGGGAAGAT
>JASVER010000059.1:2689237-2728510 GCA_030449065.1 Oceanodroma leucorhoa | reverse complement strand
ATTAGGAAAAATTTCTTCACTGAAAGGGTAGTCAGGCATTGGAACAGGCTGCCCAGGGAAGTGGTGGAGTCACCATCCCTGGAGGCATTCAAAAAWYGTKYGGATGTGGTGCTTCAGGACATGGTTTAGTGGGCATGGGTGCTGGGTTGATGGTTGGACTCGATGATCTTAAAGGTCTTTTCCAACCTTAGTGATTCTATGATTCTATTCTAAGATGGTTTTAATGTTTTGAATTCTTTGTGGTTTATCTCTATGGCTGTTGAAACAATTCARGAATTCAGAACTTTGGACATTATTTTGAAGGTTATTGGTTAACTGTGACTGATCACCTGGAATCACACTGTATCATTTGTTTCTGGYGCTCATGCCATATACTATGATTAATTCTTTTTCTGTTTTTGTTTTTACTTTATAATTTCTCATGTACATGACATTKAATGTTGCCTTCCTACTAAACATGTTTACCAGAGAACTTCAGTTCTTCAAGCATTCACTTAAATTGAATAATATGGGGACGTTAAGTGCGGACAAAAAGCTTTAGCTATAAAACAGAGTGGAAAGGCATAGAATCTATTTCTTTTTATTATTGTCATTTCCACTTTGAAGCTACCATATATAGAATGAACAGAAGATGTTTATAGTTTTATTTCATCAAGCCTTTAAACAGAGTATAGATATCTTTCCTTTCAGAAGCTGTTATATCCACTGCTTTTTTGTGACATTAATGAAATATACTTCCTGTTGTGATAGAAATAGACACAAAACATGACCCTGTGCCAAAATGCAACATATAATAAAAAAACTTGTCCTTATCTCCTTAGTCACCAAATTCACCTCATTAGCAAAATGGGATTATTTTCCAACACTGTCTACAGAATTCTTTGCAGCCAAACACTGATTACATGTTTTACAGTAGATGAAAGAATTATTTCTACTGATTCTACTGATAATGTGATAATGTGTGTTCAATGCTTATCAGCTATCAAATTGGCTTGTTCATCTGGTGATGACATGAACTGCCTGACTAATTGTCTTTAACTCAATACAAACATGATTTTAAAGAAAATTTTGCTATGCAGGTGGCCTTAGGATTCTGTATGGAAATCACTGATGGTTTTTGATTTAGTGGAGGAAAGAGAAGCCTGCTAATTGTGGTATAGCCTACCTCAAGACTAGTAAATTATTTTTATATTTTCWTCATTTCCTTCCATCTTTACATATGTCTTTATTTTAAAATGAAACCTGCAAAAGCTGTTGATTTTTTGTTTTTCAGCACCATATTTTAGTAATTTTAAATCTGTTAATATTGCAGATATTGCAGAATGTAGATAATATGTAGTTGTTCTACGTGTTTAGTACTGTTAATGCCAATCAATTATTTCAATTGCTGAACTACTTTACTGTGTTATGTGTTCTACATAATTATTAACACTTTTCAAACACAATGGTTGCTTTGTTAATTTTATTTACAGCTCTGCCAATTTTCTCAGGTTGCCTTAGTGAGTGTCTTTGAAATGTTTTGATGGTTCTTACTTCAGTGAATTTGGAAAACTGCCTGKTTTTTTAATGCTGAGTGAAGCTTTGAATATTATACATGCCAGGCCCTACTCAGTGAAAAGAAAAAAAAAAAAAGAAAAAGAATGTTGAATTGTGAAAACAGTTTTGAAGCCCTGAAGAAATGCTGTTTGTAATATTCTTATACCGTTTAACCCATACAAGACTTCAAGAGCACTTACTTTTTTGTTGGATATACTGCAGCTAAGTATTTATTTTGAGATTTGCTCATAACACTGAATATATTGTAGTATTTTCCAAAAAGACTAACATGATTTAAGAGCTTGATCTATGCAGCAGGCGAGAGAGAGAGAAAAGAACGTACTCCCAGCCCTTACATAGCTACAGAAGGACTTGTACTACAGCAATCTGTGTTTAGGCGTCTCTCTAGAAGGTTTAAACACAGACATGAAAGTAAACTATTTCCTCTATATGAGATATATTTCTTCACTCTTTTAACRTTTTATATTAATGTCAGACTTAAGCTGGTCTGTAAACAATTTGAGTTCACTATAAAAAGAACAATATCTTTTGTATTTTACTTCATCACTGTTGCCCCCTGAGTAATAATTACAGTGTACTGTCTTAGACCCTAATCTCTCTTTTCCTTCACACACACAATCTTTTTCTCCATATCAAAACTTGTTTCCCACTTCTTTTACTCACAGATAGCCAAAGCAATCTTCACTGCCATTCATGTTTTGAGGATCAAGCTCACTGGACTGTCGATATCTCAGGCGCTACTTAACTTGCATAGGGCTGTATATCTATGCTAGTTACTCCATACTCCCTTTTTGGTCAGTGATAAGAAATAATCTTTCAGTGGAAAGAAATTAGGATTAGATTAATCTGATTTATTAACACAYCTACTATATGACACTAAGAATTATGATGCAGAATTTTTTATCTCTTTCAATTTACTAAGAGATTCTACCTGAGTTTTATAAATCTTCGTTTGATAGGAATGTTATTGCTATTCCTTCTCAGTTAATCTTTTTCTGTCTAGTTCTCATATAATTCTTCTGCAATATATATAAACCTAGTCAAAATTTGTAAAGAGGAAACAACTTTACAGTTTAATATATTGGACTTAAAATCTTTCAAAGGGAAGATTCCGGATCTAAGGCATTATGTTTGCTCAAATTGATAGAGAAAGAGCAGAATTAACCTATGGATTGTGTATTCATTCTGAGCAAATAAATGAATGCAGATATGTAGCCCAAGCAAGGGACTTTACCATCRGTTTTCCTGTCTCTTTCTCTAACCTAATAAGCATATAACTACTTCTACCAAAGAGAACTTGAAAAAAAAAAAAAAAAGAATGAAAATTCACTGATAATGGGAAAACTTCACTTAACTGAGGGAGATGAAAGAGTAGGRAGATGATACACTCCAGATTCCTCTGTTCAAATCAGGTGCTTAACAACAGAATAGTAACTTCACTGGAGTGAAAGAATACAGGTTTCAATTATTTTAGATTGATTTGTTTTTCAGGAAATTCTAAGTCTTGTTGCAGCAAAAATAAATCTCAGGAYCTTCTTGTTTCACCTTATGAAACTCTTGGGCTTCTGTCTTAGCCAGATACCTTTTGGGAGTCCTAATTGCTGTCAGCAAGTGAGTCAGTGTCCAAAAGACAGTCACAGAGTTTGTTGAAGCTAATGGGTTTGTCAAACACAGTTTCAGGCTGAATGAAAGGAACAATTAAGTCTTTATATGTATCAAAGATAGCTGGAAGCAATGGAATAATCMTCTAAGGCAAACAGCAGATCAGAGTTAGTTTGAACACAGGCTTTGGACATATGAATAGGTTAATTTATGTCAATTCTAGCTGTCCTGATTTTTCACATAGYTGTGAACATGTGACAAATATAAAAAGTTATGTCACTACTTCCAGGTAAATGAGGGCTAAGCATTCTGTTTTTAAAAGGTCATTTCTTAGTGAATAGTCAGCACACATTTCATACTTCTAAATGCACTGTCTGTTTAGTTTTACACAGTTGACATGGTGTGATCTGTGTCACTTTTACTGCCCTAAATATTGCTTCTCTATATACCTATGAGCCTGATTGAGTGTGATACTTGCCTGTTTGAAGTTGCAGGCATTAGGCATTTGGATGGCAAAAAGATGGGGTTTAGATGCAGGAAGCTGGGAAGGACTTGAAGAAGTARCTGTCAATGTCAGTGTTCAGAGGTGCAAAGCTTTTTGGGTAAACAGTTCTCTGCCTCTCAGACTGTGGGGCAAAGAAACAGTGTCCTCTTTTATTTCAGTTGCAATTGAGAAAAAAGGAACGGGGTTCATATTCGTGTTGCAAATAGACAAGCCGATGTATGCAGGGAATACATCTTTGGTATGTAACCAATTCATCTCCTAGCAGAAGCAMTCCTTCCTGCCTGAGGATTAGCCAGCTACTCAGACCAGCTTGGYGTTCTATCTATAAAGCTGCAGCCAACATTATCTTCCTTGCCTKCTGAGTTTTACTACTCACTCTTCTCTCCAAATCCCCTTGCTGGAAAACCTTTACTATTCTACTAAGTTTAATTTTCCAAGATTGTTGCTTTCAAGGCCCTGCACAACTGCCTGCATAGACTTTAACAGGCTCACTTAGGTGAGCAAGCATTTCTCATCTTGAGTGAAGCTTGAAGAGTCTGGCCAGGAGAGAATAGCAGGTTTTTTTCTACAGCCAGTTTTGCTCCTGTGCATTAAGTAGTCCTCCCTGATCCCTTTTCATTAGTAGATCTATTTCTCCTGACAGACAGCTTTGAGTCTTGCCATAGCCTGAGATGAGAGCAGGCACAAGTATTCATTTCACTTATWCATCAAATTCCTAACACACAGGAACACGCTATCTGTAACCACAAAATAGGCAGTGAGTGACACATCCAATGTTATGCTGTATGTTTGTGTATTTACTTATTTATCAGTAATGTCAATATATTTGCTCCTTCACAGTTTTGCTCCCTGGAACATAGCAGTAACTTGTACACATACAGTTGCAAGCTCCATCAGGCAGGAAATTCAATACTCTAAAGCAAATATTGTTCCATATACTTTTCCTATTTCCTGTCATTGCTTTAACTACTGCAGAAATACAAGTAACTGATCTGAAGAACGTTACTCCATGTTTATTGATTTGTGAATGGAATCACAGAGTTTTACTTGGGCGTGAGATTGTGCCCTTTGTGTAACAGGGTTTAACATTGCAGGTATTCGCTACCCATTAAAAAGCCTCTCATGGGTTCCAAAAYCTGGTCATATGTGTGATACCAAACCTGTGATTCTATAACATTAGAATTTTGGTTAGTTGGTTTTTTAAATATATTATATAACTGAAAGTCTAGGTAATGGAAAGATGTATAATATTTTCTGCTTCAAAAATACTGTTCTGACGCTGCARCTGTGGTTGGGATGACTAAGGTAAAAGACAGAAACTGGATTTTTCCTAAGTGCATTAATTTCTTAAGGAGAAAGAGAACGCTGAAAAGCTATACCTGTTTTACATTCATTTTACACTGAAGAAGCAGAGCTGACAAATTGATGATAATTCCCTTCAACATGCTACCTGCTTGCTTYGATCATGAAAATACCTCTAATATAAGGAAAAGGGTATTCACATCCCCTATATGTAGGCTTTGAACAGTAACATCTGCGCTTTGACATATGTATCTTGCTCATGATTGAAAACATTCCTCTAGACTGGGGATATTGTTTGACCTCTGGAAGGAACCTCTTTCTCCACTGATTAGAATAGAATAATGGAGGAGAAGAGCTTCTGAGTTTGTCACACCTAGAGAAAGTACCTGAAATTAGGTGGTGTAACTGCCTGCCCAAATGTTTCCTGCAGAAATATGTCTTGCTTACAAACTTCCTTCAGCTTCATATTCTATTTATTTATTTCATTAAGATTAGGTTCACTGAAGGGAGGAGAAGAAAATCCAAGGTATGGAATTATATTCTTCCTTGTCTTGTTTCTGAATCTACTTCCTGTCTTCTCTGCTTTTTAATTTCTTGTATTTTCTTTTCCATAGCATGCCAGAAGTGCTTATAACTAGTAGGGTACCATTTTAGTTGAATCAAAACAAATATTTTTTTTACAGAATTTTTGCCCTTATAACACAAGAAATAGTCACCAACTTTGCTGCCTCCTACTCTGAGTATATGACTGATTTAATGATAGTACTGGTTATATTAGAAAGGGGKTTTTGTTTGTTTGTTTGTTTGTTTGTTTGTTTTCAGTTTCCCTTTAATGTCAATTTCTCACTTACTCCAGTATTGGGATCACAGAGGTATGTTTAAATTTTATGCCAGCCAACTATTAACCAGATCGATGAGAAAAAAAGTATATATAAAAAAAAAATGTAGATCTTTTATTCTCATCCAGGACCCTTTATCAGTGGGCTAGTCTAATACTACTACTTTTTTTCTAATATTYAGTTAAGAGTATCACAAGCATCATGCACACCCTGTGACTGTGACAAGTTTGAACTTCTCAGACTGTTCTGACACTCTGGAGACTGGAGTATCTGGTTATCTTGTTTGGAATACAAGAATGGAAGAGTACCCTCTCTGCTTTTTACRTTCTCTTTCCATTAGATGGCCACTGTCATTGGTTTTCTGGCCTGCTTTCTTAATCTAAGTAGACTGTAAATCATGTAAAACTCAGTTGAGCTTATTGCTACGCTAGGTGAATATTTGAAGCTACACCTTTGCTATCAGTACTAATTTTTCCCATTACATAAAACATGCATTTTATCTAAATTCTTAGTCTTTACATAGCAGGAAGCAAAACAGACCTGCATTTGTATAGGCCTGTTAAGCCCCCAGTGAAAGGGGACTATCACACCCATTTTTAAAAAGTTTAAAAAGGAGGACCCTGGGAACTACCAACCAGTCAGCCTCATCTCTGTGCCCGGTAAGATCATGGAACAGATCCTCCTGGAAGATATGTCAAAACATGCAGAAGACAGGGAGGTGATTAGAGACAGCCAACATGGCTTCACCAAGGGGAAGAGGTGCCTGGCTAATCTAGTGACCTTCTACGATGAAGTGATTGCAGCAGTGAACAAAGGAAGAGCTATGGATGTCAYCTACCTGGACTTCTGTAAGGCCTTTGATATGGTTCCCCACAACATTCTTGCCACTAAATTGAAGAGATATGGGTTTGATGGATGGACTGTTAGATGGATAAGGAATTGGCTGGATGGCCACATCCAAAGAGTTACAGTCAATAGCTCAATGTCGAAGTCAAAACCAATAATGAGTGGTGTCCCTCAAGGGTCTGTACTAGGACCAATACTATTTAATATCTTCCACAATGACATAGACAGTAGGGTTGAGTGCAYCCTGAGCAAGTTTGTAGGTTACACCAAGCTGAGTGGTGCAGTTGGTTCRCTTGAGGGAAGGGATGCCATCCAGAGGGATCTTGACAGGCTTGAGGAGTGGGCCCACATGAACTTCATGAAGTTCAACAAGGTCAAGTGCAAGGGGCAATCCCTAATATCTATACAGAGTGAGACATGAATGAATTGAAAGTAGCCCTTCAGAGGATGACTTGGGGATACTGGTGAATGAGCCAACAACGTCTGCTTGCAGCCCAGAAAGCCAACCATATCCTGGGCTGCATAAAAAAAAGAGTGACCAGCACATTGAGGGAGGTGATTTTCCCCCTCTACTCCGCTCTTATGAGATGCCACYTGGAGTACTGCATCCAGCTCTGGGGTCCTCGGTACAAGAAAGTTATGGACCTACTAGAGCAGGTCCAGAAGAGGGACATGAAAAGGATCAGAGGGCTGGAACACTTATCCAATGAGGAAARGCAGAGAGGGAGAAACGTGGAGAAGAGAAGGCTTTGGGGAGAYCTTATTGCAGCCTTTCARTACTTAGACAAGGTTTATAAGAAAGATGAAGAAAGACTTTTTACCAAGGCCTTTAGTGATAGGACCAGGGGCAATGGTTTTAGACTGAAAGAGGGTAGATTTAGATTGGGTATAAGGAAGAATTTTTTTACRATGAGGGTGGTGAGACACTGGCACGGATTGCCCAGAGAAGTTGTGGATGCCCCATCACTGGAAGTGTTCAGAATCAGGTTGGATGGGGCTTTGAGCAACCTGATGTAGTGAAAGATGTCCCTGCCCATGGCAAGGGGGTTGGACTAGATGATCTTTAAATGTCCCTTCCAACCCAAACCATTCTATKATTCTATGACTCTATGATTATTCTTCTACAAAGTTAAGGGGTTATTTTGTTTTAAATTCATGTATGTTTTGGGGAAAAAAGTTTAAAAATTGAAACAAACTCCAAAACAGGAGAAACAAATTTTGCGCAGTATGCATTTTTGTCTCTGCTCTTAGTGTTACTTTCATGGTCTGTAGATCCATTACTGGGGCTATACTGATGTAAGAATTAAACAGTGATAGCCCCTAAATTAAGGATCAAAGTGGGSTCAGCCACAAATTCCCAGGAAAGGGTGGCCTAGTCCCATGAGGAGCTGACTTCCTATGAGCTTTCCTACACCTCAGTCATTTCCTGTCCTCCTCTGGCACAGCAGCAATTTACAATATGAAAAGGGATTTCAGTAGTAAAGGTAGTAACAGAGAATTACTGCAATCCAACACTGAAGGTTCAAATTGTAAAAAGTGAAAAACAAATTTGTGAAAAGTAGGTTCTCAACAACAGTTATGTGGTTAGAAGACCAAATTTGTAAGAAAATCATGGATCTGGAAGCCATTACCACAAACCAACACACAGCAATGTAGTATTTTCTGTAATTTTAAGCATGCCTGCATTTTGCAGCCTTTTTTTTTTTTTTTTGTTATCGCTGCTTACTTAGCTATTTCTATACTATTAACCATGATATTACCTTGTTTCTAACCTGCACCCTAAGATTGAATCATACAGAGTATTATTCCCACTACTAAGGACAGATGAAGAGTGAAGTCATACAAGGTCTCAGAGGGACTAGGATGTGATACAGCAGGAAACACTGGAAAAAAMTGTGGTTAATTCAGCCTAAAGGTGCCTTCCACCTTTTAAGGGTTAGGTCTTAGATTAAACCCTTTCTCAGTGTTCAAAGAATGCAAAAGAAATGTTCTCCTTTCATGCGYTGCCTAATGATGCAGAGAAGGCATAGCCGTATTCTCCTAAAGTCATCACGGAAATAGCCACCTTTTTCAGATGTAGTAGCACTAGCAACAGCTGTGGGTTTGATTCTTTTCTCGCATTCTTTTTCTTTTTTTTGACACTTACATGTTTCTCTGTCTTCTCTCTCCATTCCTCACACCATTTTAGTAGTTGGCCATTCAAAGAAAACACTGTGGACCAGGCCTGATCATTGTGTTTGAGCTCTGAATAAAAGATCTGGTGTAGTTCCATGCAAAATAGTCACATATTTTTAGTAATTTATACATATAATATGTTATTTAGAAACATTTGTTAAGGTGAACCCAAGAAGTCTCCTCCCTCCGGATCTGCTTTACTGAACAACATGCATGTCAGAYGACAGCAGGTGACAAGGTATGGTGGGGATAGAGGGGATCTTCTGAAATGTGGGAATCAGAAACTGGCAATCCAATGCAACCTCAGGCTATGCATTCCAAGCTTTCAAGCAGGAAGCCTGGAATCAGAAGAGTCATTCAAAGGGTGCGAATGAAAATGATTATCATGGTCACAAGCAGCAATCCATATAAAAAGCACACGTGCATATTCTGAAGTACTTAAATCTTGGCAGATGTACCTGTGACACCTGTGTGCAATGTTCTCTGTAAAACAGAAAATTGTGAGAAAGGGATTTGCAATGAAAGAAAACATAGCTCTTCTCCACATGAACAAGTATTAATTGCTGAAATAGTGTGATTCAGAGAAATAGATGAATATTTTATATTCCTCTTCATTAGAACTTTAAAGCTGAGCCAAGATCCATTGTGTTCCAGTGAACACAATAGCTRGATCAGATAGTTAGCAGATACTTAATTAGAAAGCATCAGAGTTCTAATTGAATATAGTATTATTATTGAGGAACTGTGATGAGTCAGCTGCCTGTACATTACTGCACTTTAAAAGTAATCCAGACTCTGAATCAATACCTGACAGCTCAGGAACTTTCCATATTAAAAATAAAATAAAATAAAATAAAATAAAATAAAATAAAATAAAATAAAATAAAATAAAATAAAATAAAATTATATATATATGTATATATATAAAATGAACTAGATGTTATTGGGAAGAATTTGTACTGTCATAGTCTTAGACTTCATAGAGGTTCATGAATCGTAAACCTGCTTGAGAATTTAGCTTGCGGTAGTGAGTGAAAAACAAATAGACAAGCAGGGAAAGCTCACACTAAATGAACCTGGCATTCCAAAGCATGAACTAGTTCATTTCTATGATAGAGAACAGAAGTAGTTTCACATCAGGATCACATGAATAATTAATTCACCTTTTGTTCAAGAACATGCTCTGAATGGAAAATATACGTGAAATGGTGTGTTATCTTTACTTAAAAACACATTTTTGTTGGCATGATTTAACCCCTGAACTGTGGTCTAAGAAGAGAAAATGCCTCTGCTATTAATCTTTARTAAGCTATACCAAATAACAGAGCTGTAATTCAACAGGCTACAGCCAATAATTCCACATCACCTTGGATGTTATATAACATTAATTTATTGAGAAAATATTGCCAATAAAAAAAACCAAACTGTTTGGACTCTTTACAAGGATTTTCRTTTATAAAAGGTTGTGCCTAAAATTTGATTGATGCTGGCAAAGAAATCCACTTTCCATTGCCAAAAGTATCATATGTATTTGTCTGTGTTGTAATACTTCAGCTTTAATACAGTGAAACAAATSAGTCACATGTAACTTGGTTTCATGATCACTTTATGACATTATGCATGAATGACCTCAATAACCCATATATTCCCAAACCTGATTTCATAAATGTAGTACAAAACCACTATTTGTGTTAATAATAGTTATAGTTATAATTAATAATTTGTGTTAATTTACACCTCGCCTTAAAGAAACTGAAACCTGAAGGAACCAGAGTGAAAAAAGATCCATCCAAATGGAATAAATCCTAAGTTTGCAGGTACATTTATAAAATAAAATAAAATAAAATAAAATAAAATAAAATAAAATAAAATAAAATATACACAGAACCATGCTTTCCATGATCAAAACTTTAATATAGAGTATGGAAATATATCTTTACTTACCTGCATTTTGTTAGTAGACACCAGAAATGTGTTGGTAGAAAAATAAGAGAGCTCTGTCTACTCGATTATGATCAGATATTTGTTTGCCTATATTATATATATGTTTATATATATCATACACAGAAAAGGAATTATCCATGACAGCTAATGTGGGAAGACAGGAAGAAAATAAGAGTATTGAAGTAAAGAAACTAGGCACAACTGTCAGTCAGTTTATTTGTGCAAGTMAGTCATTATAATAGGCACAATGTTTGGGTTCAGGAGACCTAGATTCAACTCAAGTCTCTATCACGGGCTTCCTCTGTAATTTGGGCATATCACCTATTTTGTATGCATGTTTCATTTTTCAGTCTGTTAAGCACAAATCAATTACTGTTTGACAATTACACACATAATTCATTATTACAGGAGAGAGACATATCTATTCCTCTAGCTAAATTCCAAATGTTGATCAGAGCAGATTCTCTTCTTGTTATTTTTCTCCTTTTTTAAACTCTAGTTTACTCCTCTGAAGCCTCTGAAGAGAAAAAAGGGKTGGGTCAAACCATTTTTTTCCCTGAAAACTTATTATTCAATTTGTTCCAGCAAAGCTATTGGCATGGATAAGCTGGTCTCCTGTAGGCAGCAATAACTGAAAGCAAATATTGAACAACAAGCAAAATAAGAAAGAGGAAAAAAAAACCACAAAGCCAACACACTTGCTGCAAATGAATAACTGCTCACACAGCCTTGAATTTTATCTATGTCCACCCTTCAGTGTTATTCTCTAGTACTCAAATRTTCTTTAATTTCTTCTTCAAATAATTAAAAGAACTATTTTGCACAACATTGAAATTTCTCCTCCCTGGATAAAAAGTATTGTTTTAGGAGAACACATTCTATAGGCAGGTTTGACCCCCCCAAAATTGTCTGTATTGTCTACATTATGGTGATTCTCTGATGAGAAATTACCGAAGATTGAAAATAAGGCAAAGATCTGCCTATCAGAATCTGAAGTCTCTACAGAACAATCTAAACTTCAGAGGTTTCAGAGGGTTTTGGTGGACTTTCTTTTCTTTTCTTTTTTTTTTTTTCCCCAACATAATGGTCTGCTGTTTATATGGAACATTCCAGACTGTATTTAATGCCAGAACATAGAGCCTTAATGCATCCATACAACATGACAGAATGACAGAATGTGTGTTTTAATAAAATTAGTGGAAAATATCTTGGAAAACAAAACAAGTGCAATGGTATTAATCTGAGTAATGATTTAAAAAGTGAGGTCCTGTGTGTGTAACAAACCCAGGTTTCCATGACAAAAGGCTAAAGATGAGCTTTAGTAAAATATATCAGCCTTACCTGTAGGAATTCATAATTATGTTAATTTCAYACTTTTTGCACTACCAGAAGTACTGATCCAAAGTAAAAGATTCTGAACTAAAACTCTTTTCCTGAAAAGGACAGTCTTATTAAAAAAATATATATTCTAAGGATTGCTTTTAGGGGTGCCTGATGAAAGCTACTTAAACATCATTTTTTCCTTGAGTTAAATCAATTTTGTATTTCTTCAGAAGCTCAGTTACAAATCAGACTTTGTAACTGTCGTGAAATACTGATTTAGGATCCTGCTGACTACGCTAATTTGTCGTGAATTAATGGTTTAGAGGCCGCTTAAAGAATCGCCATCAAAGGTATTAGTAGAAAGCGATTTTAATAGAAATTTATAAAAGTGCAACTTAACAGAGTTCGATGGCAAGGTTCACTCTATCACTTACTACATGGATGAAGCATACAAAGGAAAATCGAGTTAGAATTGAGCTAGAATGATTTATACAGAGACTAAGAACAAAAAGGGTAAGGGAGACCCTCCCATTGAGTCACGAGGTTCAGAGAAAACCCAGCTGGACCCAATCTTACTCTCATACTTGGACAACTGTTTATGTCTAATACAAAAAGGATAAGGAAACCCTCCCATTGAGTCACGARGTACAGACTAGACCCCATTGCTTTCTAAACTSCTCCTCAGAGAGGAGTTTAGTTGCGGCTGGATCTACGCCTAGTCTCATACTTGGTCAACGGTTTATGTGTAAGGGATTATATGTGTTTAGCAGCAGCTTAAGGTTTATTCACAGTTTAAGGTAGATCATAAGATTTTAGCAGCACTTAATCATTGACTAATTTAATATTTACAGAATGAATTAATAGAGTCTACTACAATCACRACACACACACAAGGGTTATCTAAATCAATTCACACACACAAGGACTCAAAGCTAGATAAAAATACCTGTTAAAAATTCCCCTCGAGTCTCATGAAATACTCACATCGAATGTCTYGKCGTTTCTCAACAGCCGAAGAGTTGAGCCCCGAGGAGTGTCTCAGCTGAGGACTGTTTCAGCCCGGGTCCCAATGGTCCTCCGAATATCGCAAACTCGAGAGGCATCCCACTCAGAGGGAGATTCTGGGCGCAGCCCGCAGCAGTCCAGAAGAGCTCAAAGGGTCTCATTTAGGACCACTGTTTATAGGTTCACAAGATGATTGGCTTTAGTCATTAGTAAATTTCCATCCKGGCCACAATCCAGAACAGTAATAACAGTACCGTTCCACTTGAGCTACGATCCAGGTAGGGAATGTTTCGAGGCTGTCAGAGATGATGAATTGTCCCCACTCTCATTCTCTATCTTGGTCAGGCAACAGGTGTTCCTGGTATGGTCAGTGCCGCTCCCCACCTCAGCCATGCAAGAGTGCCTGCTACAGTCAAGGGACACTAACTGCCCAACTCRTTACACAAAGGTTAAGGCCTAACGGGGGTTTCTGAGATTGTAGAGTCGTCCGGGGGTGGGGGGAAATGCACCACCACAGTAACTGATGCACCATAGCTTGCTGTTTTAACTGCAGTTCTCAAGGTACTTAAAACGACCTCTGCTGACTTAAGTGGCAAGAACAAATCATTACTCCTTTTTATTCTTGTTAGCATTACAAAGGCAAAACCATGGCTATKCTATTTCTTCTCAAATGTAATTGAGAAAACAAAATACTGATTTATAATCAGGAAAACCTGTGCAGGCCAATTGGTTATGATAATTTCCAGCAGGAGAAAACTGCTAAGTTTTTCTCTTCAAAGTCATAAAGAGTATGACATGAAAATCTACTGGATTTTCATCCTGAAGTTTGTGCTCAGGGTCTGAGATTGTTATGACTGACCTGAAAGAACCTCAAAGCAATGAGCAATTTGATAGATATTTAATAAACAATTGGAAATCTATCTGTACAGTCTCCAGAAGTTTTGAGATCCCTCATCATTAATAATAGAACACTGAGATACTCCCTTGTTTTCTTAAAGTTCCTTTATGCTATCATTCAAAAATTAGCATATTTTCTAGGGTAAAGTCCTTCAAATATATGCATATGAATGGCTGAAGCCAGTAGCATTCATAAGAATAAGCTCTTTATGGGCTGAGACCTTTATGCAGCATTTGGCATGGGTTGGGCTTGGCTCATAACAGTGTTAGCATAGGAACTGCAGTTAGCCCTCTGGGAGAATGGAGGAGCATTTTGAGTGTAAACAACCTGTCGATCACTATGAAAGTTGCAAATTTGCCRGGAAGCTTCCAGAGGAGCAGACTGTGAGCTCCAGAGATCATAGAATCATAGAATCATTAAGGTTGGAAAAGACCTCTAAGATCATCGTGTCCAACCATCAACCCAGTACCCATGCCCACTAAACCATGTCCCGAAGCGCCACATCCACAGGTTTTTTGAACACCTCCAGGGATGGTGACTCCACCACTTCCCTGGGCAGCCTGTTCCAATGCCTGACTACCCTTTCAGTGAAGAAATTTTTCCTAATATCCAATCTAAACCTCCCCTGGCACAACTTGAGGCCATTTCCTCTCGTCCTATCACTTGTTAYTTGGGAGAAGAGACCAACACCCACCTCTCTACAGCCTCCTTTCAGGTAGTTGTAGAGAGCAATAAGGTCTCCTCTAAATGCCAACAACCAGCTGTCAGGCACCACAGGTCAGTCAAGAATAGGTTATTCTCTACCTAATCCTGTAACTGAGGGTGTCCAGAGTCACATGGGGAGAAATTTCRGGGATATATGAGTGAGGTGCCAGGGAGAGAAGCCTGAGAGATAGCCCTCGGGACTGGAGAACAGATAAACAAAGAATGAAAGACCCCAGGGGAACCCAAAGCCCTGGCCCTGGCCTAAGCACTGCATGGCTGGAAGAGCTGTGCTGACCTACCAGACTTTTCTCCTGGAATGCTTCATGTCTCCTGACAGGGAAGTCGTACGAGAAACCACTGTGCTAACTGCACAATTTGTGGACTGCAYTATATCTCCCACAGGACATGCAAGTCTTGTAATTTGTAAAATTGCATAGACCTGTGATTAATGTGTTTTGGTATTTTCATCCATTTATTCTCCACACTGCCACTTTGGTCTTAAACTATGACACTTTTAGCTGTTGCAAAATCTTTACTTACAGGGAGTATTACACAGTCACAAACAAAGCAAGGTGTTTGGTCATTTAACAGTAACACACACAGAGTTTTGTCAGATAATAAAGAGGTCACATCAGAAGAAAGGTCTACAGCTATCTAGGATCTTGACAGATGCATATCATATAGTAGAAAAATATATATTTTATCAAGAATKAATTTTTTATGAAACCCTTTTGAGAAATTGAAATAAAACTATATAAGTTCTCTTTAGGCAGAATGAATGAAAAGAACAGCCCACAAAGTCATCAATGAAATTGCCATCTGCTTGTCTCAAAAGTTTTCTCTACTCCTGATTAGAGTTTTTAGTGATAGCACAAGTCCTGGTATGTCATCTAAGCTTCACACACAGTGTAGGATACTAAAAGAAAGGTTTGTAGAACATTACTATTTATTTGTAGCATGAGTGCATAGTTAGTGATTTAATGGCATTCTGTTATAGTATTTCGCTATCTTATAAAAGATTGTAGCAAAAGGTGAAAATAGTACCGCAATTGACCTTAATGCACTTTTAGAAGAAAGTTATAAATGGAGAAAAGAAATTAATATATTTTAAATCTTCCACAAAATCACTAGGCTGTAACTATGAGGATGTTTTTAATGACTTTACCACAGGCTACAAGAAATATTTTTTAGTATTTCTGATACATTTGAAACAAGTGTAAGGTTTTTTATTTAAACTAATTTGAAATAAGTGTAGGGTTTTTATTTAAAATAATTTTATTTTAAACAGATATTTTAATTGATTCTGTGATAGTGTTATGCCTCCCACCATAAGCGAGTGTATTAGCATAACCAAAAGGGGATCTCTGCCTCATGAAACAGTTTACTGTATTGACCACCCATACCATTTTCTCTACCTGCAATGTTCCTGCATGACCACTATAAGGCCTTTGGTATCCTTATAYTATTTTCACCAGAAAACGTGGTACTATTCTCTCCTCAGATTAAACATAACGTGGTCAAATCTGAGCCCGCTGTTTTCTCTGCCAAGATCTCCATACTCCCTGTTTTGATATCGACCTATGCTGGTGATAGAAACATCGACGTTACCACTYGCACGCACAGACCAGGCTAACCTAAGATGTTCCTGTTCCTTTCCTGTGCACTTCCACTCCCAGATCCTGCTCTATCTTCTGCCTTCTTCCTGCCTGGTTCTTCTTCATGGAAAGAAGTTCAAACCTTCTCTTGTCTTCAGGATCTACTTCAGCTCTACCACTTCTGTTCAGTCTCTCATCTCTGTCAGCATCGTTACCAGGTTTACCAACTTTTTGTTCATCTTTCCTCTTCCGATACTCTATCCTGGTTCTAAATACCTTTCCTAATACCTAAAATCCTCTTGATCATTATAAATAGCCATGACCTTTTGCTACTCGTTCTTCACATTCTTAGTTTTGAGTTAAGGACAGCCCTATTGAACGTACCAGGATTACTTTTATTTTAGAAATTTTTKCAATAATTCTTGAGATTCACCAGTCTCTTAGTTTGCTTTTCACTGTAAAGACATACAGTGGATGATATTCCAAAGACATGATATCATGCTTTTCAAATTTTTAAATAGGAGGTCACCAYGGTTTTGAGAAAAAAGAAATAAAAATCCAAGAACGATCTTGGACATCTTGGTAGTTTTCATTTACAAAAAAATAAAATTTATCCTAAGAAGCTTGGAGTAATTATCTATTACTTTTGTTTTCCCCATTTTATGTTATTTTTCTTCATTTTTGTTTAAAAATTTGGTGTTTTGTTCTTTTTCTTTGTTTGTTATCTTTTCAGAGATCATCTTATGGTGTATAATAAAACCCCTACAGAGATCACTTAGAAACATAACATAACCATGAATACAATTAGTCAGATGGACTGGAAGATAGAATGGCTTTTCATTCATTCTCTGTATTCAAGCAGATAGCAAACATCATAGTGATGATCTTGATAGCTGGTAAATGAAAACTAAGGTTTTCTAGCTGACTTATTTTGATTGGAAGATAAGCACAAACCAACTCCTATGCTTTATAGTTGGATTTACACAAACATAGGGATACCAATGCAAGCAAAAAAATTGTAATGTATTTACATTACAATTGGTAATGTACTCAGGAAAAAGAAAAGTGATGCAAATAAAACTCAAGCAATCAATCTACACCAAAAAATCTGCCCCAGGCAATGGCTGTGTTCACAGAATGTGAATTTCAAGATTTATTTCAAAACCCCAGATTGTGTAGAGATCAGYACTTTTGAATGGAAAAGCAGTGTTTTTCCTAAAATCTTTGAAGACGTGYGAGTGATTCAAGAAGAACTCAGAAAATGTAAGCAGCAGAAATGACATGAAGATTTCTTCATTAAAAATAAGAAATTATGATAGGTTAAGACACACAGAATTAGTGCTGACTAGACTAAAACTATGCGGTAGAACTATACAGATAGCTGTACTCTTTGGATACAGTTATTAGATCTGACCAAAGTCATGATGCATTATCATCTATCAGGTCCTAAGGAAAAAGAAAAAACCCAACATATAACAACATAGCAAAACAACATTAGAATATAAATAACATTTATAGAAAATGTTTCAGACAAGAAACTTAGAGAGAGTATAGGAAGGAAACTAAGCTAATTTAAAATTGGTTTTGAGGGAAATAAACAAAAACTTGGAAGAAATACACTAAATGTGTCACAGTTAATCACGTGTTGTGTGTTAACCCCAATAGGCAGCTAAGCACTGCACAGCCGCTCGCTCATCACACTCACTTCCCCCTGGTGGGATGGGGGAGAGAATCAGAAGGGTAAAAGTGAGAAAACTCATGGGTTGAGACAAAGACAACTTAATAAGCAAGCAAAAGCTGTGCATACAAGCAAAGYAAAATAAGGAGTTTATTCACTACTTCCCATCGGCAGGCACRTAGGCAAAACAGGGCTCYGTCATKCATCACAGTTACTTGGGAAGGCAAAACGCCACCACTCTGAATGTCCCTCCCTTCCCCCAGCTTTATATGYTGAGCATGACGTCATATGCTATGGAATATCCCTTTGGTCAGCTGGGGTCAGCTGTCCCAGCTGTGTCCCYTCCCAACTCCTTGTGCACCCCCAGCCTACTCGCTGGTGGGGTGGGGTGAGAAGCAGAAAAGGCCTTGACTCTGTGTAAGCACTGCTCAGCAGTAACGAAAACATCCCTCTGTTATCAACACTGTTTTCAGCACAAATCCAAAACATAGCCCCATACAAGCTGCTATGAAGAAAATTAACTCTATCCCAGCCAAAACCAGTACATCACCTTAAAGCAGTCATGTAAAACTAAGRAGGAATATTTTCTGTTTTCGGAGAAAGTAGAAGAGGATGTTAAATTAAAATATAGAGGAAAAAAATAATATTTATCAAGCCATCATTGAAAAGTGGATAAAGGTAGAGCCACTCTTTCTACAAGGGATGATCACACTCCAGAAAAAAGAGATTACATAGAAGGGTAGTGAACTAATGACACTTTATTATATTTTCAACATCAGCATTTGAAAAAAAAACACAGAAGTAGCAAATGCTGGGACCAGATGGTATCATTACCAAGACCAGCACAGCTCCTGATGGTTTTATCAGAACACCGTGAATGAATGCTGCGTGCCAGGGCAATGCTAATTATCACATTTTGAACTACTAGCCTATCTCATCTTTAACCACCGTAAGGAATCTGTTAACACTGTTCATATCAGAGCATATCTACAACAATCTATTTAGGCAAAGATGTTTCCTGTGAGATGCAAACATAAACCAAGAGGTATCAAGGTTCAGATTCTGATTGACAAGCCAGTTATAAAAATTGTCAAATCCATGAAGAGGAACCTCTGGGGTGGTGTGCATGGATTACAATGATGCTTATTATTCAGGCATGTGCTTAGAAATGTTGAAAATAYTGAGGCTGTACACTACTGTGAATAACACAGCAAATTTTAGAGTTTTATTAGTCATCACCAAAGACTGATATTTAGTTATTCTTGACACCAGCTGGGGATCCTTCAAGGAAGCTTTTTTTCCATTTATTCTTCAGCATTTGTATTTTGACTCCCTTTTGAAAAAAGTTGGCTGGACTTTACCAGGAAAAAGCATCTACTATTATATGGGTAAACCCTAAAATACTTGCAAGATGAGATTAAGAGGGCTGAACCAAGATGTAAGAAGGGATGGTCTGAGGAAGTAACAAATGATGTTTTAAAAAATATGGTTGGTGTCCTCGGTAAGACTAAGAACAATGGATTTAAATCCATGAACCAGAAGGTCTCAGCTGTATAATACTCATCCCTTCACGCAATCTTAGAATATTTGGGAAAAAGAGGTGAAACRATATAAATAAATAGGATGGTAAGCATGATGTGATGTTATAATATGTATCATTAGTGCCTGTTCAGTGCCGATGCAGAMCAGACACCAGAAAAATCATAGAATCATAGAATAGTTTGGGTTGGAAGGGACTTTTAAAGGTCATCTAGTCCAACCCCCTCTGCAGGGACAATGAGCAGGGACATCTTCAACTAGATCAGATTGCTCAGAGCCCCGTCCAACTGGACCTTGAATGTTTCTAGTGATGGGGCATCTACCACCTCTCTGGGAAACTTGGATGCCTAGATAAATTGTGTCCTTTGTGATGAGCACCACTTCTACAGGGGCTGAAAGAGGTAAGAACACTGCCTGAGCTCCAGAAATTATTAAATGAATTTCATATTGGATTTCCACAGGCTGTTGGAAGCCAGAAGATCAGACATTGTATTGATTCAAAAATCTTCCCATTCACAAAGCATACCCATAAAGACTATGAAAGAAACTGCTTTTTCTTTGGACAAATACCTCTCAGAGAAAGAAGAAAAATTCCTCCATGRATCTCAATTGCTAAGTAGAGAATCTGTAAGAATAATGAGAGAAAAAGACAAAAAAAAAAAMMCCTGTTAAAATACCACTTGTCATATATAAGTGCCCTGTGGTCTAAAAGACCTTATGGTCTTAATCAGTTGGAGTTTTCCTTCAGCATACAGACTCTCCCAAAACCTTGATTTTAAACCTTTAAGCCAACTTCCACATTTCTACAATATATTGACCTGTAAGGATACAACCAACACCAACCACTGTGAGACTTTAATAATTCATATCAATAGGAAATAAAACAAACAAATAAAATTAAAAACATATACAGTAACTATTAATTAGAAAATTTTCCTATTTACTCTGTGTAAAAAKCTTTTAAATGCTACAGGTGATATCACTACTTCAAAACATTGTCAAGTGTGGCTTTCTGCTCTTGCTAAGTAGATGGYAAGCACAGAAACAACAGTCATAGAATCATAGGCTCAYAGAATCATTAAGGTTGGAAAAGACCTCTAAGATCATCAAGTCCAAACATCAACCCAGCACCTATGCCCACTAAACCATGTCCCGAAGTGCCACATCTACACGTTTTTTGAACGCCTCCAGGAATGGTGACTCCACCACTTCCCTGGGCAGCCTGTTCCAATGCTTGACTACCCTTTCGGTGAAGAAATGTTTCCTAATATCCAATCTAAACCTCCCCTGGCGCAATTTGAGGCCATTTCCTCTCGTCCTATCGCTTGTTACTTGGGAGAAGAGACCAACACCCGCCTCTCTACAGCCTCCTTTCAGGTAGTTGTAGAGAGCTCCCCTCAGCCTCCTCTTCTCCAGGCTAAACAACCCCAGCTCCCTCAGCCACTCCTCATAAGACCTGTGCTCCAGACCCCTCACCAGCCTTGTCGCCCTTCTCTGGACAYGCTCCAGCACCTCAATGTCCTTCTTGTAGTGAGGGGCCCAAMACTGAACACAGTAGTCGAGGTGCAGCCTCACCAGTGCTGAACACAGGGGCACAATGACCTCCCTASTCCTGCTGGCCACACTATTCCTGATACAGGCCAGGATGCTGTTGGYCTTCTTGGCCACCTGGGCACACTGCCGGCTCATGTTCAGCCAGCAGTCGACCAGCACACCCAGGTCCTTTTCTGCTGGGCAGCTTTCCAGACACTTTTTCCCAAGCCTGTAGCGTTGCCTGGGGTTGTTGTGACCCAAGTGCACGACCAGGCACTTGGCCTTGTTGAACCTCATACAATTGGCCTTGGCCCATTGATCCAGCCTGTCCAGATCCCTCTGCAGAGCCTTCCTACTCTCAGGCAGATCAACACTGCTGCCCAACTTGGTGTCGYCTGCAAATTTACTAAGGGTACACTCGATCCCCTCRTCCAGATCATTGACAAAGATGTTAAAAAGAYGGGCCCCAAAACTGAGCCCTGGGGAACACCGCTCATGACCGGCCGCCAACCGGATTTGACTCCATTCACCACAACTCTCTGGGCTCGGCCGTCCAGACAGTTTTTTACCCAGCAAAGAGTACACCCGTCTAAGCCATGAGCTGCCAGCTTCTCTAGGAGAATGCTGTGGGAGACAGTGTCAAAGGCTTTGCTAAAGTCCAGATAAATCACATCCACAGCCTTCCCCTCATCCACTAGACGGGTCACCTGGTCGTAGAAGGAGATCAGGTTGGTCAAGCAGGACCTGCCCTTCATGAACCCATGCTGGCTGGGTCCGATCCCCTAGTTGTCCCACACCTGCCTCGTGAACACCCTCAAGATGAACCACTCCATAATCTTCCCCGGCACCGAGGTCAGGCTGACAGGCCTGTAGTTCCCCGGATGCTCCCTCTGGCCCTTCTTGTAGATGGGCGTCACATTGGCAAGCCTCCAGTCGTCCGGGACCTCCCCCGTTAACCAGGACCGGTGATAAATGATGGAGAGCAGCTTGGCAAGCTCCTCCGCCAGCTCCCTCAGTACTCTCGGGTGGATCCCATCCAGCCCCATAGACTTGTGAGTGTCCAGCTGGCGTAGCAGGTCATTAACCTCTTCCTCTTCAATTATGGGAGGTTTACTCTGCTCCCCGTCCCCATCTTCCAGCTCAGGGGGCTGAATACCCAGAGGATCACCGGTCTGAATATTAAAGACTGAGGCAAAGAAGGCATTAAGTACCTCAGCCTTCTCCTCATCCTTGGTGGCAATGTTCCGCCCGGCATCCAATAAGGGAGGCAGATTCTCCCTGGCCCTTTTTTTGTCGTTAACATATTTGTAAAAACATTTTTTGTTGTCCCTGACAACAGTGGCCAGATTGAGTTCCAGCTGAGCTTTTGTCTTCCTAATTCCCTCTCTGCACGACCTGACAAGACCCCTGTACTCTTCCTGAGTTGCCTGCCCTTCCTTCCAACAGCGATAGACTCTCCTTTTTTCCCCTGAGACCCAGCAAAAGCTCCCTGTTCAGCCAGGCCGGTCGTCTTCCCTGCCAGCTCCTCTTACGGCACACAGGGACAACCCGTTCCTGAGCGTTTAAGACTTCCTCCTTGAAGAACGTCCAGCCTTCCTGGGCCCCTTTGCCCTTCAGGACCGCTTCCTAAGGGACTCTCTGAACCAGCGTCCTGAACAGGCCTAAACCAGTCATATAGTCTCAGCATTTGCAATTTCATTGCATTGACTGCTGACATGAAAAATACCGAGGCTGAAAATGARAAGTATACTGACGGTTATTCATATGAGAAGTAACTAGTTGTCTTTTTCAGAAAAGAAAGACTTAAATTTTTGTTTTACATTCAGTGCTTTACTTAAGATAATACCTTAATTGAACCAACCCAGAAAAATAAACAAATCTTTCCTGACAGGGATGAGTGCAGGAACAATAATTTACTAATGCCTTTATCAGGATAAAATTAAGAAAAAAAGTGRGAAAGTTAATGGATCTAATTCTCCCATCTCTTCTGAAAGTCAGAATGTCTGACTTTTGTCAGAACTAGACAAAATGTAACATATGAAAAACCAGAATGCAAAGGAGAAGTTTTTGATTATCACAGTGAATTTTAAGTGGAAAAGTATAAGGACTTATTAAAAGTCCATTAAGAAGCTGAGGGATAAAATGAGGCTTCAGGAATTAAAAATAAYTTTAGATAAACGGAGCTAATGAACTACAAAACATAATAACTGAAGAATAAGAGAAGTGAAAAAATGTTAAGAATTTTTAAATGAAGACATTGTGCAGCAGTTAAACCTTTTTTAAAAAAAGTCCTTTATCTTGAATGGATWGGAAAAATAATGCCTAAGCACATGTAAAGGAATCTATAGGATTTTGTACAGAAAGAATTTGCTGTTAAAGGTACCTTAGGTAATTACCAAAGGTAATTTACCTTTATGAATATTTTTTAAAAATCCTTTTTGTTATTTAAAGAAAATCAGAAACTAAAGTGAAAACAAGTATCCCATTGATCATTTCAGATCAGAATATAGCCACYTATACCTATGGAAGGGCAAATACCTCAGAATGTAATATACAGTAATATCTATAGGAATTATCAGGAATTTGCTCCTGTCTTTTTTGCAACCAAACTCAAGGTTGTACATGAAATAATTTGGGGGTTTTGGGGATAGGCCAGTCTTTTCCTCTTAATATAGAAGCTGCTGAAAAAGGTTAAYGAAGATTAAAAAAAAAAAGCTTAAGCAGAAATATAAAAGGGAACTAGACAGGGAAAGGTGATGGGGTAACACTGGACTTTGGTTGCTTTATTTTATCTGTGCTTTATTATCACTGATAATTTTTTTTTTTTCCAGTAATCATTCACCACCTCTGCACCTCCCATTATTGTGGAAGATTTACAATTATCTCTTTGTTTTAACTGAGTACTCTGGGTCTTCCTTTCAGCCTCAGCAGGCACATGAAAACAGAGATCCACGGATTTGTGCAGAGAAATATTTTGCTCTTTGTGCCAAATTTTCTGAATCCATAAATTCACAGTGTACACTTATTTAAAAAAATGGCCTTATTTGCATTTCAGAAGTGTACTCATTGCAACAACATGGGTGTAGGAACTGTCAGTTTTGCTAAAGAATGCCTAATATTGATTTTGTTTAAGAAAACTCATTACCAATGTCAATAAAATTATAAAAATCAGAATAAAAGTATGTCTGTACAGAAGGTTACATCAACCCAGCCAAATCATCCAGAGAATTTTTCTCATGGGTACAAGCCTTGCATAAAGTGGAATATTCATGGACTATTGATGCTTGAGCATAAAATCAATAATCCTGTAAATGCTTATATACGTAGTTCATAGATTATTCACAGACTATTCACGTGGATCTCATAATTCAAGTGGATCTTAAATGCATGCAGTTGCGCTGATAGTCTATTGCTTTCTGTTAGGTGGACTCTAAAATATCAGTACCACACTACTAATCTAGATTCTCATTTAAGCACCTAAATCTAGATGAGATTAATTCAACATAGCTTCAGTCTCTGTTGATACATCCTTATTCATGACTAGAGTTCTTAGGCACAGCAGCAACAAAAGTATCATCAGACTCCTCTCACTGTCATCTTATTGCCATATTGCTGCTTACTAAGATGTATCAGTAAACTCCAGATCTGGAATGTAGAAAGTAATAACAGCAGTATACTTATAATATGAATTGCACACAATGCTAAGTGCATTCAAAACAAACTTGCATGACAGAATACAGTTTGGAAGAAAAAACTTGTACACCTTTTCTTTATACCAGGGTCATTCCATTTTTAATTCCCTTCCTTCCTAAATTTCCAGGTAGGTAAGATACTTACTAAAATTGAGTGGTAAGGTCTTATTTTGAAGAACAGATGCTGTCTCACCACACTTTTGTGTCTGAAGAAATGCCTCTGCAGATATTGACAAATGAGATACAYCCTTGTCAGTGTTATTCGCAGCCACTTCAAATATGAGCTTCTAGGACAAACTTTTCAAGGAGAAAAAAAATCTGATGCAGTTAATGTGTTACATTTACACCTAAACTAATGCAGGGCTTAGAAAGGTCAATCACCCCGGTTGCAGATTGCATCTATTCCTTTAGATTCTTATTATTCTAAAATAAGTACTGATAATAACATGACTTATAATACCATCTAATGACAACAAACAAATATGGTGTAAGAAAATTTATGGTTATGTTATCAGCATCATTCAAAACTAGTTGCTCTTACTTTGATAAACATAGTATTTATGTGTTTCAAGCCAAAGAATTAGGGAACTAGAATCAGCAATTACAAATTATGTCCTCTTACATTATCCTCTGCTTCTCAGAAAAGAGAATAAAGACCAGTTGCAAATGAATATAAGGAGGTAGTATTTATATCTTCATTAGATCTCACTAAAATATGGGAATCTCATATTTTATAGGAAATGTTCTTTCAGTTCTTTCAATGTTCTTTCAGTCTAAATAAAGATGAAAATTAAAAATTTGGCAGACTTTTTTTCCATCAGAGGGAGAATACAATAATGAAAAGATGTTCAACAGTAATTAAGAATTAATGCAAAAGCAGGAAAAAAAATCCTAAATACTTCAAGCTTTCAACACTCAGGTACAATTTGTGGTTGAAAATTTCCATGTAATCCAGACGTTCCTAATTATTTTTTTTTTCAGTGGAATCTTTTCTACAGATAAGCTAGATCTTCAGGTTCAGCTGATCTTGGTCAACTCCAAACTATAGATCTATGATGGCTTAATCTATTGTTGTCAGCAAGCATTAAGTTGTATTTTAATAAGAATAACACAGTAACAGAACCAGCCAATCTGAATTGAAGGCTATAATGTAATAATTCATGAAATATGAATGACTATGTAGTATGAGGAAAGTAGCTAAATCTAACCTTACTTAAATAATGAATATTTTTTTCTTTGTAAAAAGCATTGACGTAAACTTATTTTCTAGTTTGCAAAGGAAAAGTAAGATATTTAACATCTTAGTTTTATCACTTAAAAAAATGGTGTTTTCTTATCAAGTTGAAATTATAGGAAGTCTTTTAAGGGGTAACTTAATGKTTTTTTGTAATTATTAAGCACAACCTTGTTCATGCAAGACGTTATTTTCCATTATTTACAGKTTTTTTTTCTTTTATCTATTTTATCTACTCCCATATAATTGCCTTCCTTTGATCACTGCTTTTGACAACTTCTCTCTTTCAAATTCATGGCTACTTTTATGCTTAACTATGTCTTAGGAATTGTCAGGATATGAAGTTCTGGTATAAACACAGTTGCACTGATATAAAAAACTATTCTTTGGGTAAGCTTCTTCCTAACAAAATTTCGCTATATAAGTAGTAGGCATCTGACCTAAAGCTAGTCCATGAAGAGAGAAATGTGCTTCCACAGGATTATTCATCCTACTGATTTCAGAAACCTATTTCAGAATGGGATGAATCCCTCTCTGGAGTAACCTATATATTCCTCTTAAAAGTAGAAGAGTCCTATACTATTATACTGTACTAAATATTTAAGTATAGAAGGGCTCAAACTATGTGATACAAAACTGATGAGCTCCAGTTACTTTATAAACAAAATTATTCTGAAGATTTATTCCTGTTGAGACCTAGGGGAAGGATCATTGCAGTCTTATCTGTACCATCATGTCTTTCTCAAGCCTCTCCTGGATGGTGCGTGGAGGGGAATGTGAGTCCTTTCTAAAGACAGCCTCCCTCAATGGGAATGGTGATCTGCCTCATGGCAGCAAAAATTTCTCAGTGAGCAGGTGTACTCTGAAACTTCCATCCTGTCAGCTGTAGACCTCCCTCTGGTCCAATCAGCTCAGCACCATGTCCTCAATACCCAACAACGGGCTTTCCAGCCAGCTGCCTTTTCTACCTCATTGCTACCCCCTCCCACAAACCAATCATCTGCCATGCGTTTAGGGCCCAGCTGCACTCAGTTCTTTAACAGGTAACTTGTAATAGCAGTGGGATGCCTAGGGACCAGGCTGTTATTAGTTCTTGTCCTCAGTACATTCAGTACTTGCACAGGCAGCAAATCCATTCAGAAAATCTGTGCACTTTTTTTTATCAGCATAAATACCTGGGCAACTGTATGATAAATAACAAACAAAGGTATAAAGTCAACAAAATTGTGGAAAATGGGGAAAGGATAAATAGAGGTTGGCCTTTATTGGGGAGGGAATAAGGGTAGTAAGCACAGTGARCCTGAGAGGAAAAAAAAGTAAATTATGTGATTGGGGTTGTAGGGTGTTCCTGTTGAGCAGCCCTGCACAAGATCAGAGGAYTTTGCAGCAGAACAACAAATCTGTTATTTCTTTGATATTTGCATCTGATTTCACCCTTTGACTCGGGCACCTGGGTTGCTCTCCTTAATACTGGCAAGGGAATGCGAAGAGGGGATGGACCAGACATCCTGATATCCCAACAACTGACACATACACGAACAGGGGATGTAAGATTCATTTCCTAAAGAAATCAGGCTGAGGTGCCTCTCTAGCACCTCGTTGTTCTTTTACTGGGCGTTGTTTTACRTTATCATGCAACTATTTATACTAGTGTTGTTAATTCACATTTACATTGGTCTGAGGTAAAAATCAGATGCCAACAGAGTTCCTGTAGCAAAATATTCCCCTAAGGCTTTGCTCTTCATGGGCTGCCTTTCCTGCAGCCAGGTGCCCTGCACAGAGTAAATATTAAGTGCTAATATTTTTATATGGTGAAGCTTTACATTGAAATTAGAAGAATGTGGGATGAYGAAAATGTAAATTGAGTTTTCACACTCAGTGGCAATACTTTTCATGATTGCCATTCAATCTTAACCGTGCCCTTGTTGTTACCAAAGCCCAGTTAAGGATGACTTTACCTTGAATGTTCTCCTCTCATAAAAAAGATCCAGCAGGGACTGATAATTGGCACAGTGAGTTATGTTACGTCTTTCAAAGTTTGTGGTACAGGGATTCTTCCAAAATAAATGAGCATGCCCTTTATGTGTTCTCACATTCTGATGATTTCTGCCTGTCAGAGTGGTGGGTTTGGAGCAGAATTAAGGTAGCCACATACRAACATAATTAGGTATATGTGACACACATAGAGGTTGAATGGTGACAAAGTTCATAGGACAATTAAAGAAAATTCTCTTGAGTTCCTGAAGTGTCATATTGATGCTAAACCCAACGCAGTTGGCCAGTTCAGCCAGGTGAGTGAATATATCCAGTTTCACTTGTCCTCGTCCATGTCTGATGTCTCATTGTCCATGACTTCCTCAAGTAATTTTCATCTACTGTATAAATGGATGCTATGTCTAACTCTTTCTTTTTTTTGAGGAAACATGAAGTAAGTTTCGAAGCACAAAGAGAGAACAGTGCATATGAGCTACACGCTTTGGACAGCAGATGATTTATGAGGCTTGACAAGGCAATTTACAGATTTTCTACTTCTGCATTCAGAATATGCTCTGTGTCTAACAGGAACTCCTATTAATTACCACATGAAACAAAGTCATAGTTGTTGTGACATAAAATATGGAAGATGATTTAAAAAAGTACACATTTGATCGTGTATGATAGTTGAATGAATTCAGAATCAGTGTAAAGGAAATTTGATAATGATTTGTCCCAGCTTGTGGTATATAAACCAAAGCAAAATCCCATTTCTCAGATAAGTGAAAAAAAAAAAGTGGTCAATAAAGGGAAAAAAGAAAAAAMCAGCCACAGCAAGTTAAGTGATCAAATATATCTTGGCAGTTTTGGGCATATTTAAAGCCAACTTTTGCAGATTACAAGCCTGGATTTGCTGCATTTCTATTCTAATAATAATGCAGCATAATGTRAAAGGATTGCTTCACTGGAGTATTTACTACTGAAAAGAAAATTGCTTTTATAATTATTAAATTTATAATTATTAAAATTAAAATTTGCAGAAATGTTGAAGACAATTAAAAAAAAAAAGATCAACAAATTATAAAGTTTGAATTCTCCCAGTTACATGTGTACAACACTTTCACTATTGTTAAGAGGATTTAGTTACCTGTACTGAAGGATAAGCATAGCTGATTGGATTTTTCATTGTAATTTACATTGTAGTTTTTCCTGCTAAGGATTGTCTACTGGAAAATTGCATTTATTATAATTTGTCATTTTTAATTGTTTTAAAAATAGATCAGATATAAAATTTCTGTGGTAGAACATATGTGAATAGCTCCTAGAAACTTAATTTCTCTCTTCTTTTATTCATTCCATAYGCAAAATTCAATATTCGAGCAGTGTGACAGATCGTCTAACTCACACGAGGCTGTTTCTGCACCCTGCATATATACCTTTAACCCATCTTGATACTTACACATTTTCTCCACCTGGAATTCATCTGGTCATTAAAAACCACACTATCTTCTCAGTAGAGGAACCTATATTTCTATTACAACAGAAATGAAAAACCTAACCGTTATAAACCTCTCTAACAATGACTTTCTATTAACTCTTATATGTATATGTGTTATCTGAGTCATGTTGTCCRTAACACTTAATAACTTCTTAAAAAATTACTTTAAGTTTAATACTTAATATTTTGGAAAGTCAGGATATTTGCTCAGAGTCTAATTATCAATTTAGAAAGCTCTGCTATTATAAAAATAGAAATCTTGGTCTTGATGTCATTTGCACCAGCTAGACCTATTTTATAGCAGCAATGGCTACATTATTTCTTCCACCAGGAAGGAAAAATGTAAGCAAAGAGTTSTTTTAAGCAGGTAATTTGCAGAAAAAGAGAAACTAAATCTTCCTCTCTTTTTGAAGCTGGAGTAGCAGTGGTATATAATTTTGAAGAGGATTATTGATTAGTGACAGAAAAGATATTTACCTGTTGTGCCATTTGTTATGTCCATGCAATGAAACAGGATTAGTTTCATATTTCTCCATGATGCAGARGGATTACTGTGATCTAAACTATAGATCTGCTAAGTATAGAGACGGCCACTTCTTGAGAGACATCTGTTAGTTTGGATGTTACTCAACTTCTGTTTCCCACCAAGATCATCATTGCAAATGAGAGAATGGTTAAGTCATTGGCAGGAAATACTCTGCCTGAGTTATTCTTATTATGTTGAGCATATGGCTCCATAGTCCATCACCACTTAGACCTGTTTCACTTTATTTTGTTGCTGAAATGCTTCTTGATTTCTAAATGCTCATGAGAGATAAATTATTCTTATGGATCAATCTGATAATCAGGGCTTTGCTTCATGGGTTTCGTAGGAATATTTTTTCTGTTAGGACCATGACTTCTATTTAAAGCAAGTATAAGAGATTTAAAAAGAGCGTATTATGCTTAATGCCACCAATCCTATTTTTCTCTTATGAATGTCTCTAATTAATCTAGAGGTACSCTTTAACACAAAACATTTTAAAAACTCCATTCAAGCACTTTTTCCCTGCTCTGCCAATTCTTGCTTATGTTTTCATGTGTCCATGGATTTATATAATATGACATGAACTGATCTTTTTTTTCCCCCAAGCTTCAAGTGGGGGGGAACTAGTTCTGTAAGAGTGGTCTGAAAAATTACTGACCACACAGAAATGCCAAATTTTAAAGCATATCAGGAGGTATCCAGTGCTTTGAATACCTAACTGAGTGGTATTCAACAGTGAAGTCCTGAAGAGATGATGAAGTCAATGAATAAAGCCACAGAGAACTACAAAATAATTGCAACATGTCACCCTGACATGACCCAATGTACTCCTGTATTGATGCAACATCATAGTGAAAACATTGCAAAGCAATATCAAGGCACCCTGCTGTGGTTACTTTGTGGTTCTCCATGACTATCTGACACTGTTTTTCGTATCTTCCTTTTCTTTCCTCTTACTCCAGACTTCTTAGAGGAGCCAGGTTATTTCACKTTGTGTATCTCTTTCCCCTCTTTTTTTAACCCCTTTTTCACTACTTTTTTTTTCTGTCATGGATGATTGTCAGTGATCTGGGTTTATTTGTTCATAACTTTATGAATGTCAAGGAGCATTAAGGCAACTGCAGAGATCTTACTCTCTGGTATTTTCTGGTCGTAGACAATAGAAAAAGAGCTTTATAAAGTCTTACTGACTATACAAGAACTACAGCCAGGGATCAAAAAATATACATGTCCCTGTACTCCAGAAAGATCCCACTAACTCAGCCCTTTGTGAGCCTTGATATTACAATTGTAATATAAGGAAATATGTTGACTTTTTAAAAAGGACAATCTTCAAGCTTTCAGTATCTCAAATTTCAGCACTAATGCAAGATGTGAGACGTACAGATTCAGCACAGCATATGGTTTTAAAGCTGTTATTACAAATTTAGAGCATGTAGCCATTTTCTGTCCTGTGAAATTACTTCCCATGAAATATAGTCTTTGATTTGCATTTTACTCTGCTATCCTCCATTATTTGATCCTCCATTTATATTTTAACATCCGCAGCCTCACTACTGGATAATGCCAGCTGTTGAGTCAGTAACATGAATGCAGCTCAGACACTATGATTACTATGTTTTATCTTCTAGTCTCTGAAGATGCAGCCACCTGCTTTGTTGGAAAGAAAAATGATTCATGTTGCACATAGACAGATACYTGGATACTCAGAGTGAGTTTTATATAATGTTCAGTGTGAACTTAAAAGGGAAATATAATCATGTATCCCACAGGAGATATAACAATAGCTAAAGATAAATTTGAGAGATTTATACTTGATGGATGTGYAAAATAAAATAAGGATGGGGGAACTTTACTCTCCCTGCTCATCCTTATCTTTTCACATGGTAGCCCAAAACTTTCTGAACACAAGGACAGGAGAAAATTTCTGGAATAAGTGGGCGATGAGTATCCTKGATGTGTTTCTACCACATAGGCATGAGTGCTGCTCAAAGGTCAGGAGTAAACAATGTTCTTTTTGAGCTAGGAAGACTGTGGGTTGGATTCTAGTAGATTAGATGCTGCAAATGAAACCTTAAAAGTAATAAAACAGGTTACATATCTGTCATGGTTTAACCCCAGCTGGCAACTAAGACCCACACAGCRCGATTCTTCCATGAACCTTTGAAAAATTTTAGATGTTTTTATACCTATAATAATTTATAAAATTGGAACTAAGAAATTGCAACCATTACATCTGTACATTATTTTTAAACTATGCTAGAAACAATCACAGATATAAATAACAAGTGGGACAAATATTCCACAGATATGTTATATCCCACCAACAATGAATCCACAAAACATTTCTGAATGCTACAGATGAGCAAGTAAATGAACAAAGTATTATTATTAATGTTAAYGGTAATAGAAGAAAAACTGCTGTGTTAACAATTCCTAGTAAGTCTTCAGTAAAAGTAAGTAAATATGATTAAATTTTGCATTCTTTTAATAATTTGCTCAGAAGCAGAACGTGTTCAGAAACTACCATCACCTGCATTCTTCTCCTCTGTCCTTCCACTGACCTGCTGTTACTCATTTGTTTGCTTAGTATTTCTGTAATAACAGAATAAGGGAAGCAGCAGTCCACAGGAAAGCCACATGGAGGTAGTGAAAATGATAAAGCACCGATTATTTTTTTTTCCATAGAACCAAAAATATTCCTCTGTGTCTCTGACAGTAGCATTCCTAAAGAACACCACCTTTTTTCCTTATTCATGATTGAATATTGTCTTATTTCAGAGGTGAATGGTTGCTCCTGATGCTAACTTTTTAAATAATTTAATAGGAAAAAAGCATGGGTCTATGAACTTATGGCAAAGAACATCTCGGTTATATGGTTTGGAGTGCAGTTTTGGACAAGCTTCCAGGAGAACACCCAGTGGCTGAGGTTGAAGCATTTGTTCTAATTATTGAAAAGAGGCATCACATTTTCCTTGTTGTTAGTTTTTAAAACCGTAGCTTTTCTTTTCTTTATTTTACTGTCTTTCATAATCTTGCCCCTCTAAGTTGATTATCATGTGGCCCTGCAATACCTCCCAGCAATATTTTTAACTTAGTAATGATGGCTTCCAAGTTCTACCTCTTCTGCCTCTAAAGCAGAAGTCACCTTGGCTGTGATGCCTATAAAAAGCAATTGACATGAGASTCTCAAATGGAAAATATTCCTATCTAAATGTTCTTACTCAGCATCATTCCTGGACTGTGTGTCATTAAGTTTTCCTGAAAGGAAGAAATTGTTTCTCTCAGCAAGCAGCAYGAAATACTGGCTTGTGAATACTTGCCTGTACCTCTTGACCTCAAATTTCAGATGTCTAATACTTACATCGATAGTTGCCTTTTTTTTAAAATGGCCCTAGACTTTTTTTGTCTTTTTTTTTTCCTTATATATAGAAAAGTGTGACTAGATGGAAGATCATATCATAGCTTTATGCCCTGATAAAATTAGTTTAGACAATCTATTACAATATAACRTTAGGTACAAAACATCTGTGGTTATTCCCTCCAACACAAAAAAAACAGGGGAAGAAATTCTCATTTCCAAAGTGAACACTCAACTACATTTAAAAGCTTTGCTTTCTGTTTCATAAAGAAAATGATCACTCCTTTCTGATTGCATATGGGTTACATTAATTACCTTAAGTCCAGTAGAAAGCTTTGGATTTTGAYTCTCATTCTAAAATAAATTCTTACCTAGGATGTCAAATAAGCATGAGGGTCCAGGAAAGCAATGCTATTTCAGAGCCTTCCTTTGCTCTTGCCCTAGGTTTTTCCTATCAGGGGGCTTGTCTGTATCCCATGTTGTGTTAAAAAGGCTGCTCTGAGATTTCCAGGTCTCCCCATGTTCCATCTAAGAGGAAATTTGGCACTTGCCTTATCATTCTGAATTCCCCTTCAGAGCTTAGGTGGCTGGTTTATAGTGGCTTTTTATTTAGGCCATGTTGAAGTCTGCTTGTGAGTATGTGTGGTGTTGGTATGTGGTCCCATAATATAAATTGAATATCATTATCCTAAAATCACCCATGGTTTTTGAGATCACTTTTTCACTTTACTCAACAGCTGATGGAATCTTTCCTCCTAAATCTCATTAGCCATACATCACTGTCTATAAGACTGGCTGAGTTACTTACAGTGACATTCACACTTGCTGCGATGATTTGGTAGTTCAACTGGAATATCCTCACACTGGCTTATAAAACTGGCTGATGCTGAATGTCTCACCGTAATATCTGAACCAGAATACGCATTTATTGAAACAGATTCTTAAAAGCAAAATACCTTCAGGTTAGGATAAACTTCTGTAGGAAGTGTACATGTACTTTTGTATGGTGTACACCTTTTGTATAATAACCTGGTGATGAAAATGGTCATGTGAGAAGATGATCTTCTTTGTCTTTAACATTTTTGAACTCACATCTTAAAATATGCCTTCCTAAGAATAAAGTATTCACCCTTTTGGTAAGGTAGGCTGCTGAATATCCTGGGAAGCCCGCAAAGTAGAACTTGACTTCAGCCTGCTGATTAGGATATTTAGTTGGTACTGATCCTGTTTGTAGTGATTATTTCCTATTCAAAAAATCCTTATGCAGATACACTGCACACTTCTCATCCCTTCAAATACTTCAGCATTTAYGCATTTTTCATCAAGTCTTTGACAATGACTTGGTGACTTCGAAAATGAACTCTGGGTTTTGGGCAGAAGCCTTGTTAGTGGTCTACAATTTCTACAGCTGAATAACAGGAAAAGACAGAACCAAATGCTTCTCAGAAGTTCACAGTGGAAAGATGAGAGGCAATGGTCACAAGTTGGAACATAGGGATTTCTGACTTAATATAAGGGAAACATTTTTTCCATGAAGGTGATCAAAGATTGGAAAAGAGTCCTAGAGATGTTAAGGAATCTTAATCCTTGGAGATACTTTAATATTAACTAGGCAAGACCCTGGGCAACCTGCTATAACTCCTGCTTTGAGCAGGAGGTTGGATTACATAACCYCTGGAGATCCCTTCTAATCTATATGTTTCTATGACCTCACCGTGGGAAAACTTGGGAAAGCTCAGACAGTTCCCCATCCTTTTTAGGCAACACCTGCCTGSCCACTGCAGACCACATATCTCTAAAGTATCTGCACCTGCTGGCAATCCATAATAGAAATGTGATTTTTAAAATTTTACAAACTCCTTACCTATTGAGGACAGAGGTTCCTTGAGAACATAGGAGCTAAGAGTATTGTAAGAAAACACTCAGCACTGTGATGAAAGATGTGTCAAATGGATATAATAATAACATGGTGAAGAGCTGGGAGGCACAAGGGTAGATGTAGATCTGCCATAGGAAACCAGACACCATTTTTTCTACTCCTGGTGGAACATTTTGTTTTGTTTCACTTTTTAAATATAGAGATAGTCTAATCTAAAACATCTACAGATTGCAGAGGTTGGGGATGACTAGACAACTCTCTCTGCTTCATTAGATGTCTATTCTCAGAAGGTGTCTAGTGTTTCCTATTGTTACAAACCCACATTTCCCAAAGAGATGACAGTGTGCACTGGGGAAGAGAGTCTAGACAATAGGGCAGACACTGCTCTCCCTACTTCCCACAGCAATTATAAAAGTTTAAATAAAATTTACATAATTTTGTTTTAAGACTATTAATAAGTAAGACCAACTATAATGGTATTACAATTATCACATGTGAGTGTGTTTGTGAGGGCAGCTCAGGGAGACAAGAAGCTACTAAAGGCCAGTCTCAAATTTATAAGGTACATTCTTTTGCAGAGAATAAATGACTTGTTTACAACATCTCAAGGGTGTTGCATAGTGTTGTTAGAGGGAAATCTGTTGGGTATATTTATAAAAAGAAGTGCCTCTAGGATCCATCACACTGTTAGTTCCTTAGACAACCAACAGAAAAGAAAGATATGAGCTTTCTTTGGAAATCTTCAGAAGACCCAAACTCTTTTCATGTATTTTTTAAGAATTTAGGCACTTCCCTCAGRAGGACCAAATGTCCATTTCTGTATGTCAAATTAAGATGACTACAGAGGTCTATATTGGAGCTAAACTGAAAAGTCTTCTTCGTGGTCAATAGAAAGTAATAGAGATTCCTGGAACTCAACCGAATTCCGATAATCTACATTTAAAATAAGTGAGATAAATACAGTTTTACATATGACTATTTCAAATRCTTACAACTCTCCAGCTTCTATACAAGGAGGCTAGATGACTACCTCAGCATAAATATCCACATTGCACTCATCTTGAAGATAAGCAAGATCCATCCCTAAGAGCCCATCTTAGGAGTCAAAAACTGGCATATCATGTCTGACTTAGATGTCTCAATCAGGCTCAGTCCTGTAATTCTAATATTCTGTAATTCTAATGTTGCAAAAGTCACCATTTACATAATGCTAGTAAAAGCAACAGCAGTTTTTTATGTTTTTTTATGAAGACTGTAGCCAAGTTTTCCCTTTAAGATTTTGTTATCTGTGAAATCATTTACTGAATATTATAAAGGTAATTAATGTTTCTGAACAAATTAAAAATCTCTATTGTGGTGACTTGGGAATTCTGATTTCCTCATGCAAACTCATCTACATTTTGGTAACATYTGTTCCCTAGCCACTAACTGCTAAACAGAATAATGGATGATTAATGTGAAGAAACCATGCTTTCTAAAAAATTTTGCTGTGATGAGTAAAAGTAGGTAGATTGATTCTGGCCTATATAATTTGTCACATCCATGATATCCAGCCTTATCATCCAGTAGACAAATGCTGAAACAAGGAAATCTATTTTCATGATACTAAAGGCCAAATGAACACTGACTGATATAGTTCAGGTTATTCTCACTGATTTCAAGTCCTATCTGAGGAAGAAACCTGTCAAAACCTGTCATATTGAATGTGCTGTACAAAGCTCCCWTGTAAAGAACCTTCAGGTATACCTTTACTGGCCAACTTTTAGTGTGGTCAGGAACAGCCTACCACCACATTCTGGGGACTTTTGCCATGCAGTAGTGCCATCGCATTGAGAGGTCTACTTAGTTAAGTATTTCGATACATACTTCTATAGACTTCCATGCACTCACTGTTCGTGGCAGAAACACTCATGGAGTTCAGGAATAAAGAGGAAAGCAGCTGCTGCACTGCTGGTAGAATAGACAAACTCAGGTCCTGGCATTTTGGAAAGAATTCCAAGTTTCAGTTCAAATACTAACATGAAGTTGTCTTTGCTAAGATCTGCAAAGCTGACCTGATCAGCTCTGCCTGACTTTTTCTAATTTTACTGCTCTGAAGAATAAAGACCGTAGTAATAAAAATACTGCCAAGCCTTGCAGTAACAGAGTTATTCCTCTTAAAGTGAAGAAGGTTGTGGTTAATCACTTTATTTTTTCACATGCCTAGTTTAAGGAAAACATGTTAAAGTACCTTCCCAAATGAAGGTGACGGACAAAAGTGAGTTAAATGCAGCTAAGTTACCTTGTTATTTTAGTCTGTTTTTTTTTTTTTAATTTTGTTTCCTATACTAGATTTTTGTGGATGCCACATTAATGCAGTATTTCAGTTTAATAGGAGTTTAAATATTTGACTAAGATTGTCTTTCATTTAATTGTTAATGGTTTTTTAAAGCAATTTCCAAAAAGTGAAAATTACCCTTTCAGTATAAATTGCATCATTTCACTGAGTGATGTTTTCACTTCATGATTTGCTTTCCCTCTACAGAACAACTAGAAACTGAGTAGTAAAAACCCTTCTTTATTGACAAACTAAAAAGTTGTCTGCAAGAAAAATGCTGACTAGGTTTAAATCCATCATTTCAATCAAACATAAATCATCGTATGCAATGATGAAAAACTTTTTGAGCAACAAAACCTTAATTGCATATGTATAGCACCTTTTCTGATAAATTTTGGGAAGCAGAAGATTTATGAATTATTGACTATTGTAAACGTAATGCAGTGCAATAGAGGAAAGTATCATTATCGCTGTACCGTGCATCAGTTAACCGAGAGAGAGATGAGAAAACTACTTTTAGCAAAGGCATACAGCTGTGAACCCAAATAAACCACAAGTGTGGTTATATTTGAGATTAAAGTACTATTAGGTCTCTCCAAGTAAAAGTCTTTGTATGAGTTAGATATCTGAGCTTCTATTATARTCAGTGGAAAGAGAATAAATTAGTTAATGACACCTTAATTAGTTCGCTTACATATAAGCCTCAAATGACATTTGAGATATCCTGGGTTATCTGAGACATCTGCAAGGGCCCAGCAGTGGGAGACTGGTTACCTCCTGGAATGGTAGATGTGTGGCAGAGAGAATACCCCAGGCCTACTCAAATTGCATTAAACATCTCTGTGTGAACAATTGAATCRAGCTCTAGGTTTCCACGTTAGACTGATCCAATACTATTGCAGACTCCATGGATTGTATTGACTTGGTCTCCACTAGCTATAATCTATCTTGTGCAGATATCTACAGACAGACACTCAAATGTAATTGTCTTATTCTTGCACTCGATTATGCCCCTTAAGCTAAATCCAGCTGTCTAAATGTCACAATYTCCTGCTGTCTGAGATGCCATACAGTATCCAAGATACTTATACAGTATTGGCAAATATAGTGCAGTACATAAATATTATTGGGTATATGACCATCTCCTTCCAGAGAAGCAGCTAGAAGCCAGCCAGGATAACCTCACATACCTCAAAAGTCACTGGAGGCAAAGGCAGCAGGTTGAGGCTCCACAAGAAGCAGAGGATCCCCTTTCCTCTTGCCAGCARGCAGAAGAAGAGGACCTAAGAGATGGGGGGCAGTGGAAACAGGTCGCTGCTCGGGGCGCCCGACAAATCCCATCCCRGCCTCCCTCGCCTTCTCAGTTGCCCTTACAAAAGAGATATGGGGCTCTGGAACTTGAGGGCCAGGAAAATGAGGATGTAGATGAAGGTCTATCCAGGGGGTTGCCTAGGGCGAGTCAGTCAGCCCCACGCATTATGACTGCCCCTGTTAAGAAAAAAAGGAGGGTAATTGTCATAGGCGATTCCCTTCTGAGGGGAACAGACAGCCCAATCTGCTGACCGGACCCATCACAAAGGGAAGTCTGCTGCCTCCCTGAGGCCCAGGTTAGAGACATTACTAGGAAACTCCCTGGTCTGGTACGGCCTTCTGACTGTTACCCGCTGTTGGTTATGCAGGTTGGCAGCAATGAGGTTGCGGAGAGAAGTCGCAAAGAGATCAAAAGGGACTTCAGGGCACTGGGGC
>JASVER010000059.1:2644293-2688147 GCA_030449065.1 Oceanodroma leucorhoa | reverse complement strand
GCTTAGTTGCCAGCTGGGCTTAAACCACGACAGATGGCTATAAGTTCTTCAGAAGGGATAGGCGAGGAAGAAGAGGCGGTGGGGTGGCTCTGTATGTCAGGGAGTGTTTCAACTGTACAGAGCTCGATGACTGTGATGATCAGGTCGAATGCTTATGGGTACGGATGAGGGGGAAGGCCAACACAGCAGATATCCTGCTGGGAGTCTGTAATAGACCACCCAACCAGGATGAAGAGGCTGATGAAGCATTCTACAAGTGGCTGGCAGAAGTCTCACGATCGCTAGCCCTTGTCCTCGGGGGGGACTTCAACTTAGCCAAGGTCTGCTGGAAATAAAACACAGCAGAGAGGAAACAGTCGAGGAGGTTCCTGGAGYGTGTGGAAGATGATAACTTCCTGACGCAGCTGGTAAGTGAGCCTACCAGGGGAGGTGCCTCGCTYGACCTGCTGTTTACCAACAGAGAAGGACTGGTGGGAGATGTGGTGGTCAGACGCCATCTTGTGCTTAGCGACCATGAAATGATAGAATTCTTGATCCTAGGTGAAGAAAGGAGGCAGGTCAGAAAAACCACTACCATGGACTCCTGCAGGGTGGACTTTGGCCTGTTCCGGACATGGTTGAGAGAGTCCCTTGGGAGGCAGTCCTGAAGGGCAGAGGGGTCCAGGAAGGCTGGAAGTTCTTCAAGGAGGAAGTCTTAAAGGCGCAGGAGCGGGCTGTCCCCATGTGCCGTAAGAAGAGCTGGCGAGGAAGACGACCGGCCTGGCTGAACAGAGAGCTTTTGCTGGGACTCAGGAAAAAAAGGAGAGTCTACCTCTGCTGGAAGAAGGGGCAGGCAACTCAAGAAGAGTACAGGGATCTCGTTAGGTCATGCAGAGAGAAAATTAGAAAGCAAAAGCCCAGCTAGAACTCAATCTGCCCACTGCCATAAGAGACAACAAAAAATGCTTTTACAAATATATTAATGACAAAAAGACAGCCTTCATCCTTCATTGAATGCCGGGGGAACATTGCCACCAAGGATGAGGAAAAGGCTGAGGTACTTAATGCCTTCTTTGCCTCAGTCTTTAGTAGTCAGACCGGTAATCCTCAGGGTATCCAGCCCCCTGAGCTGGAAGACAGGGACAGAGAGCAGAATACACACCCCATAATCCAAGAGGAAGARGTTAACGACCTGCTATGCCACCTGGACACTCACAAGTCTATGGGGATGGATGGGATCCACCCGAGAGTACTGAGGGAGCTGGTGGAGGAGCTTGCCAAGCCGCTCTCCATCATTTATCACCAGTCCTGGTTAACGGGGGAGGTCCTGGATGACTGGAGGCTTGCCAATGTGACGCCCATCTACAAGAAGGGCCAGAGGGAGGATCCGGGGAACTGCAGGTCTGTCAGCCTGACCTTGGTGCCAGGGAAGATTATGGAGCAGTTCATCTTGAGGGTGCTCACGAGGCAGGTGTGGGACAACCACGGGATCGGGCCCAGCCAGCATGGGTTCATGAAGGGCAGGTCCTGCTTGACCAACCTGATCTCCTTCTATGACCAGGTGACCCGCCTAGTGGATGAGGGGAAGGCTGTGGATGTGGTCTACCTGGACTTTAGTAAGGCCTTTGACACTGTCTCCCACAGCATCTTCCTAGAGAAGCTGGCAGCTCATGGCTTAGACGGGTGTACTCTTTGCTGGGTAAAAAACTGTCTGGACGGCCGAGCCCAGAGAGTTGTGGTGAATNCCATAATCCAAGAGGAAGAGGTTAACGACCTGCTATGCCACCTGGACACTCACAAGTCTATGGGGATGGATGGGATCCACCCGAGAGTACTGAGGCAGCTGGTGGAGGAGCTTGCCAAGCCACTCTCCATCATTTATCACCAGTCCTGGTTAACGGGGGAGGTCCCGGGTGACTGGAGGCTTGCCAATGTGACGCCCATCTACAAGAAGGGCCGGAGGAAGGATCCGGGGAACTGCAGGTCTGTCAGCCTGACCTCGGTGCCAGGGAAGATTATGGAGCAGTTCATCTTGAGGGTGTTCACGAGGCAGGTGTGGGACAACCAGGGGATCGGACCCAGCCAGCATGGGTTCATGAAGGGCAGGTCCTGCTTGACCAACCTGATCTCCTTCTATGACCAGGTGACCCGTCTAGTGGATGAGGGGAAGGCTGTGGATGTGGTCTACCTGGACTTTAGTAAGACCTTTGACACTGTCTCCCACAGCATCTTCCTAGAGAAGCTGGCAGCTCATGGCTTAGACGGGTGTACTCTTTGCTGTGTAAAAAAACTGGCTGGATGGCGGATCCCAGAGAGTTGTGGTGAATGGAGTTAAATCCCGTTGGCGGCTGATCACAAGCGGTGTTCCCCAGGGCTCAGTTTTGGGGCCAGTCTTGTTCAACATCTTTATCAATGATCTGGACGAGGGGATTGAGTGTACCCTTAGTAAGTTTGCAGACGACACCAAGTTCAGCCTAGACCAATTGTATGAGGTTCAACAAGGCCAAGTGCCGGGTCCTGCACTTGGGTCACGACAACCCCAGGCAACGCTACAGGCTTGGGGAAGAGGGGCTGGAAAGCTGCCCRGCRGAAAAGGACCTGGGTGTGCTGGTTGACTGCTGGCTGAACATGAGCCGGCAGTGTGCCCAGGTGGCCAAGAAGGCCAATGGCATCCTGGCCTGTATCAGCAATAGTGTGGCCAGCAGGACTAGAGAGGTCATTGTGCCCCTGTGTTCAGCACTGGTGAGGCCGCACCTCGACTACTGTGTTCAGTKTTGGGCCCCTCACTACAAGAAGGACATTGAGGTGCTGGAGTGTGTCCAGAAAAGGGCAACAAAGCTGGTGAAGGGTCTGGAGCACAAGTCTTATGAGGAGCGGCTGAGGGAACTGGGGCTGTTTAGCCTGGAGAAGAGGAGGCTGAGAGGAGACCTTATTGCTCTCTACAACTACCTGAAAGGAGCCTGTAGCGAGGTGGGTGTTGGTCTCTTCTCCCAAGGAACTAGCAATAGGACGAGAGGAAATGGCCTCAAGTTGCGCCAGGGGAGGTTTAGATTGGACATTAGGAAAAACTTCTTCAYCAAAAGGGTTGTGAAGCATTGGAACAGGCTGCCCAGGGAATTGGTGGAGTCACCATCACTGGAGGTGTTCAAAAAACRTGTAGATGTGGCACTTCGGGACATGGTTTAGTGGGCATGGTGGTGTTGGGTTGACGTTTGGACTCGATGATCTTAGAGGTCTTTTCCAACCTTAATGATTCTATGATTCTATGGATGCCTAATGTTTAGACAACTAAACATAGCCAGGATTTGAATTTTCCAGTCTAATTAAAATAGCTTCCTTGTTCCAGCATTAATAGCCACTAATGAATCACACTGATACCAGCCAAGCAATCTTAACAATATATTGTCTTCAGGGGTTAATGCTTCTGAATCTGAATATTCCAAGATGGCTTATTTGTTCACACAGTTTCTAAAAAGAACTAAGCCATCACATTTTTTTTAAGCTCTGAAAAATCCAGTTGACAAATTTTACGTGTTTTAGCCAGAGTATGAAGACTCAGAAGCCATCTGTGAAAAGACAGCAGAGAGAAAGACTTAAGTTAGTACATGTATGTGCTAAAGTGAGCAATTGTAAATATTGTCAGCCTTCTATTTCAAAGAAGCAGTGCAGGAAAGAACACTAGTAAATTTACTTCCTAACATTTTTTAATTTAAAAGTGATTCACTGTGTTCCAAATCATACTTATGATGTTTTCTTTCTGTATTAGATCTTTGCTTAGTAAGAAAAAGAATTATATTAAGGTGTTCTGAAAAGACTTGTTACTCACACTTGTCAAGATGTTTAACTATACAATCATGAAGATGGAATTTTTTAAACAGAAATCTGGCTTTTGGTTCAGCAAGGAGTTAAGCTGAGAAGTAAGAAAAAATGCACAGAGCAGAAGTATAATCATGTGTGCTAAAGAAGTGTTCTTGATATATGAGAACAGAAAAATAATGGATGTTGAATAAAAATTTTCCATTACCTAATCACTATAGCACCTTGTATTATATGTATTGTATAGCTTCCATTACCTAATCACTATAGCACCTTGTATAGCAATCTTACACCTTGTGATTAATTCACAGTTTACTCTCTTTTTACCCATGAAGGCTGCAATCATTGATTAGTGTTAGTCTCTTGAAACCCCTATTTCCCTGGCTGTTGATAACTGAGGTCAGTTGAAGGTTTCCCCATATGCAAGACTGAGCAAGTGAGCCCTCTGGACTGGCAGGGCTTGATGGTCTTTACTTTTTTCCATGGCTTAGCTGAGTCTTCCCCTCCTTTCAAGTAAGCTGTGACTGTTTTGCTTTTTGCTACAGAGAAGTTGGCACAGGATCATCTGAAATGAATTTTGGGAACGTTCTAATTTGTTTTGTCTTCCAAATCCTTTCCTTTCCCCAGCATGCTTCTTTCCTTGTTGGAGATAAAAAGAAGCTAGTCACCATGGCACCCGTGACATTTTTGCAACCTTTTTGTAGACTGCAGTCCCCCTCTCATCATACCTAGAGTAGAAATGAAAGAGCACTGWGTTTCAATTCCATTACTTGTTACAGGGGCATTGGGAGTGGGTTGGGAGTAAAAGAACTCTGTACATTACATGAGAAAAATGTAAAAGGATCGCTTTTCCTAATCAGCTATTTCTTTCATTGTATTGCAGGCTTGGTTCAGCAAGGAATTAAGCAAGGAATTAATTTTCATTCTTTCATTCTGTTGCAGGCTAGCTTACTCAACAAAGCAAGCAAAGACTGCAAGACTAACAGATTAGTTCAATGATATACTTTGTCAGATAATGTGGTGAGTTTTTAAAATCTGCAATATTAACCATGTATAATTTCTAAGGGGAACTGGCTCCTTAAGACTCGATAATGTTCTGGTTCAAACAAATAGCAGTTTTTAGGCTCACTTGGTTTAAGAATTTGACAGAGAAGAAAGCCAGAGATYGATCTCTCCCTCAGAGTCTTCTTTCTCAGCTATACATTAGTTAACACCTTACTTCATTGAAGATTCCTCACATCAAAGCATTCTTTTTAACCACAGCTCATTGATAGAAGTGGGAGGTGGAAACAGATAAAGAAGTGGAGAAAAAGTGAACAAGAACATGAGCTGTGAAGATTTCAGCAGCGCTCTTATTCTCAGGGGAGGCAGCAGGCACTAGAGGTGGTCCAGGCAAGAGGTCTGTCTCGCTGTTTTGCAAATGGTGCTACTGCAATGCAAGATAAGCAAAAGACAGCTGGATTTTTAGTTCTATTGTTACTCTTCTTGCATTTTAATATTGCTTATTCAGAGGAATGAGGTATGTTTAATGAACTAGTGGTAAGTGAAGAATGGTAATCCAACTAGGAGGCATTCCTAAAACTTCCAACTATAATGCCTTCAAAAAATAAAAGAAATTCTTGGGAAAGAAGTCATACAAAACCAGAACAAATGAAGACAATTTTGAATGCTTTCTAACAGATCTGAATCTGCTGGGTCAATATATTTTTTTGGAACGTATATTTGAGATTGCATTGTAATTCCTAATTTGAGATCACATCAAACTGAGAAAAAGACTGTTAGAAGATCCTGATCAAGATTTTTTAAAAAGCAAAAAAACACAGTAGGCTGAAGAACAGAATGAGAGCAGACTGGAAGTACTGTCTGAAAAACTAGACAATACCATGGTAGAATGAGGTACAAGAAGAAAAACCTGCATGCATATATAACTTGAGAAAACAGGCCTGTTCTTTCCCTTTGACTTTTTTTCATTGTTTGCATTTGGAAACAATCAGAGGCTTTTTTTTCTTCTTCTGTTTTGTAGCTTTGAGACACAAATTATTTTTACTTAAACCCACAGATGTAGCTTTCACAGAGTGTGGGTTCTTTAGTTGAAAAAAGTCTTGAAACAAATTTGAGGTAAAGAAGTTTTTGTGTCATCACCACATAATTGATACTCCTCTGAAGATACCAAAGAATATCGATTTTAAATTAAGTTTTAAAAAGAAAAAAAAAAAAGCCAAGATCCTAATGAAAATACTAAACACAAGTTGAGTTTTTTCTTTTTTTTTTTTTTTCTTTTATTTTGTCATTAAGACAAAGATTAGTACTGCAAAACCAATTTACGGAGCAAGAATATGCTGTTGATTAGAGAAGCTGGTTTCTTTAAAACCTTAAATACAATCTTGATATTTCAAAGTCACTAAGAGCTGTGACAAAGTCATAAGTTATTATTCAGATAATGGAAAAGATCAGGAGAGAGATTTCTGGGAATACTTGTACTGAATTATATAGCTATGACAACAAGCAATTTTAAGCCTYTGATGTTCTGTGATGTCTAGCACATCCACCGAGGCATTTTTAACAAAGGCACAGCTGTGAAAAAAATGTGGTTTTGATGGGTGGCAAATAAATGATCCCAGCACCTATCCATAGTGAAGTGGAGCTCTGAATTGGGAAAAGTGATTCCCCAGAAAGTTCTTCAAGGTGTCTCCCCTAAGACCCTCATAAAGAAGCTGATGAAATATGGGCTGGATGAACAGGCAGTGAGGTGGATTGAAAACTGGCTGAATGGCTGGGAATGGATGGTGACCAGTGGCACTAAATTGGAGGCTGGTAACTAGTGGTGTACCCCAGGGTTCAATATGGGGTCCAATCCTGTTTGACATCTTCATTAATGATCCAGATAATGGGGCACAGTGTGCACTCAGCAAGTTTGCTGATGATGGAAGGCTGGGGGGAGCGGCTTATACACCAGAGGGTTGTGCTGTCATCTAAAGGGATCTCAGAAGGCTKGAGAAAYGGACTGAYGGGAACCTCATGAAGTTCAACAAAGGGAAATGCAAAATCCAGCCCCTGGGGAGGAATAATATTCCTTTAACCCTTGACAGACTGGGAAAAGTGGTAAGATCCCAACAGGAGGTCCTGAAAGGATGTTTGTGGTATGGCTCCCCAAAATAAAATAGGAAGAAAATATGACCTAAACTGTGAAGTGTATAACCTCCATCTTGCCTGTTTTGCTCAACAGACTAAACTATGAAACTTCCAGATTCAGAGATGGAAACCCATATGATTTAGTCAGTCCACAGCTTCATTCATTCATTCATTCATTCATTCATTCATTTAAAAAATAGTCCATTTAACAGGTGAATATTTTATTTTTTTCTGTAAACACAAGAAGCTGTTCCTGGAGAAAAATCAGTAAAAACAGAAACCAGAGAAATATTCTTGGAATTCTTTTTTTTTTTTTTTTTTAACAGCACATATTATGCAGGTGAAAAGTTGGAAATAAAATATCTAAATATACAAGGCAAATATGTTTCAGTGTCCAATATAGAGTTACCACTCATAAAGACAATGTAATTAATCAAAATTTTGAAACTCTTTAACAGTCTAAATTTAAAAATGCRGTTTCATGCCATGTTGCTGGGATGTTAGTGATTTTATCCATATTTGACTAATTATTTTAGGACTTAGTGATTTCTTGACTAATTTTCTTACTTTTTTTTTTTCTTCCTGACTTGAATTGTTAATTCCATGGCAGTTTGCCATTCCTGACTGATCTCATTCACCCACAAATCTATTTTTATATTACACCAATCCTCAGCCAAAACACATGGATGTCTGCTCAGTAGTACCAGCTGCCTGAAATACTTCATTTCTTTGATTCCTGATTATGCCTTCCGATGATTCCTTGTTGCACCTCCTTATGCCAAACTGTTGATCTGACACCTTCTAAAGTGACAAAGTTAAAAAAAMCTCTAGTAATAACGGCTAAAGGTTAGGTAAGAGTATAGTTTTTATTGCTTTGTGTCAGATTAAGGCAGAACCTAGCTCAAATATTTATTTTGTAAATACTCTATTTTGTGATTATTTTTTATGTCCTATGCATTTTAAGTTTGATTCACTTTATCATGCTCTTTACTCACTCCTCTTCATTGTCTTTCCTCCTACTCTTTCCTGCACTGTCTCTTACTCTTTAGCATTCTCAGTTGCCTAGAACTTCTGAATTTATGAACACATGGTATTTTAGTTCTTTTTGTTTAACTTTTATAACAGTGAAATACACAGAACTTGTCTTCTTGTAGAACCTAACAGTCACGTTATGAGYATGCTGTTGTTCTCATTAAAAGCTCCCGTTGGCTACAGTGCGTGAAGGTTCTGTATAAGGCTTTCTCTTTACAGAGATTTTTTTAAAGAAAAATTTTAATCAATGTTCCCTTAAAAATGAACTGAAGACATAGTAGGGAACAGTAGAGCTATTTCAGATGAGCCTAACCGCTGTTTTAGAACTTTTTTACACCAGTGTAGTAGCTACAAGTGAAATGGAGTGTCCAATGATGAACAGTAGTGGCAGTCTGTAAACTCAGCAAATTATTTTATTTTCCAGGCCCCTATTTTAATTATCTGCAGATGTATCCGTAAAGTAACTATATTTTTGAAAGTAAAAGTTTAAAAAGCATATTTTTAATCATTATTTGAGAAGAGCTGAGGATAGAAAAGTAATTCTGTTCCACAGATCTCAATTTTCTGTTAATAATAAATGTCTTTTTAAATTTTCARTTTCAGTTGGAAGGCAAAATGTTTCAGCTGTAAGAAAACTTCTCTGGGTGGGATGCTATGGATCCTAGAAGTTATAAAGTATCTGGGTCTACATCTGGAAAGGTAGACCCAGATCATAGTCCACAAAAGCTTGGTCTGCTGAGCAGCTGGCACTTGGAACTGGAAATGCAAGTTTGGGGGGCTTCTCAACTCTCCACCAGGCAAGCTGAAAACAAGCCAAGAGCCTTGAAGCCTTGGCTAGGCAGAGTGACCTGGAGGCCAGGACGCACAGCTCCTCAACAGCCTGCCAGGTGGACTGCTGAAAAGTTGGGAGCCTGGAAGTCCACCAACAGCCTTCATAAAAGGCAGGTGGGTGAGCTAGCATTGCAGATTATTGGAAACCTGCCTCTTTTCTGTCACAACTTTGTCAAAACTGAACTGTCTCCTGCAAACACTTTGGTTTTGATGAATTTGTAGTCTCTGCTCCACCTGACAATTTCCAAAACACTCTGATTCTGGAGCATACCATTTGGGAAGTRAGGCTTTTCACTAGGAAAACAAATGTTCTTGGGAAACACATACAGTTTTATACAACTGGCAAACAAAAAACCACACAAAACTAATTGAAATATTCCTTCATGCATGACGAATGAAATCTTGTTTGCCTGGCTTCTTTTTAACATTTTTGTTTTTTTGGATTGCTCAGCTGCACTTTTGAWATGGAGGATACTGTCACTTGCTTTTGCACTTATTTTTCAGTTATTTGTCTGTTCTCAACATTATTTTTGAATGGGATAACAGTAATGGAATATGWTAATGAAGTAACTCAGCTAATGACTACATCWTTAAAATGCTKSTATTTCTACAGATACATCTAATACTGAAAAAGGAAAATTGAAGCACTTCAATATGTAATTTTCCTTTTTTTTAATACTCTACATAAATTTAGGGTTTGTATAATCTATATTCATTTTTATTTAATCAAATTGTTCTAGAACTCGAAGGACCAGGTGTAAAGAATTGAAGCTTGTTAGTAAAGTATTGTTCCAATTTTTGAATTTTCATATTATTAGGATAACTTTTTCTACAAAAGAAATTTCATATGTTTTTCTTGCCCTTCAATAAATCTTTCTTTACAAACAGAGAACAATATATGATAATGAACAACATAATGATAAATTACTTTTTTTGTGTTATTTACCCTTTCAACACAGAAATTGAGATTTTGTGGGGCTTTCATCTCTGGTGTCTGCAAACACTAYTGAAAAGAAATATTCTATATCTATGTAATAGATTTCAGATAGTTCACAAGAACATTAATGATAATAGGTAACACAATAGTAATACTTCAGCAGAGGTTTAGCAGTTCTCAAGAGTATCTTTCACACAGGTGTAACCTGACTGCACTAGCAATTGCTAGATCTTTTCGATTTCAAAAGGACTGTTTGTCATTCATTTGTTACGGCTGGGAATTTCAAAGGGACAAAGGGACTGAAATCAAAGCCAGTAAGAACCGTATATTTGTCTTTTTTTTATATATCTTTGAAGAGGTTTTGCTAATTTCATGTCCTCTCTCACTGTGTCCTTTTTTTTTTTTTTTTCCCCAGAAGTTATCATTTCTGTGGGGGCTTGTTTTGTTGGGGTTTTGGGGTTTGTTTTGTTTTCATTTGATTTTTTAGAATTATTTCTTTTGGTCTAATTTGGATTTCACTATGTTTTCATTTGCCATACAACTAATGTGAGACTAAATTTTATAGGTACTGTGCAGTGGTACCTAATTATATCAGGTGCCCCATCTATTTTTTTTTAATCCATAGCATTGGAAAATTTATAGCAAAGTAATAAAGATGCATCTCAGYGAAGCTTTAATGAGATATAAATGTCTGAGCAAGATGTTCATTTTTTGATTCCTACAYGTTTCATGTGATAACATCAGGTCTTTCGAAATTGTTCCAATTAACTCATAGTAATTTGTCTGTGTAACCTACACCTAGGAATTTGGAAGTCACATCATCCCTATTTTCTAGTCACTAAATGCTGTGTTAATAAATCRGTCAATTTCTTTCAAAATGTATTAATCGTGTCAGACAACAGAGACGATGACAGTTCTCTGGAAAGACACACCAACAAAGGCACAGATTCATTAGTGTTATTTCATGAGAATGTATTGGCTCTAGCAAACACCCTGAAATCCCCAGGAATGTTATAACAACATGAGGGCTGTATCAATCTTCCCCATTGCTGAAAATCACCATACACTTACATAACTTTTAGGTGCCTAAACTTAATGAAACTAATGTTTTGCTCTCTTTTTTTTCTCAGTAGTGGCTATGGATCRCATTTACTTTTCAACTGGAGTAGACTGCCCATGTCAAGAGGGCAGTCAAATAGCCTGGCTATTCCAAGTATTTAGACCTTTCTTACATGGTTCAAAGCACCCTTCCCTGAGAATGTAACACTTTGGATTAAACTCTGAAAAGATCATAAATACTGTGCAAACATGCTGCAGAAATTGAGGCATCAGTTTGATATATGACTACCTGAATATTAGCTTCTTGCATCTCCTGCAATAAGAAGAAGAAAAATGAAGAAGAAAAAAAGGRAAAAGAGGAAAAGGTGTGTGTTGGATCATACAGATATATTGACCTTGTTTCATGAGAAACAGAGAGAGATTTGGAGTGTTATGTTCTTGTATCATGCTGTTATGAGGAAAATCATGGCAAGGGAGAAAAGTTTAAATTGACTGCTGTAAGAAATAAAAAGTTTCAACAGGATTTCTGTAGCAATGATACCTTCTGATCAGACAATGTCCTCTTTTCCATGTTTGATCTTTGAACAGTGAGAAATTGTCTGTGCAGGCAAAAAATATTAATTTCTATCTAGTTTCCATTTTAATTTGATCCAGAGAATATTTTGTGAAGTATGACTAATAGGTTTTGAATGTGGAACAAGGGTACTACTTTCAAATCTCAAAGTAGAGACAAAACTGAGTTTGCTAGAGATAGTAATGTCGGGAATTCCCATTACAGGGCCAGAGCAACAGACAGGGTTTTTCCGTTGGTTTTGTCTTTTTCTATTTTCAAGAAAAATTCAAGCTATTGCACGGTTACTTAGAGGAAAACTCCTTTCTATCTCTTATTGGTCACTTTTTAAATTATCAAGAAAGAAAATTTACATCACCACCTTCTAAAGAGTTATTAAAAAAAAATCTCTTTAGTTATCAAGTTCCATTTTTTATATATTTCTTAATACCTTTCTGACTCTTTTTGCATTCTCCACCACATTGGCAACTTTTGTCAACAAGTTTCAGATTGTATTATTTAAGAATTTCCTAAAAGCTTTTACCTGAATGTGTCATGAAACACTCACGTATTCTCCAATAAAAGCCTGAATTTATGAGGACCAGTTTTTTAGTTCAAACTTTTATTATTTTTTCTGTCCCCACCTTCTTTCATCCTGTTGAATCATCTCCTTTCTATACTAAACAGCCTCAGTGTCTTTTATCTTTTTTATTAATCTATAAAAGTTCATGTCTGGTTTTAGTATTTGAATGGTATGAACAGGAGGCAAGGTGGATCTTGTGGCTAGTCTTCTGATCTAGGCTTAACAGACAATATGAATTTACCCAAACATCCTTGAATCATTTAAAGTGTTTTGATAACATTATCATGAAATTTGTTCTTTGCCTACAGTTTCYACTGCTCTCATAGCCAAAATATGAAGTGAAAGGAGGTTTTATTTCAAGCTTCTCCCACAGACACTATCTGTTGTTGCTGCCCCTGTCCATTCTATTGCTCCTTCTCCACTCTAACAAAGCTGAGTCAAATTGGGCAAATACTTCCTTCCCTAGCTGAAGAAGGACCTGACACAAGACTCTACCTGAGAAAGGATGCACGGCCTGATTTTCATGAAGGAGAGCTTTCTAAAGAGCTTTCAAAATGATGCAAGTGCAGCTAAGGAATTCCATATCTGCTATTGAGCTTTATCTCATTGATTGTAAATCCATTTGTCTATCACCTGTTGAARTCTACATAATCTAGGAGAACTAAAGCGTGTCATCCTATGCAACCACATCTCTTAGGTTCACACATTTCAGGCTTACAAAATTATAGGGCTACATATCTAGCTAGTGACCATTTTGAAGGCTAAAAGATATCTGTGGTATTAAAGACTAACTTTTCAACGTACACAAATCGGGTCAACATTTCAGAAGACACTCATGCTTAAATATTTAGTAAGCGACTGGATTTCTCTAAAGGGCTTAGTAACCAGTAGCTCATGGATCCGAACTGACTGCATGTTCATCACTAAGCTTCTTTGAAAAGCTACTTCTTAGTCAGTATCTACGAGCACCACTCTGTTAAAAAACAGCTTAGTTTTCTAGTCCACCTTTGAGTTTTGTGAGCSTGTTGGTTTTGTTTTGATATCTAGTTTCCCAACTAATCAAGAAACACAATGACATAGTAATTGTGAAAATGTGAAGCTAATGAGTTCTATACGAAAATGCATGAACACTCAATGACTGAACAGTTGTAACAAAATTTCTGGTGTAGTACCTATATAAGATGTGTGCATCTGGCTTTGGTTTGCTGTTGTAAATTTTTTTTTTTTGTTTTAGTTAAATGCAATTCAGCTACTAAAACTTTTTTTCCCTCCAGTTTATGTAACAGGTTCAGATTCACTTTCCAGTTTTATAAGGAATTTTGAAAATTATGTTTTATTGTATCAGGTATTGCATCCACTGTATATTTATCTGGCTGAAAGATCATTACAATTGTGAGGCACAGATTCTGCTTCATCTTTCATGAAGAATCTTGTACTGTAAACTATGGCAAGATTACTTAGGTAAATAGAGGCTATTGTTCTAAGGTGAGTTCTATATGTATCTTTATCATATAGTGACATGAGAAGTTGAATAGTATCAAGCTACAAAACAGAATCCTGAATATGCATGCATATGTTTTAGATAGCTTTTATTAAACAATGCAATGTAATAACTAGTTCTCCTTTTCTTTCTGTAAAGACAGAGCAAKGGATCAAAATATGTTCATGCTATTTACAGGCAGGGAGTCAGATCAAATTTAATGATTTTTGAATTATCACTCTCTCACAGTGAGAAATAGAAGATTTTTCTTTTAGCAAATTGTGCTGTGAAATTAAAAACACTTTTCATTTCAAATAACTAATCATAAAGACATCAGAAAACATAAACAAAACAGGAAATAGTTATTTCTGACTTCAAACTATCCTGAACATGCTTCAGTCTTAYATGTTTTTGTATTTGTTCTAAGTTGCATTGAAAGGGGAGGAAAGAAGAGAGCAGAAAAGAGGGGAAAAAATCCAGGGAGGGAAACAGAGAAAAGATAGAAAGCAGTGAAAACAAATGTAAAATTAGACCAAATAAAGAATTAGATAAGGAAGTAAAAAAACAATCATCTAATGAAAAAAAAAAAAAAGTCAGATCACCATTTACTCCAACCTGGATTATTTTTATTTGTTTTATCCGTGAACAACATATAGCTTTCTTTTTCCGCTAGCTATCTGTAATATTAGCTTTAGCTTTATTGACTTCCCTAGCGGGAAATTAAGTTGRCTGTAAAATTTACTCTTCCTTTTTTTTGTTGGAAAACAAGCAAACAAAAAACCCAAACGAGTATGGGCTTGAATTGTATTTGGGGCAAAGGATGGCTATGAACTCTTCCTTTGGCAGAGGAGTCTGTCAAAGCAGCCATCCTGCACTCACCCATGAGCCACACATTGGCTTGTGTCAGTGCAAGTGTTTGTGCAGCAGTGTTATTTTCAAACACCATCAGTTCCTCAGTTCAGTTCACCTTGTCCGCCTCAACCACAAAATTTTTTACCAGACCAGCTAACAGTTTATCAGGAAAATGAGAACAYAGGGTATGGGAGATGTAAACTGAAAACTAAGATGACAAGAAATTATTATCAAACTGTGACCTAGTCAGAAACTTTGAAAATCTAAACATTTTACAAGCCTTTTGTCAGCTTTCAACAGGTTGTCATTCATTGCTAGACATAGAGCTAACAGTTTGATCCAAATGTARTTTCACTCCATTAGCTTGACTATATCAAAAATTAATCAGACTTCAAATGGATGCTAGATATTGTGGCTGGCATCAGATAGCTCTTTGATTCAGTGAAAATTTCCAGACTGAGTTAAAGTCAACATATTTGCAACACTTTTTTCAGACTGGAGAGAGACTTAGCATAAAGGAGGCAAATGTTCTACATATCTAAATGTTGAAGAGTCTGGGAATTCAGAGATCAGATGTGGGCTARGTTTTACTAATTCTAGAGGTTACAATATACATTTGGCCTCCTAGAGGCATGATAAGCAGAGAATCTTTTGTGACTAATGCCTGGAATTTTACAATAAAACTGAGGTTTGCCCTTAAATGTCATTTCACTAAACTAGAAAGACTGTTGTGAAAATGTACCTTCCCTAATGATCAAATGGTAGAAAGAATCAGGAACACTTTCTTCTATAATACTGATGGTGAGAGCAGTCTGTCCATGCCTTTGGGCAGCCTCTCCATGACTGACACCTGAATGATCTATGCTTCCATCTTTGATTTTCTTTTAATTTGCACTCCTTTTTCTCTATTTATCCTTCCTTAGAGATTTCTGTTGCTGATCAGCTTGTACTCTGTGTTATTATTACCGATGTTTCATATTACAGAGGAACCTTATGACTCACACTCTGCTGATTTTCAGTATTATATTCTTTCCAAAGCTTCATGCTCTGTTTTCCTGAGTACTGCAATGAAATAACATATTGACCAAATCTCTGGAGCAGAACTACCTATACTGTTGCTTTGTAAAGAGTACTTCGAAATATCAAAAGGGGTTTAAAATTCTAATGTTTGCTTTTATTAAAGCAAAAAYTGGAACAAGTAACTCTTTAAATAAAGAAGATTCAGACCTTCCAGSTGATTAGAATAAAAGGATGCAAAACCAAACTTTTCACCTTCCAACACCTCTTTGCTGTGCAAGTCCTTCCCTGAGGTGCTGTTCTCTAGTCATCAGTTTTTGGTAGCTTCATGGGTTACATCAAAGACCACGCAAGTTCTTCCAGGTCTTTAGAGAAAACATCTTTCTTTCCATAAAAAAATGAGGCYGATCTGTCTGTTCCCTTCTCTTTTGGGGAGCCTTCCATTCTGTTTTTATTATTGCTATATGTCCCATTCCTTGTTGGCCATTACTTGAATTCAAGATATTTCYTTTAGCAGAGAAGGACTTATTTGCTGTTTCAGGACATGCTGTCAGAAGAGGACCCCTCACTGCAGAGGATTTTTTCTGACCTTTGGTGCAACTACAAAAACCATTTATGTTTAGCAGAACATGAAGTTTTTGTAGTAGAAACAGTAGTAGAAAGTGAACAAACAAATCAAGCAGATACCATGTGCTACAGGCAATGATATTGCAGGCTCTCTCTCTCTCTCTGTCAGCCTGTCCCACATGTCACAACATGTATCTCCTTCGTCTGTAGCAATTTAGCTGTTTGTGTGGTTATGAAATGGATCAGTAAACAAACTTTGGATAAATATGATCCCTTCCACAGATATTTTTAGTGAATGACCTCACAGCAAAACCCTATGACCTGCTGTACTAGAATAATTGAGGGGTAGTAGCCTCCTAAACTGATTTTGCCTCTGGAAAGATGGAACGGGATTTTACAGCCTTATAAAGTCTCCTTTGGGAAGGACTTATATCCTAGCCTGGGAAAATGAAGCATAATACAASATAGCTATAGTATCTCCTCTGTGTTCAGTGTACTCCTCCTGTTCAGGATCAGCTCCACAGAACCAAGCTGTACAACACAGGAATTAACTGCTTTGTAATCTGGTAGCAGACTGCAGTCCTTCTTTGTTACTTTTGGGGATTAAACAACCATCATTGAAACTTTTCCCACATCTTTCTCTCATTCATTCTCAGGGCATTCTAGTCATACTGAGAGTCGTTTCTTACATGTTTTATGTATAACTATTGTGTTCTTTTTAAGCTCTCCAAAGTAATGATATTGCTTTACAACAGGTATCTCCATAAACTCAGGTGTCATGCTTCAGGCACATGTGGGACACATGTAGGATTTGGGAYATGTAACGGGATTCTCTCACCTTATATGAATGTAAAGCCAAAACAAGACTTCATAGGAACAGAAACTGTTTTGCTTCATTAATAGTTCAAAAATTATTTCAAGAGTAAGTATTTCTGCCTGCTATTTGGTTAATTTACATGTGGTGTTTTTGCCTTTCGAGAACAAATGATGCATTTCATACATGCTGGCAGTTATATATTTTCAGATCTATCAGTAGTGTCACAGAATGCCCAGAGCTCTTAATTTTCAATTTTCCTCCCTAAGTGGGAAAGTAACAAACTACMTAATTCAGTGCTGAGAACAGATTAACTGATTTTCTTCCCTTTCTTGGAGGTCAAACAGAATGGGTAGGCAGGACAAAATATTGTAAAAGGTCTGTCCAAACAGTATATTTTCTTACCTTGGGGAATTCCTCAAAGTTCTCRATGAAAAGGATTCAATGAGGTTTTTGTGCTTCCTCCTGCCTGCTACATGAAGAGCTCCAGCCAAACATTCAGAGCTCAGTTTGGGATCAGATGAGGGTGGAAGTGTGGGAACTGGCATGAGAGAAGTTGGAGAGCCTCAGTGAAAGCTGGGAGACGAGGACAGAACTGAGTGATGCCAGATGCATCACATGGAAAAAAATCATCAACAGTGGGTTGGTGCAAGTTCTGAGATGACAATAGTTACGATGTCCAGCTAGGGTGAGGTCTAATGGTATACACAAATAAGGTTTAGATATATTTTCCACATGATTGTCTTCCAGCTGGCTAGCCTATTACTTTACAATTTGTTAGTTTTTTGAGTTAATAACACATTAAACGTAAAGATTTAGTGGAGGCAGAGAGGTCCTAAGAGGACTACAAAACATCTACCAGCACTATTTGATACTGAAATACCATACCTTTCTTCTCTTCAGGCATGGCTTATGGCTCCTGGAATTCTTCACCAGTTGGGATTTGAGTCTTTCAATTTTTGCATAGATTTTCACCCCACGGTCCTTATCAAGGCTGGAATTTCTCTGGGATTCAGTAATATTTGCTGAATGGAAACAGATCAAATAGAATCATAGAATCATAGAATCATAGAATCATTAAGGTTGGAAAAGACCTCTAAGATCATCGAGTCCAACCATCAACCCAATACCCATGCCCACTAAACCAHGTCCCGAAGCACCWCATCCACACRTTTTTTGAACRCCTCCAGGGATGGTGACTCCACCACTTCCCTGGGCAGCCTGTTCCAATGCCTGACTACCCTTTCAGTGAAGAAATTTTTCCTAATTGACCCATTAATTGACCTATAGATTGACCCATTACAGATTTAAATAACCTATGATTTAGTAGACCTATTGTACTTACCTCAATAGTCTGTATGGGTTGAGCAAATATTAGAAAGTAATCAGAGAAAGTTAAAAAGAAACATGGTATCAGCAACAGGAAGGGAGTTGATGTTGAACCTGCATGTCCATCCAATTTTAGGAAACATGCTCTTAATTTTTTAACTGAGTTTTTGTTATGTTTAGTACAAGGAATCTTTTTGCCAAAAATGAAGACTATAAAATCATATTCTACAGCTACGAATTATGTCCAAGGGTTTGAATTTGTTTCCTAAGCTGGAAGTGAGTTACAGCTAGAAATAAGTATTCGCAATAACAGAGTTGCTTATTTTAAACAGAGTTGCTAACAATTGGATCTGGCTTGTACTGCTATTACTGCTATTTGGAAGAAGGGTTGGATGAGTCCTTTTAACTTATTTCCAAAGTTTAAATGGAATTCAGCAGATGTGTGCAAATCTGGTTCATAAAGCTTTACATTTCTGCTTAACTGTCAATTTGCTCTAAACAGGAAGTGCAGATGAGGACTTCAGAGAGGACAGAGAGGTAACTGAAGGGCCTATTGATATACAAATGATGAAGCAATAATGTAGTAAAATTAGCTAGAGTCTCATGGGAGATGACAAGGAGTAATGTGACAGCATGTGAAATGGAGGTGGGAGAAGAGACTGCATGAAAAATTACATTTACCAGTAAGTAATTAATCCTTTCATTCCTTAAAAAAATGCAAGACTGGGGAAAAAAAATAAGTGGGTCAAGTTGTGCCCTACTATTCTAGCCACTGCATCTCACAATCTCTTTCATAAACATACTGAGGTCTGTCACATAAGTGGTGAGGTTTTTGCTTCCTCTCACCCCCAACAAGCTGTTCCTGAACACCTCTGATTTGATCATTAAGAACTTTCATCTCACCCCAGATTAAATTTTTAATCATCAGTTTGCACTTCTGTGTGGTGTGATAGTTCACCAGTTTAAGCGCTGCTGGACTTTTCTACTTCAGGGTTTGCTGGTTTTAATAGTTAGTAGTTAGGGACCTTGAATTCCAGAACCACAAACTGCACTGGACACCAGAAATGTCACTCTGGTTTCTTTCACTGGGGCAATGTGGCTGGAATGGCAAAGCAAAGCATTGGCAAAATGCTGGACAAATGATAAAAAATGTCACATAATTGTCCAGCGAGGAGAATCTGAATATGACTAGCCAAATTTTTCTTTCTTTACAACATGTGTTCCAATCTATTTTATATAAAGAGATGCCTGCAGATTTGGGGCTTCAAACTGTATTTACACAGCCCAGTAAGAATCCAGATCAGGAGTTTTAACTTTGACTTCTTGGCCACAGTTCGGGTATGGTCTTTTGACCTAGATGTGAGTACATAGTTTTCCCCAAGCCTAGTTTAAGACAGCTGAATTGCATGGGGTTTGGTTTGTTGTTTTTTTTTCATTAATCTGGTCAAGGCACACATTACCTAGCATTTCTCAGCCCTGTATAAACTGCAATAGATGACAGTTCTTTGCTAGCTACTACATTTAGTTTTTCTTATTAGCTACACTTATGCCTAAAAATACTTCTTTGATAGTACAGACAGCAATCAAGTAACTTCTTAGCCTTCTTTAGCTGGACTAAACAAGTCACATTCTTCAGTCTCCTGTCAAATAGTACATGCTTCATTCTCTGAACATCCTCCTAGGCCTTCCTGTGTTTGTTCCATTCTGAGTTCTTTTTTCATGAGCATGAGTAACCAGAGTCATATATGCGTTCTGCGAGAAGGCTAGCCTGGCCTAAATTGTACAATGGGATCAATTTCTTCCTGCTTCTGCTGGAAGTCTCTGTTCTGCTGTACTAAGAGTTCATTTCTCTTTTTCACAACTACATCAAGTTAGCAGTTGGAAATTATTCTGTGATCAACAAGCAGATCAAAGTCCTTTTATCTCTTTTTTTTACAGATAAGCTCCTAGACTCATGCCAAGGAAGTTTATCTTATTAGACCTGTCGCATGTGATCCTGCATGTTTATCAATTGCGTTACATCTTAAAATTCCTGTCATCACAATAGTTAGATCTTTCTGTGTATATTAATTCTTTTCTTATGGACAACACTTCCCAACTTTATTTCATCACAAATTATCTGAGCCAAATCCTATCCTTTGTGTTTTAGGTAAAAATGCTAAAAAATATCTGGCCTAAAAATTGTTCTTGTGAAATACCACTCAGCTGATAGTTGATCTTTCAAAATCCATTGCCATCTTCTCTTCAGGTTGTTGTTGCTTTTTAGTTCATCTATAATCCCATCTTCACTATTTTTTTCCATAAAGAATTGAAAGAGATGCTCTGCTCTAGTCCAAATACAGGAAGTACTGTAAGTCTCATCTAGCTAAAAAAAACCCCAAACATTTGCAATTTATGTTAGTAAATGTTGTTATTGATAAACTAAGATTACACGTTTCATTTTTTATTTATTAAATCTTTACATACTCTTAATACCTTGTTCTAAGACTGTTCAAACTACAGAAGTGTCCTGGTTTTGGCTGGGATAGAATTAATTTTCTTTCTAGTGGTTGGTATAGTGCTGTGTTTTGGATTTAGTATAAGAAGAATGTTGATAACACACTAATGTTTTTAGTTGTTGCTAGGTAGTCTACTTCTCAAGGACTTTTCAGCTTCCCATGCTCTGCCAGGTGCACAAGAGGATGGGAATGAGCATAGCCAGGACAGATAGCCCAGCTGGCCAATGGGGTATTCCATACCATATGACGTTGTGCTCAGCATATAAGGCTGGGGGAAGAAGAAGGAAGAGGGGGAGACGTTCGGAGTGATGGCATTTGTCTTCCCAAGTAACCGTTACGCATGATGGAGCCCTTACGCGTGATCATAGAATCATAGAATCATAGAATCATTAAGGTTGGAAAAGACCTCTAAGATCATTGAGTCCAACCTTCAAGCCAGTACCCATGCCCACTAAACCATGTCCTGAAGCACCTCATCCACACGTTTTTTGAACACCTCCAGGGATGGTGACTCCACCACTTCCCTGGGCAGCCTGTTCCAATGCTTGACTACCCTTTCAGTGAAGAAATTTTTCCTAATATCCAATCTAAACCTCCCCTGGCGCAACTTGAGGCCATTTCCTCTCGTCCTATCACTTGTTACAGATGTGTGAAGACCTGCCTGCTGATGGGAAGCAGTGAATGAATTCCTTGTTTTGCTTTGCTTGTGTACGCGGCTTTTGCTTTACCTATTAAACTGTCTGTATCTCAACCCATGAGTTTTCTCACTTTTACCCTTCCGATTCTCTCCCCAATTCCACCGGGGGAGAGTGAGCGAGCGGCTGTGTGGGGCTTAGCTGCCGGCTGGGGTTAAACCACGACAAGAAGTCAGAAAGCTTCTGATTAAATATCTTATTCTCAGATGGCAATATCCAAATTTCTTGACTAAACTGAATTAAGTAATTTGATTTTTGTTTCACCTGGGTTATGATTATTTCCATTCTATGCATTTATTTCCATTAGGCAACTTATTTTTTCTCTTGCTGTATTCAGTATCTTCCCCTTTTCTGAAGGCAAAGACCAAATATTTGTTTAGTTTGAGTCTACATCCTAAACTTGAAGAAACTTCAAGATTCTTTCAGATTAAACTGCTCAAGCTACTACTTATAACCGATTTCATTTGCTGGTCCTACTGTTAATAGAGGTCACTTTTTTAAACTGCATTTCACACACAGGTTTTTTTTGTTTGTTTCTTTGTTTGTTTCATTTTTCTAGCTAAATGCAAGTAATTTATGAAACTTACTATTATGCTGTCCATTTTTATTGCTCAGACATGTGTCTTATAAACATGTGGAAGGCTCTCTCAAAAAAAATTCCACAGAGTTTTGAGACTCACCTGCAGCATAAAAGTTCCCTAATTGAGATATATACCTGAAACCTAATCAAGCCAGGATCCTTCAGTAGAAACTGGACTATGTGTTACTGGGAATGTATTGTGTGGATTTTAGATTTCTGGAAGAAAATGGCTATGGATAAATTGAATTTTTTCTCTCAATATCACCATTTCCATTTCAACACAGGAGAAAGATTGTAACTGGAGTTTTAGGTGGAGTTATTGGGCTGGTTGTAAAAAATTCCTGTACAAATGGATCTGAGATCTCTGTTACCTCTATTACATACTTTGGCCCTGTATTCAGGTACAGAAGAATTTATCAGTATATTCTCTAAACCGCCATTTGTGAAACTTTTTGATTACTAAAATGTTGTTCCTTCTAAAGYCAGCAGCTTGACTGCTGTGAATAAACTTCTTCATTTTAACTCTTTTGCTTAATTAAGTTTCTTAAATCACAGTTAGCCAGACGTATGTGTTTTCTGATATATCTGTCCCACAGGGACTTTCAGGATATGCAGCTTTCTTACATTTTAGAYAGAGGATTTATAGTTAGGTAAGACAATAAATTTTAGATTTTCAGGAAGGAACTATATTAGTTCACACTGTCTATAATAAAAGAAAACAAACACATGTTGGTGCATAATGTATATTCAGCATCTTCCTTAAAACTCCTGTTACAATCTACTTTTTCCTTAGTATGTCACTGAACAATGAACTGAAATCTGAGGATTTTCTGGGGATATCTGTAAGATTAAATAGAAACACAGTATGTGATGGTATAAATATTTTTTTAAAAGAGTTTTCACAGATCAACTCTATGAATAACATGATGTAAAATATCAATATTTATTTTTCATTTCCCAGGAATGTGAAATCTTTGCATATATTTAATGACAATAGAGACTGTTCACTATTACTGCAAGATATACCCTAAGCATCAAGTAATAAAGATAGATAAACCTTTTTTTTTTTTTTTTTAACTTTACTATTGAATCAGTTCCCTTAAACAAACTGTTCCTCAAAGAAAGAACTGGCAGCCAGTTGGAATAGGGAAGACAACATACAATGTATCCTGAAGCAATTTTTTTGTAATGGCTTAATTAATAAGTCTGTTTTAATAGTTACTAAGTGATCTGTTTACTAATTTACTACAGATATTGTGAAAAGTATATTGTTTATTTTCTGGAGCATATAGATTGTAATGTGTTTTTCAATAGGGAAAATCACTGCCTGAACTATGGTAACATTTCTTTAGAGAAGAGTATCATGCTGGTTTGAGAATTGTGTGTGAAAAACAGCCTTTTGCTCTTAATGTTCAGTATATTACAAAACTGTCTCACACATATCCCAAGTGGTGTAATCAGTTCTACTGAAATGCAACTATTAAAGATAACCTTTAATTTCATTCTGCTTGTGAATGATGAACATTTTTTCTATATTCAGTATGGGAAGATAGTTTTAAGCGATAAAACTCACATCAGAATAAGGAGTTACTTACTAACAGACCAATTTTTTAATTATTATTAATATTATTTTGAGTTGATACATCCATTATTCTCCCTGGATGGATTTTTTTTCCTTCAAAATAAGGAATCTATTGGTTTAATCAGGATGAAACTTAATGATCTGTGTTGTACGTTAATTTGGACTAGATGGCCTGACAGGATCCCCTATAGCCAGCATGCCTATGAAACAATGGATTACAAAGAATAAAGTAAATCCAAACCAATTTAAATATTAATGGAAAATGGTTAATTCTGATATTCTGATATTTTCTGAAAGGTATTATAGCTAAAAGTGAAAAGYAGTTCTAACTCACATCAATTAACACCATCAAGAATGTATTTGTTCAGTACAACACAAATTTAATATTTAAGATATGATGTTGTATGTATAGATTCTTGATAAGGCATAATTAAATTGTTCTTCATGCTTGTTTCTTCTRGTTCTACTCCCTTCTATTTCCATTCTTTCTGCGTCATACAGTCATTCATACGTATCTCTGTGTAGTAGGTTCTGCTGTTAGTTTTATGTGAGAAACAGTCAGACGGGTAGGCATAGGTGTGTTGACTGATTGTTTCCCAGTTTTTGTTATGAAGACTATGTGGTCTGTGACCTTGCATCTGCTTTTATTCAAAGAGCTTCTGCTGTAACATGGCGTATTTTAAGTCAAATATCTTCTTGGTTTTCTAGTTAGATAACTTTATACCTGTAGTTTGAGAGGCCTGTAAGAAGTTTCTTATAGCCCTAGGAATTTAAATCAAATTGTGATTGTGAATGATGTACAGAACTAAGCACTTATCAGCTCTATTCCCTAAATTTCCTTATACTCATTCCAAGATTCTCTRGGTCCACTTTAAAATTTAAGAAATATTTTTAGAGTAACTTCTTCTGGTGTTCTAAAATGCAGGACAGTCTTAAAGGAACATCCCTCTAGAAAAACACACATGGTTCTTGTTTTCCAAGCTTTTCTACCAGTGTATTTTTTTGTGAATTCTGAAAGCTTGCAGATCCAGACTAACATATTACWAAATGGCTTTTTAAATGTTTTGCTTATATTTCAGGCAATTACAACTGCTCAGACAAGAATAAATTCTCTGGGACACAAGAATTGGAAATATTTTATTTGACATTTGTCTTACTCATTTAGTTCAGTTACACAATCCATGTATGTACCTCAAAAAAATATTTTCTATTTTTTTGGTGTTTCTAGTTTAAGTTTAGAAGACTTTGGTTTGGAAGACTTTGGTTTGGAATTAATTTTGTTCCTGTTGGTCTTGGCCTTGTCACAAGAGTTAGAAAGGAATTCTGATGCTTGGAAAACTCAGCAACTAAATGTGGGTAAAATTTAGCAGTACCAAAAATTTCACTGCTCAATATTAATTGACCTCTTGCCATATTTTTGTATGCATTGTTAGGTATGCCCTGAAAGTTTTTTTATTGTTTTGTTTTGTTTCATTTTATTTTATTTCCTGGTTTTTGGGTTTTTTTGTTTTTTTAATAGTTAGGCTTTCTTTCATTTTACAGAGCATGTGGTAAAGTAAAAAATAAAAAAGGTGCATGACCAAAGCAAATAGGTAGAGTTTTGTAGTTTGGTTTAGATACAAGTTAAGGATGACAGGCTTTCTGTATCTTTTTTTTCATTCAGTCTTAGGTTCAGTGAGCAGCTACCATGTCAGTAACTTGGAAACCATAGCTTTAAAGAACAGAGTATGCGAGATTGGGCAAAACCTTTTATAAAAGACTAGAGACTGCACATTTTCAGGTTCGTGGCTAGTACAAAAAACTCCAGTGTTCCTTGTGGTAGTCCTGCTTTAATGCCTGCACTGGTCTGCACAACTACCCTACCTGGAGAAGGTAGAAAATTCTCTCCCTTTGAAATTTTTTTGTTTTGTCAAAGCCAAGTATCTCCTGAAATGTTCTGTTTTTCATATCCCCTTTATTCCTAAAAAAAAAACCAAACAACCCCAGCTCCCCACAACATCAACAAAACACTAAAAAAAACAAACCTAAGAACAAAATCTAAAACCCAAACACCCCACTATGTAATGGGTAAATCAAAATGAGGACACAGATTTAGGTTCCTGCTCTGAGTCAGTTGCAAATCCATGCAATCAACCTCTGCCTCCCTCTTTCTTAAACCTATTGCAATTTGTTTAAATAATTAATTGGGCCAGGGATTCATAGAGGTGACTCCAAGGACTGTTAGTGAAGATAATCAGTAYCCAGGCCTAAGTAATTGTGTGAACACAGTCAGTATCTTCCCTCTTCTAGAGATCTACTGACTATTCCTAGGTTCAATCAACACATTTAGGAGACCTGTGGCAGCTGAAAATTACTCTAAAGCATCATAAGTACAACTGGGCTATGGAATGGGGTCTAGGTGTAGTCTACAGATGACCCTAAACACTTCTCTGTATGCTTTTCTCTATCACATCACTGCATGTTTACATTTATACAGGGCCTTAACTCACTAATTAAGTGAATTCAGCTTATGCTGGAAATATGATGAAGAACAGCTGTACAGCATCAAAGAATCTGACARTTGATGCATGCTATATTAATCTTATGGGATTCTGCTGCCTCCTGATTCAAGAAAGTCCTCAATGTTAGGGATCCAGGTGGAAGATAATTATACAATGTCCTATTTGTGGTATGAATATTCCCCAGTCTCCTTCATGGTTATTTTGGAAGGGAAGAGTAGGCACAGACAGATAGACTGTGCTTCTTTACCTATTTTTTCAGCTTCAATAGAGAGAGCTTTAGCACCCATCCCATTTTACCATATGTTATGATCTATATCTAGGTCATATCTCTGGAGAGTCCAGCTCTGAATGGTTTTCTAAAGAAGTCTGATTACAAATGTCAAACTTTTTGGTATTGTCTACAAAATAAAATCAAAATTAATTGAGGACTGCATGGGAAATGAGCTTAAGATGAATAAGTCAAATAGGCAGGGGTCTCAAGACCTGCAACAGTGTGAATATCTTTATTTGGACCTTTGGTAGAGGGTCATCCAGTAATAAAATTAGATTTATTATAATGGACCTCAAGATATTGTCAAAGGCTTTTAGAAAAGAAGAGATTCTATGTGTATCTATGCAATTTAAGACATTTTACTGGTGAATGAGAATTCTCTGCAGTTTCTAGAAATGAGATCTCTAAATGCATCTTTATGTTATCAGCACACTATATTTTTAGGAAAAGTAGTAGTGCTCTTAGAACATCAGTAATAATAGTGAGTATTTTTTTTCTGTTTTGGGGTAGGTCGGGTGTCCATCCGTCCTTCTCCCCCTCTCTTGGTAAATAAAATATTGTATAATAGTACGACCCATTGGTATACTCTTTCATTGAAAAAACAAACTAACACACCCCCCCCCCAAAAAAAAACAAAGAAAAAAACCAAAAAACCCACAAAACACACAAAAAAATGAAATCCTTTTGAACCTTTGACCAGTTTGAACCAGGTTTGTCAGAGGAGTAGAAGTCACAGGAAAAAAAAGGACTAGATGCTAGCAAGTTTTGTGAGAACTAGCTGAGTACTGAGAAAAGATCCACTAATGCCCACAGGCAATGCTGTARGAAAAATCTATATTAGTCTTTTGAGGATCCACACAGAACCTCTGTATGAGGAAACAAAACCTGCAGTAACCAAAGCCTTGCTGGTTCTACTACTAACAGAAATAGTCATTTTGCAAAGCTTCTRTGTACATGTTGTAACAGGAATTCAGAAGGCTGAAAGTGTGTGTGTTCAGAATATAAACCACAATGTAGCCCTTCTCTATTCTGTTTCTTTATTTCTACTAGATTGTCTTCTCATACACTTGAACACTGCTGTTTCATTTGAAAAAAAGATTTGAGAAATCTTTGGCCAGGCTTTCTAGAGCTGGAATGAAACTTTAGCAGTGGAAAGCAGATGACCTAGAGACTGTCCCCTCTTCCCTACCTCAGTTTTGCATGTCATGTGAACTATGTTAAGCGGACTTATATCTACTTATAAAAAGAAGTACTGAAATAAGGGAACGATATTGTCAGGTTTAGGTTTTGACTTTAGGACTGAGGTGATCTAAATCAGTAAAATCAAGCCTTTGTCTGGGTTTAAAACACATGAAATTAAGAAATGTTTACTCTCATGTTTTGAGCATGTCCCTACATTTAGGCAAAAAACAGTTTCCTTATATACATATATATACATATATATACACACACACACATACATATATATATTATCCTCTGTGTTGAAAACCAGAGGRACAATTAGATGTTAAAAAAAACCAATTTTGTAGTCTTGCTTGGGAATAATATTCTCTGTAGAAAAAATGCAAGAATGTAATAGGTGTGATTCATTCATCAAAACAAATATGCTTTGTATGTTTATCTAGAAGTAATGGAAAAACAATACCTGGAATGTGACATCTCATCTTTGATCTGTTCACAACAGAATCATCCTGACACTAATGAATTTCTCTGTACAATGTTCACCGTGGAAGCAGACATGAAATATTTAAGCAGTCACTGTGATACCRTCACAAGGACACCTCAGCATGGACCTCTTTTTCTGATGTTTTTCCAGATAGGTGTTTGAAGAAAGTAATGAGCTCAAATTGCTGAAAAGATAAGAACATGCTGGAGGTTTCTGTATTTGTCATTCAACAAACACTTTTTATTACTTTCAAAGAAACAGTTCATTTTTTTGAAGGACAAAATGACACATCTTTTATACCCAAATATATTTACAATTGAGAGATTRAAGCTGATGTGCCAAGGTTGAAGTGTTCCACCATTGTAACTATGTGCAGATTATTCCATAGGAGGCTCAAAACACAAGAAAGGTAATGGCATGCTCTGTATGGAGAAACTGTCTTGTCAATTGAGATAAACTTTTATTGTGTATTATGCACAGTAGGCTAAATGCTTTCCTGTTTGCTATTCTTAACAGAAGAGGTGACTTCTTTGGGGTAGCATTGGTTTTTTTACATTTTCTGATGCATTGAAAATGATCTGACACCATCCAAGTATTAAAAAACAATGTTTTACATGTAGCTCTCACAGAACCCTTTTTTTTAACCTCTATTCATTCCATCAAAACAGAATATGTGCTCATTCTCAGTATATACAAAGCAGATATAAAATTGGTTTATTTTGCACTCAAAATAATTTAATTTTAGATTTTATCCATTTTACTTTATACTGCAATAGATTAGGTATGCTAGCCAGAGCAATGATATTTCCACTAAGTAACTTCTAAAACAGCTCTCCAATGGTTACCTATAATTACCCAAACATTTCTTAATGTTTGCGGGTATAGGTTATTAAAGATCTGGTATTTTATAATGTAGGTTTACTTTGACCCTGCAGAAAATTTGATRATGTATTAGATGTTCTCATGTGTATTTTTTCTAGTATACTCACACATCAAATAGATAAACCATCCCTATTCAAAAGAACATGTCAACATATGGTTAATTTTKTGTTTAAGATTGTGCAGAATTAACTTGAAAATAATGTATGTAAAGTTAAGTCTTTTACTTCATAAGAGTACTTAACTTAAATGCTCAGATGTCTGGAAAACTTGACTKTAAAGATATTCTGCAGCTCAGAAAGTACTCCATAATTCATTGYTTATTTGACTATTTTCTCCTATTTTTCTCAAAATTTTTGATTGTTTTCCAACAGATTGATATTTCTTAACATTTCTTTTGAAATATTATCTTACAGAATGAATGACTTTTGACTGTTATTTGATTTTCCACTCTTGCCATCACATGTGACATATTGTTTCTAATCTRTAATGAGATAAGAATTATCTAGGAAAAGCACATTGAGAATTCACTGCTCATTAGTCATAAAGGGCGAAGTTTTAAACAGTTCTGTCTGTGAGGATTCAGAACATTAAAATCCAGTCACATGAATATTTGCAAATGTCTTGGCTGGTGATAGGACAGACACCCTAAAGCTGCATAYGCTTTTTAAACAGTTTGCATCGACAGGCAGGGCAGAGAATGCCAGGCAGGTACCACGAGCTCCATTCTCAGCGAATGTCTTTATCTCCCTCTTCCAGTACCAGCTCTTTGTGACTGATCCTGTAGATCCTGTAGAAAAGGGACATTTTGAATAGGATTAATCTAACCAAATGTAGAGACTAAAATATAGGCTGCTGTGTCTGAACTAGTCATCTAAACTTCCTTTATAGTCAATGGGAACAGGAAGACACTTTAGGATGAAATTAATGTGATGTCACCTGAATCTACTCATCTATCAGATGAGTCACACCTTAAAAGAGCCTGTTCTCTTCAGTGACTTTAAAGGGCGCCWTAAGTTACTTTCTTGGATGTAGACATCTTCTAAATTTAGGTGAGATAAGGTCTGTATTTGAAGATTGACAACATGGGGAGGAAAAAATATTTCCATAATGGCTGAAAATTGTGTAATTGTAGTAAAACAGTTACAAGTATAGCATTTTGTAACAACATACAGCATATTTCATACGTCACATAGGAAAGGCTATCTTTCTAAACTTTGATCAGATAAAATACCTCACATTGTAAAAACTTTGCTGAAAAGAAAAAAGGAATGAAAATTCCATCCTTCTTTTACCCCGATAGCCAAATATATATATATATATATATATATATGTCATTAATATAATTTGAGTACTGACTGAATTACATTTAGTTTTAGAGCAATATCCTGTGGCGAATTCTTGTACTTGTTCTCTCAGACCAAAGAAACGTGAACAGACCTACTTAGCACGGTACTGTATAGTTCAATGGGAAAGAGAACACAAGACTTTTTTTGATATTAAAAGTAAAAAAGTTATATTTTACTATCAACTGTAATTTGGTCAGTCTCAGCTTATTGAACGACACAGGCAAGACTTTGATCAAGGACACATATTTTGAAGTGTCTCTAACGCTGTAYTTAGTGAACTAGTTTAGGGCTACCTATCCTTGTGTTATTTCAGCTGTTAAAGTTCTGAAATAGAAATGATTTTCTGTCATGAAGTGCTAGATACTATTTAAAGTCAACAAAATATGCCCAAGGACATTGAGTGTGATGTGTTCCCCTGTCATCTGTTTTTCTCATACAGCAGAGTCTATTTGACTAGCTTGTTGGATGGGAAATTCAGAAATGAAATAGAAGAAAAGAGAAACCAAACTTTGTTCTTTTTTATTTTGAGGACAAGGTACTTTCAAAGTTATGTGGAATTTCAGGACTCTGACACRCACAACAGAGCTAAGAGTAAGCAAATACAACCATTTTTATAACSTACTTTGAGGAAGCTGTGATCACCAGCCTTTTTCATGTTAAGAATTTAGAAATAATTTTAAATTGAGACTTAAAGCTGCCTCTCTCAATCACTAAAAATAGATTTTTAGAAACAAGCAGATATTTACTTACCTAAGAAAGGTACAACACACTTAATCTAAACTGCACTTCAACCATTGGCTGGATTCTAATCTCATTCACATTAGTTAAAATAAGCTGAAGTCACTGATGTTACACAGTGTGAATCTGGGGAGAAGCAATATGTATATAACTATAGAAACTTACTTTATATGCTCTCCAGTATGTAATGAGCACAGCATGCTATTGTTTGAAGAAATAGTGTAGGTGTGAGATTTTGGTAATCTATAGACCAAATGAGTGCTGTTACTACGTACTTTACCCTTAAATGTCACATTTGGAATTAGTTATTGCTGAGGTACCTCAGACTGTATTATTTGGCAACTATTTTATATAGCATGTACATATATACACTAAAATAAAAAAMCCCACAAAACTAGTACAGTCGTATATATATTAATACATAGATAGCTTTATATCAGTGTATATATATATCACTATATATCATTATATACACAAATATACTAGTGTTTTTTTTTCCCTAAGAGAAAAAACTCTGAGCCCATAATCAAGTCTATTATATTTGTATACTGATATATATACATGTGTGTGTGTGTGTAATTTGCCTTTAGAACTTTCTCTTTGCTTTTTTTTTCTGATGCTTAGTTCTTCAGAAAATCAACATTGCTTTGCCCTTTAAAGGCCTTAGATGAATAATAATCTCAGGAAAAGTCATCTAATCTACTTAAGGTGCTTTTTTTAGGATCAGATGAATCACWCTCTGGAGGCACCTTTTCCTCTCTCCTAAGTACAAAGGGTTTGTAGGGTGACTTGCTTACCCTTGAACATCAACTTGTTAGATTCCTGTGTGAATGCAGATAAATATCTCCCAAAATAATGCAGACAGTAATTCATTATTTTAAGCAGAATAAGTTCCAGTTAAATCACAGAGAGAAAAATGGAGCAAAACAATTAAATCCTGTTAGAATTGCAATAGTAGAGTAAAAAATCAGGAATAAAAACCAGTGGAACAGRCTTCATGTGTGTTTTTTTCTTGTGCATTATCAGTAGTTGAAGGTTCATACATTTGGGAAAATATCCAAAACCATTATCAAATAATGAATTCCCCACTTACATATAAATATAGATAGAGAGAGAGATAGAGATGATATAGATATTTTAGAGAGTCAGCATAATCACCAAACCATTGTAATCTGTTCTGRGAACAGAAACTGAAAGTAGTAATTGCTTTGTCTACAACTTTAACAATATTTAGAAGAAATGTCATGCTTATTTACACATTTGCATTGCTGCCTAATTCTGGAGGCACTTAAAACTGGCTAGGATGCTACCTTTTCAACCTGAGAGCTACCCACAACTTAACTCCTTGTGACTTCTGAAAATCCTGATCTAAACAGCAACACCTCTACCCCTTGCCAAGGCCCTGACTAATCTAAACACACTATAATTCCTTGAAAYGGACAATTTATTAGGCTTGTTCTGTCCTTTCATACCACAAAGTAAGAGYCATAAGTTCAGCAGAAAGCATAGGGGATGTGGCTGATTTCATTAAGCTGGATGAAAGATCTGGACATGTTGGACAACAGCCTTGAGGTTAGCRCCCTCCCCTGGGAAGCACGTGATAAAAATTCTTAGGCACAGAAAGGATTCAAAACTACATTTCCTAAGACAATATATCTCCTCCAATAAGCTAAGTAAGGCAGGCTGATCCCTTAGTCATAAGGATATAGCTTTGGGATGAAGATATTCATCTGTGAGTCCTTGATAACTTGAATATATCTATTTTCATATAATGTTAAAGATATTAAATATTGTGAGCCTGGGGGTTGAAGTCTAGTTGCCAGTTGCTGCCTGAATAGMTAGTTCCCAGAATCAAGCTCTTGCTTCCCTGCTTTTCCTCTTGCAGCCCTTTTTATACAGTGTCATCTACAGGACCAGTAAAGATAGCCTGTTCTTCTCCTTTTATGTTTTATACCTGGAAATAACATGCTGTAACTACTATCCTGGAAAGCCCTTCATAGTTCATTTGAAGAACCCAAATTTCCCATTTCTTGGATGACTGTTATGTAAAAAGTGATATGATCTTATCATGCTCTGTTCAAAAAGACATTTACTCTCCAAAGAGGTTTCAACGCTCTGCATAGTGAGTGGACAGAGAGTTATTAATCTAAGCTCAAATGAGGGTAGAATTTGAGATGTTACTGTGCCTGGCTTCCCCTGTTTATTCTTGCTATGCTGGCTTTCCATATTTCCTTGCAAGCACTTTCTACTCCCCCGCAGCTTTGACAATATGAAAAACACTTTGTACGTGAAATCTCTGTTTTTCACTGACACCCAAGTTAGCTCCAAAACAGGCATTTTCGAAGTGTTTTGCTCTACTTCATAAGGAACTCTGCACAGAACAGCTAGTATGAATCTGAACATGAAAACAATACTGAAAATACCAAATGAGAAATTATTAGAGGGGAATTGTGAATACACCAGCATAACCACAAAAGCAGCTTACAATACCAGGAAAAAGACAGCCAGTGATACCTTATAAATAGGTATTTTAGCTGGCRAGCTCTTAGAGAAAGTGAGGGAAGTTAATTTTACCTTTACACTAGCACCTGAAGAGCAGTCACAAAAGCGATTGATAGCTACACAAAATATACCATTATATGTTGCATGGGTTAGTGTATTTATTTACCATGTTATTTCCAGTCTTCTTGAATTTTCCATGTAAAGGTATCCTTTCATATATCTTGATATTAAGATACAGAGGATATAGATAGTGTCATTTGTGTTTGTATTTGGGATCAGAATATGGGTAATCTCAAGGACCACATCACCACCCTCTGGATATTCTTCACAGTGTAAGGCTACAAACATGGGTTTTCTTTGTAATATTAAAATTCAGTAATTTTAACAATGAATTTTCTTAGGAAAAAAAGGAATTTCTCAGAAAAAAATGGAATTTCTGTCTCACTCAACTTTTATTGCCATCTATAGAAGGATAAAAAAAAAAGTTGTGATTACAGTTTACCTATAGCAAAACAAMAGAATTCAGAAAAGTCAGGCGTAGTTTAAAAGAAGAGTTCGCCACATTGGTTATATTCCCCATAACACAGGTAGAGCTGTGTGACATTGTTTTTGYTACCCTATTCATACCTTTTTGTTGCTAAATCAGCTACTTTACATTTGGGAATTTTAGTCCTTCAAGAAGCATGATTTATAGAAGACTAGTGAACTGGATTAGAGCTCTTATAACACAAGGATGTAAAAAATACACTTTAATAAATTTTGTTCCTTTGCTTAACTGGGAGCATTTGTTTAAACTGTATATTTAGAATTATGTCCATGCAGCAAAATATTCTGATTCAGTTAAAACCTACATAAACCAAAATAATAAATATTTATTTTTACTTTCTCTCTCTTTCCTTCTCTCTCTCTCAGTACATACAATTATACAMACATGTATATATGAAGCTGAAGTTGTTAAAATTTTTAAAATTTATGATTTTCTTATAACGCTTTTTAGAAGACTCTGTTCTTCTCAAGGATGTATTATAATATAAAAGAAAGTTATTTTTTATTTTATATTACATTAATAAATAAATATTAATACATCATTCAGGCAGTATAAACATGTATTTTAGAATTACTTGGGTAAATGCTCTACACTGTAGAAAAAAACAGCTAATACAAATTTATATTTACATCACTGGAAAAGTCACAAAACAATCACTCTTCAAGGCTAATTAGAATACAGACAAGTTAGGAAATGTGACTCTCTAATCATGTGTCCCAGTAAGCACTGGGACMCAGTGCTTTCCCTGTAAGCATTGGGAAAATTCAGTGTTCAGTAATCCTCTGAACCTTTAACTACAATTCCTCATCACAGCACCTGCCCAGTAGCAGGAAAATTGTGCAGAGGGAACACATTCTGATACGTTAATGTTTCATTATTTTTCTTATGTGTTTTGTTTAACCTTAGATATATAACATGTAAATTTGCAATCAGTAGAATTGTGTCTTTTAGCAAAAATGAGTTGCACTAGGACATTTTTTCCTTCCTTCTTTTGTGTTTAAGCAAGTGGTTCACAAAAAGACCCAACTATTCTTTAACTAGATAGAAGTAATGGCCTTTGTACTGAYGAAAAAACAAGTGGAATTAACTGGTGTCTAAAATTAATGGCATTTCTGTATCTTTCAGAGCTTYAGACACAACCAGTGGAAAGAAGGCAGACAAAATCTTGGGAGCACTGGATAAAAACACTAGTTGATGACTTTGTGGAGGTGCAGACCTGTCACAAAAAACATCTCCTTTCTTCAGTAAAGTGCTCTTTGGAAGCTCATATAGGGAGATTAAGATGATGGATGATGGCACAGTCTAAATAGTACACCGTATTTAACTGGTCATATGTGTAAGGCTGAAAATCACCTGGAATTTTCTCAGTCTTTGTCTCTGCAGTTTTGATACATTTTGTTAAGGCCTAGCACAAAAATTTAACTTACATTAAAGCAGCCATTTCACAGTAATAATACTGACTGGATTTTGTCTTTYGTATTATATCAGAACAATGCTGACTGAACTCTCTAATAACTTCTCAATATAAATAAATTGACAAGTAAAGACCACAACTGCTTGAGAATTATTTACTACACAGAGAAACTGGTTCTTATTAAAGCCCTTCTCTTTCTCCATTTTTTGTCATCTGTTTGCTAATTATGCAAATGGATTATAAAGTTTCAGTTATCTGGGCTTGTCTACTTGATCTTGTATATATTAGTATCATTGGAATACTCACACCAGTAAAATGAATCTATTGGCTAAATGGCAATGGAAGTGTTGTTTTTCATAGCTCACTTTTGTAAATCAGTTTATCTGCGGCAAACCACTGTTTGTTATATTTTATCCTGTGTAATAATGTGTCTTCATTAATGACTTTGGATGATGGGATGGAGTGTACTCTCAGTGAGACTGCAAACCTGACTGGGAGGAGTGATTACTGTGCTGGAGGTTCAGAATGGCTTCACCAGGCTGGAGAAATGGCTTGACAGAAAACTCGTGAAGTTCAACAGAGGCAAGTGCAAAGTCTTACATCTGGGATGGAATAACCACATGAACAGTACAGAGTGGACACCAAGTGGATAGATAGACAACAAGTGGATAGATAGAGCTGATAGACAACAAGTTGAATGAGTTGAACCCCTATACCAAAGAAGGCCAGCAGCCTCCCAGCTGTATTAGCAAGAGTGTTGCTAACAGCTCCAGGGAGGTGAGCCTTCCCCTCTATTCAACACTTGTGAGACCACATCTGGAGTATTGTGTCCAGTTTTCGTCTCTCCCACACAAGAAAGACATTGACAGATTGGAGTCCAATAGAAGACCAACAAGATCATTGAGACTCATGACATGGAAGGAAAGGCTGAGAACTGGGTTTATTCAATCTCAAGAAAACAAGGCGACCAGTGAGAGGGTAAAGAGAAGACRGAAACAGACTCTGCTCCAAGGTGCACAGGGACAGGAAGAGAGGCAATGGATGCAAGCTGGAGCAAAGACATTCTGATTAGGTATAAAAGGATTTTTTTTTTTTCCATAAGAATGGTCAAACATTAGAGCAAGTTGCCCAAAGATGTTGTGGCATCTCGATCCTTGAAGATATTCAGAACTCAGCTGTACAGGTCCCTGAGCAACCTGATCTAATTGGACTTGCTGTGAATGGAGAGTCAGACTAGAAGACCTCCAGACATCTCTGTAACAAAGGAACCATGCTTGTTCCTTAAAAAGAATACAACTTGCTGCTTACAAATGGTAACAGTCAATACCTTTCTAGCTCTGTACATAAAGATCAGTATATGGGTGTTTCCTTACAACTTTTTTTGCTTCTGCAACTTGTACTTTTTCCTCTATCATTCCACTAAAGTTGTTATGTGGTGTATACACTCTAGTTCCTAGTCTTTATATAGYCAGTAAGTCTTCCCTTGTACTCCAGAGAAACTTTCATTCTCATCCCCCAGTTTTCTCACACTGTATCACTGTCTCCAAGCCTACTGTGCTGCTAAATAATGAAAATGGAAGGAAAAAAAAATATTACATGATAATAATATGAGATCTCTGACTCCTATCGACTGTGAGTTGGTATCTCTATTAAAATTGGAATCCTAGTATATAGCTTTCACTTGTAGCTGAAATCTTCTGAGGCATGAAATTTGTTATTTTTAGATTTTAATAGACAAAATAGATTTGGGAAATCACATTACAATGATTCTTCACAGTGTGGCATTACACTGTCCATTTTGTTCATATACTTATAGACAATCAGGTCTTTGAAAGTCTGTAAACCAGGAATTTATACTGAAGAAACCTGATTAGAATAAGTAGGTTTTGATCTTGCCAGTATTGTGGCACCACAGATTAGTTATSTCTAAACTGTTGCTGTTGTCTCCTATTGTACTCACTTGTATACACAGACATTAATGTTAGACACCCCTGCTGGTGTATGACGCACTTTTTTGTTCTTTGTATGATCTGATTTGATGGATTTAGCTCATTGAGTGACTGCTTTGAAACTGTGTGGTGTGAGTATGAACTGTTGGCACTACACAGAGAGGTGAATACGTTAGCATCAAGGACTCTGATCTCAAGTCCCACTAGAATCAATGGGAATTTATCATCTGAAAGCAAGCAAGCTCCTGACAGAACTAGGTCCTTGCGATCTCGGGATTCAGCCAAAATACTTTTCATCTCATGCAAAACTGGCAGAACTTCTCCCCAAACAGAGGAAACTTGCAAAATATGATTAACACTACCTGGACAGAGATCTTATGAAACAGCCGTTCCATGTGATGTTACAAGAAGCAGAAAGAAGTTGAGTGGGATAATGTTAACACTGTGTAGCTTGCACCTCATGGGAGAGTAATAATGAATAAAAGCAGTGTACCGATAGCACTAATTAACCAGGGGTATCATGCTGCTGAATGATGTAGAAGAAAAAAAAAATATTGAGGAAAAATAGATGCAAATCAAGCAAGCTGGGACAGAAAAAGAGCTAAGGAAACAGGCAGAACTGAAATGGAATAAATTATTTTTCAGGGACAAGGGTGCTTGACAAAATTGATCATCTTGGAGAGAAAAATAAACCACTGATTCAAAAGCAAAAGAACACAGTAGCAAAATTAGATTGAATATATGTATCCTCATAGAGATAAATGGAAGCAAGATGAAAAATGTGAGAAKAGAAAGAAAATTGTCATCTTTAAATTGCCAGCCTTACAGCGATATAGGGAAACATAGAAATGGTATATTAATAATTTTTTTTCAGATGTATTAAAATAACTGCAAAACTGGACAGATTGTAACAGTGAAGGAGGAAAACCTGGGAGTCAATGGATGGCAGCACATGCAATTCTAGCTAGTATCAGCCGTATAAATGGTAGTTCATGACAGACATTGTTAAGCCTTATCTGCCCTTGGGTGTCTAAGCAAAAAGTTGGATTCTGAAAGAAATAYGCAAAGCATCTCCCTTTTTGACACAACTACAGGAATTTTTGAGCTAATATACTTGTGAATGCAAGACTATAAAATCCACCCTGCTTTTTGATGACATTGTCATAAAAATGGCACTATAGTTCTAATCTGCTTATAAAAAAACTGTGTAATCTGCTTATAAAAAAACTGTGTAATTGGGAATGGGCTAACAGTGAATCCAAATGTATTGGGCCATAAACTTAAGGGTAGCTTGTAGCCAGTTTAGAAGATTGCACTCATTAGCTGATCTTTTCTCACACAGGAAATGCCTCCTGTTCACAAGCCCTGATCCTGGCTCATTTAAACTGCATTACATCATTGTTGATTCTATTGGATTAATTTCTGACACACACAGAAATTAATGAGAGCCAGGTGTGGCTTTAGTTTTCATAGTGTCTTTAAGAAGAACAKTAGAAAATTAAAATTTTAGTTGTTTCTTTTTGGAGAAGAGTGTTAGAGAGAAAAGCAGGAGAGAATGACAAAAGAAGRGCACTGAAGAGTGGTGCAGATGGCTGCAGGTAAATGACAGACCTGGAGCTCACTTTAGCCATAATTCAGTACCTTGGCTTCGTGAGGCTGGAATGACAGGGTGAAACTGGTGATAAGCATAGAGCATGGGTACTGCAGGCAACATTTACCTTCCTCGGGTCAGTGAAAATGATTCCAAAAGTGCTGGAAGTGTCTGTTGTCAGCATGTCTCCCTTTCTGTGGCTTTCCCAAGCCTAAACAACAGCGTGACAAAACCAAGAGATTTCTGTGTTGCCAGCAGAAGAAATGTCTAAATTGGTCTAAATTTGTACGAATTGACTCTATTTTATACTTAGACCTCTGCTTTCTGCTGTACCATCTGGCCTTTTTCCAGGATGAATGGTGGATCCAAGCCAAGCCGAGTGTGAGAGCAGGCAGAAGGTCAGTGATGCCCTTTCACGTGGTTTGGTTTCTAAAGTGAGACATGTGGTCCAGTTAGGAAATACAGTTTGGATTGTAAGTTTGTCTTCAGTAAAAATGAATCAGTCTTCCAAATTTCAATAAAAAACTGAAACCAGAAAGATTGGGTTTATTTTACCTACCAATCTGTTTCAAAAAATATTTTGATCTTATCAAAAAGAGTAAAAAAGAGAGTTACAGTTTATTAAACTGTAAGGGATCTTAGGCAGTAGATAAGACATGGGGGTCGGTCTTCCCTCCCTTCTAAATAATCAAAGAGTTGCACTATTATTTAACTTAATTTAAATGTGCAGTTGCCACCAACTGTTCTGATGGTTCAGCCCCAAACTGGCTGTATTGTTTTGTAATATTCTTTCCAATTAGTAGTCAAATTATATTTAATTTAATTTAATTTWATTTTATTGTGAGAGTTTAATGAGACTAGCAGTAGTCGCCTCCCTTTGATTTATATTTCTCTGCTACTGTTATTATGATGCTAAAGTCAAGGCAACTTTAAGTGAAGAGAAGACTGTGAGACATAGAGAGGTTGCAGAGCTTTTCTTTCTGACAGTGTAATTCAGTCACTGGAATAGACAGGCTCAAATAATACAATATTTGTGTTGCAAAACCATTTGTACTCCAGGGTTTTTATCAGTTTTAGTTTAGCTCTTGCTTAAAGGTCAAGGTATGTTTCTCTGAATAGAAAACAACTCAGGATCCTCACACTGACACAGCATGTTTTTCATAGATCATATTATAGAATCATACATACTCTTCTTGCTACCTAAGCTCTGCCAAAGCCTTGGATAAAGCTGAACGTATCAATTTTTATAAATAACTTCACAAAAAATGAAAACATACAAAGTTAAYGATAATGTTTCAGTAGCTCTAATCTAGGTATTTGCTTATATGAGCCCTCAAGAACTAACTTGATTCTGAAAATGAAAACGATAGATTTGTAGATAGAGAATGGCTTTGTGAAACACACCAGCTCGAACAGGTACATTACTATTTCAGTGCTTTGTCTACTTCATGCAGGAATTACAGGTGAGTGAAATAAYGCAGTCTAAATATAAATAATTTTAAATTTGTGCTAGATTAGCCACATGGATATGAGAATATGATGTGTGGGACATATTAAGTACAGGGCAAATCATGCAGAAACTATAAAACTCAGAAGGATGATGGACACCTCTCTGTTGGAAGTGGTTAGACCTCACAGCCCACAGTCCAGACAGCAGGTTTGGAATGGAAGCAGTGTGTTTATAATGAGTGATTTTCCTCAGCTGAGAAAATCAGCTCCTACTTAGGTTGGAGCTTTACAAATAATTTGGCAACCAAAGTAGTGTTTGGCAACCAAAATAGCCTTTGAAGTAGTTTATGTGGTTTGATTATCAAGTTTTTCAGAAACACTGGTATCACTCAGAATGTGCGTGCTGGGGTTCAAATCCTCTCAAATAATCAAATGAAGAAGAGGAGTTGTAAGCATCAGATTACCCATTTACTGAAGTGTGGGTTTTCCTCACTCCCCATCCTGATCAGGATTGGTTCAAAGGTTGGTGACTTCATCTGGATGTTTCACAGTCCAAAAAGTGATGATTTGTTAYCAATTTCTCATATCCAAGTTTTCTTTCTCTCGTAATTTGGGTATGAACAAATCAGTTCTGTGGCTGCTTCATGGTTGATGCCCAGTGAATACTGGAAGCAGTACCYTGTGCTAGTATCAATGACTTTTCCACACGGCAGTAAAAGTGTTCCTTCAGGTAACTATGACCACTCTGTTACTTGAAACCTTAGCATACTTGTTTGCATTGTTGTCTTCTGCAATATGTTGAAATACATTTCAATAACACTTTTACTTATGTTTCATTCCCTTGCAAGAATGTATGCTCATTGCTAGTATGAAATGCTAGCATTTTCCACCTAATTGTTGGTTTTCTAAGAAATGCAGTACTGTAGAAAAAAAAGGAGGTAAGGAACCAGTGTCTCTCATTATCGTTGATCAGTACCTTGCATATGTCCACTATTTTACATAAGCATATAAGTATGTATGCATATATGCGTATGCAGATTATTTATGGTAGAAGAAAATGTTTATTTATGTTAGAAATTCTATGTCATTGTAGTACCTGTCCATCTTACAAACATAAGAATACTGAGTTTATCGAAATAGTCTTATGTATTTAAGGCGGTTTAGTGGTGGACTTGGTAGTGCTAGGTTAATGGTTGGACTCGATGATCTTAAGGGTCTTTTTCAACCTAAATGGTTCTACGATCTATGATTCTATTTCAGTGTGTTCCTGAGAAGGCAGCTGAGGGAAGTATTACATGCCAAATTTCTCACTGAGAGCATACATGAACATGCCTTACAGTAGCAAAATCTTGCACAAGTATTTCATAAGCAGCAAGAGCTGTATTTCACAAAGAATGAGTTCCATCAAGTTAATGGTTTCAGGTTTCAGGTTTTATTATCATCCGCTGTTGAATTTTTTGGACATGATAATGATATATATCAAATTAATATCCATGCAGCAAAAGCAATTCCTTATTCCTAGGAATTTATTAACCCTTGAAATTGTCATTAGTATTATGAATTTTCAGTATGTTAGTGATTTGTATTTTCCAACAAATTTTGTTAGTTTACAGCCTTAAAAAAGATATGTACTGAGGATTTTTTAATATGGAATAAGTAATATTTATAATATTTTCTTATTGATATATGTTGATTATATCTTTATAATATCTGAGTTTTACATTTTCTGTCCTTGTCTACAGCTTTTAATAATACCCTCTAGCTCTATTAAATCAATGAAGATCTGTTCATCAGTTACAGAGAGTAAGATTTTATTTCAGTAAATAAATATAAAAATATAGGTGAATATCAATCTRTCTATTGATCTATCTATTCATCTATCTAGCTCTCTATAGGGCAGCACCCAAATATGCTGTGGTTTAGTCCTATGGCCTCAATCATTTTGTCATGTGGGAAAACTGGAGCAGAAACCACACACCTTTAAAAAATTCTTGTTTATTTCTCACGGTTGTATTGTAAAAGATCACACTACATATAACTACTGTAACAAAATACAATGAACGCAAATGAAAAAGCAATGTTCTTTGTCTACCAAAGGAAACAGAAGAATTGCTGCAGATAAGTAGTGGCACTGATCAGGCACAGCATCCTTAAACCAGGGGCMATACTAGAGCATTTCCTCATTTTCTTTTTTCATTCCTCCCTCCCTCCCTCTTCTTGTAGAGATTGTGACTGTCATTTAACTTCCTTGTTATTACCTTTGTTTTGGCAGCATATGTGGGATGATTTACATATGCTGCATGTATGGTTTTTGTTCTTTTTGTTACACCATAAACCAGCTCTGTCCAGCTTTCGAGGCTGCATTCCTTTAGTGATCAGTGATGGACTGTTTCTGATATGCGGCTATATCCCCASAGCTCCTGGAATCATCTGTGCATGTATTCTCAAAGCTGCTGTTATCATCTTGTGCTCACACACTTAGGGCACCATGTTACAATCTATATTGTATCTATCTTGATAGATAGATAGGTTAGATTTGTGTGTATGTGTGTGAAATTATAATTATGGTTTTATTTTGCCAGTGTTAGTCTTGTGTTCCATCACTACCTGCTGTGCTGTCAATTTTGTCACAAGTACTTCTGGGYGTAAAGTCAAGGCTTGAGCAAATTAAATCATGAAGAGGAAAGGATTTCTGGGTTTCTGTGTGAGTAGAGGAGTGYAGAAGGAGCTGATCCATAGCAAATGTTGAAGCGATGATAGAAATGAAAGACTAGATTCTTTGCTGAGTGTATGTTCAGACTGTGGAGAAGGTATGCAGAGCAGTACACCCCCTGGAATACACTGAGGCCCCATCAGCCTCTTCCTGCTCATGGTTTTCCCTTGCAGAAGAATTGGGTACTATCATGGAGTCAGGACATGGTAATGATCCAGTTTTGGATCTGTGATCATAAGCCAGGAAATGCTGCCCTGTCTCACTGCATATACAGAGACTGACTGAGCAGATATCCTGTCCCAAATTCTGGACTACTTAGTACTCTATCAGAGAACTAAGATGATTTCATGGTAAATAAAATGGGAAAAAAATCAGAAGCTGACAAAGCCCCACTTTAGYGGAGGTTCCGCAGCTATTTAGCCACGGAGTCATGTTACACAATTCAGGAGAGTGCATCAGCCCCTACTAGTGACTGGACACTGGTGTTGCATTAGTCTTTTCAATCTGCACCTGTAAAATCACCGGTAGGGTGGAAACTGGGCTATTAGAAAAGTGAGAACTTGAAACATGATTAATTTTCTGGACCTGCTGTATATCTCCAGGAAAGACATTCATCTCACTTTGCCTCACTTTCTCATACTTTTGTAACTCATGTTAAACAGCAAAATATCAGGTCCAGAATGATACTGTCACTAAAACTCAATTCAATGTTGATATGGAGAGGTTAAAAAAAATGCTACAATCCATGTAAAGTTCCAAAAAGGACTTTGGCATTGGWATTCTTAACATTACAACACATAATTTACTGGCACATGGTCCACAGAGCAGGGTTCACAGCTCACAGATGTCCTCAGGAAGTGTTGACTGCATAAATACAGGATAGGAAATAACTTGCTCGGTAGCAGTTCTTCAGAAAATAATTTAGGTAACCCATCCTGAAAAAAAAAAAGAA
>JASVER010000059.1:2571755-2644186 GCA_030449065.1 Oceanodroma leucorhoa | reverse complement strand
AAGAAAGAAAGAAAGAAAGAAAGAAAGAAAGAAAGAAAGAAAGAAAGAAAGAAAGAAAGAAAGAAAGAAAGAAAGAAAGAAAGAAAGAAAGAAAGGAAGGAAGAAAGAAAGAAAGGAAGGAAGAAAGAAAGAAAGAAAGAAGGAAGAAAGGAAGGAAAAGAAAGAAAGAAGGAAGGAAGGAAGGAAAAGAAAGAAAGAGAGAAAGAAGGAAGGAAGGAAGGAAAGAAAGAAAGATTTTCGTTACACTTACACAGAGAGATTACTTCTAGTCCTGAAGATGTTCAGTCTTCAAGAGCATAAAAGGCTTTCAAAAAGTAAAAGAACAATCTCTCATGGCAGATGGGAAATAAGAAACAGCTTAAACTGCAGCAAGACAGTTAAAGTCTTGCTAATAATAGGATTGTAATATTAAACAGACTGACTGGCAAAGTTAAAGTGTCTGTCACTGGAACTCCTTAGGAACAGGTTAAGTTAATATCTGGAAAAAAACAAAACAAAACAAAACAAAACCACAAACCAGAAAAACGTAAGGAAAGAGAGAGAAAAAGTAGAGACAGGAAGAAGGTTTCTAGACTATATTCTTTTGTGAAAGTGAAGATCTGAGTTTTGTCCCCATTTCAAATACGCGTATCTATATCCAGTGACCATTTCCTAAAGAATATATCACTCCCTGTATCTAGGATCAGACTAAAGATTTCATAATTTTTAAAATCATGTCCTAAGCATGATCATAGAAAATAATTCTTTGCCTATTTCTTCTCTGTGGTCATATGAGTCTCTAAATGTGTTTGCTCAAATGGTGTGTTTATGTGTATGCCCTCTCTTTAGCCCCAAATCTGGTTATTAGGGCATTCCCATGAAGGACAGAGCTTCCATCTTCCTCCTTCTGGCAGAGGAAGATGTTGAATTTGGTCTTCTGGTGTCTAAAGTTTGGATGCAAGTTCTAGATTACTTTATGACATTGAGTTATGTAAGTCCCAATTCTGTTATCTTTACTTTCCCATTAATTTATTCAGTATTACTGCTATTTCAAATAGATAACACAAAGACATTTTTAACACTAAAACTGCTATTCAAAGTACTGATATTTTTAATGACATTTGCAGACTTTGCATTGAAATAGCCAGGTCTGCAACTTTTATTAACACTAGCTGAAGTTATAGGTTTATAATCCAAAATGGTTTGACATCATTGTCAATAGCTTTTCTTTGCAGATACTCGAAATTAAAATGTAATTTTCGTAAAGCAAAAATTTCAATAATAATTTTCATGAAATGTTGATGTTCAAATAGAATGCCATTTCCAAGAATACCCTTGAGGTCAACTTTGAAAAGAGGAAATCTTGCCTATTTTCTGTGACCACGTAAGGAACCAAACTGTGAGAAACTGGATTGCAGGACATTTGTCTCAAAGATTCCTTATCTGGGTGGACAATGTGATAAGAGCAACTACAAGGTCACAGAGACCTCTAGTTTGTGAGGGRCTTTGTGTTGAGTCATCCTGCCAAGCCATGCCCTTGCCTTGTGACAGGCGGGGCTGAAATCCCGTGCAAGGTGTGCCCATATGCAGGAATGCAGAGATGGGCAAGTACGTGCCGTCGTCATGGAAACTGCAGCCCCTGGATGGGAATAAAAGGGGCTGCAAAGACAAGACCGGGCAGAGGCGTTACCACCCACCACCGAAGACACCGAGAAGCCCTCCAGAGGTGCTACCACCCACCACCGAAGACATCGAGAAGCTCTCCCTCGACACCGAGAAGCTCTCCCTCATKCGCTGTTGCCCACCGCCGACGACACCGAGAAGYCCTCCAGTCTGCGCTATTGCCCACCGCCGAAGACTCTGAGACTTGGACCCCCGGAACGCAGCGGATTCATGGTGGTGACTATTCTTGCAACTCTATCCTGAATGCTTGCTTGATTTCTGTCTTTTTATTCTATTCTATCCTATTGCTACTACCTCAATTTTTACTATTGATACGCTACTGTCTCAGCTTCATTTTTTACTTTTAATAATAAAAGCCGTTCTGGGCGTATGGCATTTGACCTCGTTTGTGTCTTAATCTYGCTCTGGGGATCACATCGAAACCTCCCCCGACATTGGATCGGGACAGACCAATATGAAGAGTTCATGCTTGGGAAGCGCTGAGATAAATGCTTATTGATGGCTCAGTTAACATCTTGAAGTGAACAAAGTATAAAACAGACAAAATATATCTTCTCTTTTTTATAACACAACAAGCGAGGGCATGCAGTCACTGAGAAAGTAAAAGGAATGAAATCAAAATAAACAAAAGACAAACTCTTAGGCTATGGTGCTGATGACTCATTTTCAAACCCCTTTTCAAATTTTCACTTTTTTCCTAGGATGGACTCCTCACCTGTGCCAGCTTGTGTGATATTTATAAATAAAAATGTGGAACTTATTTATGTAAAACACTTCTAATGTTTCATGTGCATCTTACATATATAAATGTATTTATATTGTATCTCTGGATGTGCAAGATAAACTATTTCCACCTAAGGTGAAGACCGCACAATGRCAGTGAACCCCTGAGCCGCAGGGCAGGCAGCCAGTACTGCGTGCGGCAGGCAGCCCCGCCGGGCTGGCAGACTGATACCCGCCGTGACTTCAGCGCACTGAGCCCTCCCAGTGCCGCTGGGATGTGGCTTATGGGGACCTCCTTCACTTGGATTTGGACTGACGGATACAGTATTTGCTAGACCGATGAGAGCAGAGGATGGCCAGCTCCACAGTAGTCTAACAGCAGCCGGCATTGCAGAGGAGTTTCAATTACTCAGGTGACAATCAGCTGCAATCCCTGAGGAGCTGGCTACCGCCTCTTCTGCACAGGGCTCTTTCACTGCTCTGAAAAGCTTAATTGTGACACTGCTTACATCACCAGGTGTAAAAGTAGATACTTGGGGCCACTTTTCCTGTCCACGTGCATTAATTTAAAAAATGAGATCTGCTATATTGTGTTTCCCTGAATATGAATCAGTTAGTTTTTAATCAAAGAACCAAAAAAGATGAGTTTGGCATGGAGAGACAGCTGAGTCATTCTGTAATCCCCGTCCCTTGAATGTAAATGACAGAGGGTTTTTTATTTTACATAATAGCAGCTATTTTCGCTTAATGGGTTCTGGGACTTTTGTAGTAAAATGGTTACTCTAAGCTATTGGTCCAGTCAGTGGCTCCACTTGAAACTTTTCTATCCAAGATTTCACTCCTTGCCCACTATGAAGAGAAACTTAATATATTGTCTCCAGGAGCTTTCTTTTCTCTTTTTCTTTCTTTTCATTTTAGCTATTTATTTTAATGAACAGTGTTTGAATTAATTTGAGTACATCTCTATCTTATGAAGGTAGTGTTTCTTCATTACGCTATGCCTTTTACACCATTTACAAAGGGGACGCATTCAAATGTTGGTATTAAATCTTTGGAGTTTTGATTCAGAAGTAGAGATTAGCACGGAAGAGGATTATTTCTAGTTTGGAATAAAATAGCTAAAATTAATACTAGAAAACATTACAGTTTTCAGCAAATATACCCACTGTTCAAAGGAGGAAAACTTTCACAAAACATGAAATAAAATTTCTTTTCCTTCAGCACTACAAGTTTGAAAAGACACAATATGAATAAAGCAATAATCCACAGAAATGGATATAATTTATCTTCTGTGTGACATTATACTTACTTGCTATATTGTACATATCCTTTGAAATTAAAGGAAAATTCTGTCTTGTTAGAATACCTTACCTAAATAGATTTACTGCTTTAAAAGCCTAAAGAAAGTTTAACATCCTCTAATAAATTCTTTGAAAAGAAGTCAATACTGTTTTGGATGTACATTTCCACTAAGAATTTTACTGCAAGCAAAATGGAAATCCGAATCCGAACATGTTTCTTCTTGTCATCATTAATACCATTGACAGTAGCCACATAAGACAGGGTACTTCAAAACAGCTGACTATATTCAGGGAACAGGAGTCTCTAGTGTAATAGGTTATGGCATTAGTGAGCAAACACCATCTTTGGGTCTATAAATAGGAATGTCGAGTAGAAAACAGTGATTTTACTGTGTTCAGAGCTGATAAACCATTAGCATTTCCAATTTGGGGCAATGCAAGCTAAAAGGAGTGATTCAACTAAAGAGAGTCCCAAGGAGAGCAACAGTTTTTTTCAAAGGTCTGGAAAATCAGACATCAAAAGGAAGATAAAAGGTTTAAGTATGTTTAGACTAAGGAAAGGAAAAGACAGTAGCAGTGTTCGCATATGYAAAACAGAGCTTTTAAGGAGTTTATTCCCTTCTCAAAATTCACTGCAGATCAGACAAGCAAGTTTAAATAATGGAAAGGAATACACACTATGTTAGAGTGTGTAACAGTGAGGACTATGAAGTACTATAGCGGTTTGTTGGGAGGCTGTGGCAACTCCCTCAGCTCTAGTTCCTAAGATCAGGTTGTAAAGGTGTTTGTTCAGATATAACACAGTTATAGCTGACCCAACCTTTGCAAAGGAGGAGGGAGTAGAAACTCTCTTAAAATTTCTTTCAGCCTCAATTTCTGTTATTTCTGTGGTTTTATTATCCAGATTTATTGTTCAGTTTATTATCCAGATAATAAAATCATGAAGGAATTAATTCAGAGTGTTGAAGAAATGCAAAACTTTTACAAAGACTGAAACATAGAGCTATGCCCTGGACATTAGACGGATATTCTTTAAAAATTGTCTTAAAAATGCTGTGTCTTAACAATATTTTCATTTACATTTTACAGCAAGTATTTTCAGACTGAATATTTTATCTTCAGATGTTGTCTTTCCCATAATTATGATAATATTACTCTATTTGACAATTAAGGCTACCACAACATTAGCAAAATATTTTCTCTACTTGCACGTTAATTTATTTACACATCATGTAGTACCAGTGTCAAGCAATAACAACAAGGTTGATAAATGCAGTTTCATGGTGCTAGCTTGTGATAGGAAAGGGTTTCCAAATTTCATGCCAATCCAACTAAACATTTCAAAATATAGCTGTGAGTTGTTCTTTTTTCTTTTTTTAATCTCCCTAAGTATTTTACACTGCTCAATGAGGATAAGACAAATTATAAGTTCATTATAAGAATTATAATGGACGACAGTTACATTTGTATTATTTCCCATTTTCACTATTCTAGTCATCCTGACAATAGGCTGATGTTGTTCTGGCTCATGTTCTCGTGACAGTTTGCCAGAATGCTAGTGTCTCATCACATCCACTCTTTGACAGTTAATAGTAAACTTCAACACTCTGATTTTTCCAGTGTTCAACAGTTTTGTTCAGTGGGTCTATCTTGCTTTACAGTGGCAGTAACCCACACGGAAGAGTTAAGAATGGACTAGCTGTCAAAATACAGGAAAGGTTGAACTCTGCATTTTTAAGTCTATTAAATATTTAAAGATTTTTCAAATGAGGCTATAGGGCATTGCAATTCAGGTGTATCTTTTAAAGCTATAATGTTAAGGAAAGACTACTCCATTTTTTAAGTAAACCATACCCAGCTATAAGCTGAGAGTTTATCTAGGAAATTTATGTGTGATCATTGAGGTGCCATATATTTTATCTGGAAATTATTCTTCTTCAGTATTCCACCAACCAAACAGCACATGTGCTCTTGATCAAAATTGATTAAAACATCTGTCTTGCAGTGTATTTCCTCAATAATCAAGCAGATTTTCTTTGGTGAAATCTTGTTTAGAAATACAGTATCTTAGTGAAATATAATAGGTTTACTGAATACATATATACTCATCTACACAGTCCATATCAATTGCCCAGCATTATTTTACATATCCACTTCAGCATACATATAACTGAAGTTGGTGAATAATTGTCCCACTCAGTAAAACATAAATATTAATTTGATTTTAAGTTCACTGACATAGACATTCTAACTTCCTTAAGTGTGAAAAAGGTGTTTAAGTGCTATGCAGTGACAGGGCCCAGAGTTTTAAATGAGAGTAATTTACTCAATGTGAGAGAGAAAAATAAGAAGCATGTTGCTAATCATGTAACCTTAATTACTATAAATCTCCAAACTCCCAAGTTCATGACGAACAAGCTTAACTTTGGATCCAGAATGAAATTACCTGTAGTGAATCAAAAGTTGATTCTCTCTTTGGATGAGAATAGATAAACTGATGTGTATGGGGTGGATTATTATGCTTAAAAAAAAAAAACAGCCAAAAAACAAGGATAAAAATAAGGGTACAACTTTTCTTGGATTTGACAAAAATTATTGAAACTATAGAATTGGCACAAAGAAATAAAATTGCATCTGGTACTTTATCAGTATCRTGCTTCAGGGGGAATTTCAGCTTTTCTTATGGATATACTAGAGGATATTACCATAAAATAGAAGGATTGTAATGCTATAATAATGCTATGTTGAAGAATTGGAGAAAAATTAAGACATTCACCCACTTAATTCATCTCAAGATATTGTTTTCGATGGAGACAACTCATCTGCCTAAACATTTGCCGCAAACATTTCATTTTATTAATTTAGTATTATTTGAAGGTAGGAAGAAGTTCAGGGAGAAAGGGGAGATATTTACAATTACAGATACAAGTCATAAACTTATTCTTCTTCTGTTTCTTGTTCTAACATAATTTACATTGGAATACAATTGATAGTACTAAATTCAGGCCATTGAAGCATTTCTGCCATTTGAATTCTGGATATCAGACATAGCAGAATTTTACAGGGGTATGATTTAGTCATGTTTCTGCAGTCATGATCGTCATGGGCCTAGAGCTCTTTGAAACAGTACTGGTGAAATAATTCATTTCCTTGGGTCCTTTATCAGTTAATTCAAATGTTGATGGATAGTCAGAGTTTCTGCACTCATTGGATCTTCAGTATACTAAGCTTTGTGGCTCTAGAAGAGCCTAGCCTGACTGAGGCTCCAAAAACTTACAGACAATTTGGGAATTTTTAATAAAAGAAATTGCCCAAGTATTGAAATAATTCACAAAACAAAATTGCCTGTCAGCCCAGCTCAAGTGACTATGTTTTATAGTCAGTTAGCAGATCCATCCATTTTCTTGAATGGTCAGGTTAAATCACCTGCCTTCACAAGTCTGTGAAAAAATCATGCCACTGTCACCTAGTTGTTTTAAATGTGTATGTAAAAAACACTGGACCTCACTGATTATCTTTCAGTTTGTTCTGTCCTTCACTATTCTCTGTTTATCCCAATGCACTTAACAATTTGGAGTAAAATACAGACCAAATGAAAATGTGCAACATTTTCTACATTTTATTTCTGCTATGTATCTGTCTATATAAGTAAGCTCTCTTTGTATATTCCTAAAATGCAGAAACACTAAGACATTCACACTACCTAGCATAATATGACAGATTAATAATACAAAAAGTTAAAAAGAAATAGAAAAACCTCAGAGTGAGGAAGCATTCATCATCTCTTGCTAAGATTCATTTTTGTAGACATCAGTCACTTCATTCTAAGATCTTACTTTTAAAATTAATTTGAGAACTTAGCCAACACTTTTCTGGAGTTTGGAATTTTGTATAAAGTTGTCTCAGGCGGTCTTCACAAATATTTTTTTCTGCAGGTGTTAAACCTTTAAAGGTATTAAAGGAAAAATGCCATGCAAATAGCAGCAAGTAAATAATAATTTAAATCTAATATCTAACTCTGATCTAACAGGAAAGCTACAGTTTTCTTCAAAGGTCAGGAAAAAACTAATCTTCACAGTAAGCAGCAGAAAAGACTGTAGATTGGAAATGGGTGTAAACATGCTTTAAAGCTGAACTGTGAGTAATGTTTGCAAGTCCTTGTATGCCACAAACATTTTACTATCTGTTGTCCTTTCAAGTCATGTCACAGGGCTTTCTGATCCATGTTTTGGCAAAACACTGTGCCCCAGATCACTCAATAACATCCATTTGGAAATCAGTTTGGGTATATTTTATAAGTACAGCTGGAAAAGCATGTGGGAAAGGGTGCTGTTTTCAGGTGACAGTCAACTAATGTCTTTGCTAAACAACATCATGTAGTGTTGTTAATAAAATTCCCCTAATTAAGTAATTGGATTAGATTTGAAGTTAGGAGAACTGATGAGTTATTGTTATGCATGACAAAAACATTAGAAGCAAAAGAAAATGCAAGCACTGCTTATTCATTACTTGATCCACTACAACCTGAAAATAAACTGAAAATATGAGACAGTTCAAACAACAGTAACTGAAAGTTACAGCACTAAATGCAGAATCCTGTCAAAATCACTTAGTTTCAAAAATAAATAATGATATTTTAATATTTCAATATTTCAGATCCAAATGCAGTACTGAGTTTTATCATTTAGACAACCTACTGTAAATATGATGATTTTTTGTAACAATTTCTAAAGCAAAAAGAAGATAGACACATTATACAGTCCTACTCTAAGTGTAATTTTTCATTCTTTTATGATGTCTAATTTCACATTATTCTGCATAATATACTTGTCCTGGTTCCGGCTGGGACAGAGTTAACTCTCTTCCCAGTAGCTGAGGGGAGTGCTGTGTTTTGGGTTTGGTAATGAAAGGAACGTTGATGGCCCATTGATGCTTTGGTTGTTGCTGGGTGGTGCTTGCACCGAGGACTTTTCAGCCTTCCATGCTCTGCCAGGTGCAGGGGGAGCTGGGGTGGAGCATAGCTGGGGCTATTGACCCAGCTGGCCAATGGGGTATTCTATACCATGTGACATCATGCCCAGTATAAAAACTGGGGGGCTCTGGGGGTTGGGTGCGCAGTTCCTTTGGAACATGTGGGAGTGAGCAGTTGCATTGTGTATCGCCTGTTTTGTATATTCTGTTATTGTTGTTGTTATCGTTGTTATTACTGTTCTACTTTGTTTTATTTCCATTATTAAACAGTTTTTATCTCAASCCACGGGTTTTCCTTCGTGTGCCCTCCCTMTTCTCTCCCCCATCCTACCGGAGTGGGGGGCTGAGCGAGCGGCTGCGTGGTGTTTAGTTGCTGGCTGGGGTTAAACCACAACAATGCCAAAGAAAAAAAATATGCATAGGCAGTTCTTAACAGTGGTGCTATTTTCTGTGTTTTGTTAAAGGCAGAGAAACTTTGAAATCCAGATTGCCACAGGCAGGTTTGAACAAACCTGTTATTGAACGCTTGGTTAAACAAAAAAATGCTCTCATTCTGCAGTAACACAAGTGCTGTGTTCCACACGTATCAAACACAAAAGATATCTTTCCAAAGTGAACCTCCTTTGCAAAACTGACACAAACATTTCTGTAATTATCATGATTTTTAAAAAGATTTCAGAGTATTTTAATAAAACAGTCAGAGTGTTCTTACAACCCTATTCCACTTTCCATTATATTTTATTAATCTGCTAGATGCTTTAAGCCAACTGTATAAAAAGAATTGAGAAAAATAATTCTGCTATGCAGTGAGAGATGGGTGTGAGTGTTCTCCTTTCCTTCTAAAATAAGGGAACAATTAATTGTTAACTTCTGCTCCAGCTGAATTGTTCTTAAATAACTCATTCTGATCAGGTATTAAATGTTCATCCTTCCAATTTGTGAACTACTATATGGTAGGGTATGCATCAGAGAAATGCCTGAATGTTCTCTTTAAGGGCTTCTTTTATCAGGTAATAACATGAACACTTTCTTCTGGGAAAACTAAAGATATTTCTCCTTACTAGACCTTGCTTTCATTAATGTATTTTTCCACTAGAATTTTAATTTGGAGACATTTTCTACAAAGCTATTTGTGGCATGATGACACTATACCTTGCCTCCTCATTATACTGACTCCAATTATGAATTACTATCTTTACCAGCGCATGCATTTGCCTTATTATAAAATTGACCAGCAAACAGCTTACACAAGCCTGAAATATACGGATAGTCACTGGTGACTTATGTTTGACTAGAAGTTTTGTTTATAATCAGGTTTCTACTTCTGAATTTACATGAAATCTGGTGAAAGTTCCTTATTTTGCTTTTTATGGCTTAGGTCCTATTTGGATCAGAATAATAATAGAGTCGCGAAATAATTTTCAGTTTCTGGAAGATGTAGTAGACTGCATCAAGGGAAAGTGTTGAACTATCAGCCACTCAGGAGGAAAAAAACAAACAAGTCAGCAAAAGTTGCAATGACAAAATTTTCTTTAGTTAGTAGCAGAAACATCTCCCTTCAYAGGAAGCAAAATAGTTCATCACAAGATGAATTTCTTTATTTTCATATGCGAGACCAAAACAAACCACAGCCCAAATCACTTCTTTGTCTCTTCCTTATTGTCTTCTTCACTATTAATTCTGATTTTATTTGGAACTTTTTTTTCTGATAGAGCCTAGCATCTCAGTTATACAGCAGGACTCTATTTTGCTAGATAGGCCTTATAGTATTACATTAACAAATAAATCCTATCCAACAAGAATAAAGATGCTGAGCAACAAGAATGTCTTCCTGATGGCAAACAGAACTGAACCATTTAGTTGATGTTTTTGAAATCTTAATTACACATTTCTAAAAAGTACAGTCTAATTTCTCATAGTTGTCATTTGCTAAGCTATTCATATAAGTAATTGGCATTTTCTTTATTTTTCAGGGAAAAATAAAACTCATACAAATGAATATGAAGATGGTTTGGTTTGGATCAACAGTTTGGACTGTAGCTTTTCTAATTGAAATTAAAAGCCTGTATTATTAATTCTGTTTATCATTCTTGCATCCAACACAAGCATTCCACTTACTTACAAACTTAGAAGGAAAGTGAAGGAACATTAAAAATAAAAGGGGATGCTCWCCTTTCATTGAGTAGCTCTGGTGTCTGGGGATCTTATGACTGTTTTTCAGCTGACCAATATTTTTGCCAATTTGGAGTGAATTTGCAGATACTCTCAGAAGAACCAAGCACACAGTTTTTGTCACATTGACTGTATGCTGGAATAGACAAAATTCATAGACAAAATGGGTTTATATGAGTACAAATTATACCCAATATACATGTATGACTGTTCTTACAGCAGTTTTACTGTGTTATAAATTGTTCGCTGGTTAACTGGAAATATTTGGGATTAAAAAAGAGGGTTTATGTTGTTGGTAATCTCCCTTAAAAATAAATTGCATTTTGACAAAAATGGTAAAAAAATATTTCTTTCAAAATAAATAATTGAAAACTCCCACTTTGAAAATGCCTAGGGTAAAGAATGGAGACATTTGTGCTTCTTCCCTATTTTTTGAACCAAACATTAACCAACTCAATGTAGCTACTCAGATAGCTTCAGCAAAACTGGATCTTTGCTTTGTAAAGGACAAAATGTGTAAATAAGATTTTTTTTGCTGTTAAAGCACTTCTGCAGTYTAATCTACTGAAGTCCATTGGAAGATCTACATAGCAAGAAGAAAAAGACAGTTTGCAAAGAATTAATGAAAAAAATGCAATTTAGGAATTCAATAGACTAAGCTTATTAAAATAGGTTTTGGGGGGGGCAAACAAAATTTATACATGAGGAATGAATCAAATTTTATTTATTAAAGGGACTCACTCAGTTGTTACTGAATGTTCGAATATATCGTGGTCGAAAAGATATGATGATCTCGAGAACACTTTCAGCTTTACACCAGGGTGAAGTGTTTTTCCTGTTTTGTTTATATTCTGAAATGTATTGTTTTTCTAAAATGTTCATTTATTCTCTAGAAAAGCAGAAACAATATGACAAAGCCAGTCACTAACACCCAGACAACTTGTACAATTTGCAAAGAGTTCACAGATAACAGACCCTGAAAACAGTTTATCATCATCTGTATTATTAAATCAATATATATGAATAATGAGTGTACTCACACGGAACATTATGGAATCACATATTTGTGACAATATTCTGTATTCATGGACTCCTGAACTTACAGGTTCTAGGAAATCTGTTTCATCATTTTTACTTTAAAAAGCCATATATAGGCAATTCAGCTTTTACAGTCAACATTAATCCAAAAGACACTCCACTGATTTTAGCATCACTACAGTTCCGAGTGATCAAAGTCCACAAAAGCTGGTGAAAAAGTTTCTTACTTTTCAGCAAAGCTTGAATCAAATTGTATAGAAGAAACAATATGTGCAGGCATGAGAGAAACTGAAGGTCTTGAAAGTTTATAAAACTCTTCAAATGTAGTTAATTTTTTTTTTTCTGTCTCAATTTTATAACTTTCTGGCAAAAGATAGTTTTTAAAATGTGTTCTTAAGTGAGAAGCTGTCTATGCTATACTCATGATATTTATTGTTGGACTGTTTCTAGGACCACCAAGGCAACGAAGATGTAAAATTTACCATAATTGAGTTCATAGGTATAGATAACTTACTCTAATAAACAATCAATCTCCAAGTAAAAAAAGTATTCAAATACCAGAATTGAAACCTTGATTTGATTTAATATTTTGCACATTCTTATATTTAGTATTATTTGTTTTGATTCTCTGTTTCTCCACTCAGACTGTTTGAGTTCTTGTTTGTGTATCTAGAAACTACTGTTCACAATCTTGGCAAGGTGTGCTCCTATCCTTAAATTTGATCAAATGATTTTTCATATTCCTGAATGTTATAGGTTGGATGTTACAAACTTAACACTCTAATTTAAATCAAGTGGGCACTTTAATAAAAACACATTACATACATAAAAATCGGTAAAAATATCTCTAAGTTTCTCTGTACAAGCAAAATTAGGTTTCATTTTCTAGCTTAATTTTTAATTGGCCCATGTTATACTGCCTTTGGCTTAACAGKTTTTTTCCTGTCTGTTTTCTAAAGATGTTTTAAAACTTATGTGTCAGGGATGTCAAACCTTTATCAGAAGTGAGCACCACATATACCCTTTCACTTTGACATCTCTCATTAAAGGAGTTAAAAGAGTTTTTGCAGAAACTGTTCTGTCTTCGGAAGTTGAAAATAGATTTCCATCATCCTGAAACCTGAAAATCCAAAGAGTGCCCTTTGGACATCTCTTGAGAATAAGGACTGATGTTAACAGCAACGGCTACCAGTATATCACAATACAAATCAGTTTAAAGGAAATAATAAGACTAATCAGGCTGCTGTGCCATCTTTTTTAGAATGGTTTGGCATTATCTATAAAAAAGAAAAAAATAAAACRTCCTGCTTTTCTTTCCTAATTATCATGTGAAAAGATAAATTCAAACACTTTCTCATGTTTATACATTGTCAGCTAAATGGATCTAAGAAGTCAGCACTTCAAAGTGATCATTATTCCATTTCTGGGAAAACATATGGAAATAGGAAATTAGAAAGTGAGAGAGAGAAAAAGAAGTTAAAAATGAATAAAATACAAAAATTTGTTTCTTTAGGCTTCATCTGAGACATTCATAACGGAGTGAAGGTAAATGGAGAATAGATATCAGTATTAGCAACCTTTGCATCACAAGGGCTTTCCAGTCAGTGATTTAGGAAAAAGAGTGATATCACTGTAAATGAACAGCCATTAGCGCAGGTAACTACGTAGATGGAAAGGAATTCAGGTTGATGGTGGAGCAKCAAGTAATGTTGGAATTGGCTAATGAAAGATGTTTTAAGAGAAATAGTCTTTCGGAGCAGAGTGTTCTGCTCCTAAGCTAGCCTCAAGAATATAGAAAATTGTGCTCTGTCATCATGCCCTCAGTGGATTGCGCTAGCAGCTGCAAGTTGCAAAGAAACACGGGTACCCTGATGATGCATGAGTATTATATTATATGATAACTGTAAAAAGATGTGACATAATTAAGAACTTATCAAAGCGTTGGATGTTATTTGATTTATGGATGAAATTTAAGTTATTATTCTTGTTAAATTGGTTTTAACACACACATATTTACGAAGATAGAAAGATAAGAAATATGACATGTTATCCACTAGTATGTTTTGCCAATCCAAGAAAAAGTACTCTAGAGGAAGATAATAAAAAATGACTAGAAAGAGACACTTTAAGGAAGTTGTATCCTACAAACAACCAAAATACACGAACAGTTCTATGATGAAGATAATTTTAACCCTATCAAGTACAAACCAACATGATCTCCACTTCCTTCTGGTATAACAGGATTGTCTTTGCGCATTTGCAAATGACAGTTAATTCCTCTGTACATCTCCCTACATTTACATGCTTTCATGATATGTTATATTTACCTTGGAAATAAAACAATGCAAAATGCTGGATAGGTGGGCTGGGTCAAGTGCATGAGGTTCAACAAGGCCAAGTGCCGGGTCCTGCACTTCGGTCACAACAACCCCAGGCAACACTACAGGCTTGGGGAAGAGTGGCTGGAAAGCTGCCCAGCAGAAAAATACCTGGGGGTGCTGGTCGACAGCCGACTGAACATGAGCTGGCAGTGTGCCCAGGTGGCCAAGAAGGCCAACGGCATCCTGGCCTGTGTCAGAAATAGTGTGGCCAGCAGGACTAGGGAGGTGATCATGCCCCTGTACTCGGCACTGGTGAGGCCACACCTCRAATACTGTGTTCAGTTTTGGGCCCCTCACTACAAGAAGGACATTGAGGTGCTGGAGTGTGTTCGGAGAAAGGCAACGAGGCTGGTGAAGGGTCTGGAGCACAGGTCTTAYGAGGARCGKCTGAGGGAGCTGGGGTTGTTTAGCCTAGAGAAGAGGAGGCTGAGAGGAGACCTTATCGCTCTCTACAACTACCTGAAAGGAGGCTGTAGAGAGGCGGGTGTTGGTCTCTTCTCCCAAGGAACTAGTGGTAGGATGAGAGGAAATGGCCTCAAGTTGCACCAGGGGAGGTTTATATTGGACATTAGGAAAAATTTCTTCACTGAAAGGGTAGTCAGGCATTGGAACAGGCTGCCCAGGGAAGTGGTTGAGTCACCATCCTTGGAAGTATTTAAAAGACATGTGGATGTGGTGCTTAGGGATATGGTTTAGTGGTGGACTTAGCAGTGTTAGGTTAATGGTTGGACTGAAGGTCTTTCCCAACCTAAAATTTCTATGATTCTATAAATTCTTAAATGGGATACGTGTTCATCATCATTGTTCTTTTCTTTTTCTGTAGCATTGTACTTATTACAACCATAATTGGATCACTTGAGGATTAAGATATTCTCAGGGTATTTTATAACAGTATCTTTTCTTTAATAAGGATACCAAATGTCCCTTTGTGGAAATACTTATTATTCTGTTTTAGAAGTTCTTTTCTATTCAAAAGYCTTAAGAAATTTAAGGCTGGGAGTACTAAAAGGCTTAGGTTTTACAATAATTGGTGGTTAGGATCTCAGTACAACGTAGATGAAGAATTAAATACCTCCAGTAAGCCGTCACTGACATAAGCAAATTGGATTTTGTACTAAACAATAAGAAAGGTGGAAAAGATCATAGAATCATAGAATCATAGAATAGTTTGGATTGGAAGGGACCTTTAAAGGTCATCCAGTCCAACCCCCCTGCCATGGGCAAGGACATCTTCAACTAGAACATGTTGCTCAGAGCCCCGTCCAACCAGTCCTTGAATGTTTCCAGGGATGGGGCATCTACCACCTCTCTGGACAACAAGTGCCAGTGTTTCACCACCCACATTGTAAAATATTTCTTCCTTATACCTAGCCTGAACCTACCCTCTTTTCATTTAAAACCATTCCCCCTTGTCCTATCACAACAGGCCCTGTTAAAAAGTTTGCTGCCATCTTTCTTATAAGCCCCCATTTAAGTAATGAAAGGCCGCAATAAGGTCTCCTCAAAGCCTTCTCTTCTCCAGGCTGAATAACACCAGTTCCCTCAGCCTTTCTTCACAGGAGAAGCGTTCCATCCCCCTGATCATTTTTGTGGCCCTCCTCTGGACCTGCTCCAACAGGTCCATGTCTTTCTTGTGCTGAGGGCTCCAGAGCTGGTCGCAGTACTGCAGGGGGGGTCTCACCAAAGCAGAGTAGAGGGGCAGAATCACTTCCCTCGACCTGCTGGCCATGCTTCTTTTGATGCAGCCCAGAATACAGTTGGCCTTCTGGGCTGCAAGCGCACATTGTCAGCTCATGTCCAACTTTTTGTCCACCAGTAACCCCCAGTCCTTCTCGGCAGGGCTGCTCTCAATCCCTTCATCCCCCAGCCTGTATTGATGCTGGGGGTTGCCCTGACCCAGGTGCAGGACCTTGCACTTGGCCTTGTTGAACCTCATGAGATTCACACGGGCCCACTTCTCGAGTCTGTCAAGGTCCCTCTGGATGGCATGGCATCCCATCCCTCGGTGTGTTGACCACACCACTCAGCCTGGTGTCGTCTGCAAACTTGCTGATGGTGCATTCGATCCCACTGTCTATGTCATTGATGAAGATATTAAACAGTACCGGTCCCAATACGGACCCCKGCGAGACACCACTTGTCAGGGATCTCCATCTGGATATTGAGCTGTTTACCACTACCCTCTGGATGCAACCATCCAACCAATTCCTCACCCACCAGACAATCCACCCATCAAATCCATACCTCTCCAGGTTAGAGAGAAGGATGTTGTGGGGAACCTTACATCCTRCCTGTAAGGACAAAGGCCTTACAGAAGTCCAGATAGATGACATCTATAGCCCTTCCTGTGTCCACTGATGTAGTCACTCCATCATAGAAGGCCACTAGGTTGGTCAGGCAGGACTTGCCCTTGGTGAAGCCATGCTGGCTGTCTTGAATCACCTCCCTGTCCTCCATGTGCCTTAGCACAGCTTCCAGGAGGATCTGTTCCATGATCTTGCCAGGCACAGAGGTGAGACTGACTGGCCTGTAGTTCCATGGGTCTTCCGTTTTTCCCTTTTTAAAAATGGGGGTTATGTTTCTCCTTTCCCAGTCAGACGGAACTTCACCGGACTGCCACGACTTCTCAAATATAATGGATAGTGGCTTAGCAACTTCATCTGCCAGTTCCTTCAGGACCCGCAGATAGATCTCATTGGGTCCCATGGACTTGTGCACCTTCAGGTTCCTCAGATGGTCTGGAACCTGATCTTCTCCTACAGTGGGCAGCTCTTCATTCTCCCAGTCCCTACCTTTGCCTTCTGCAGCTTGAGCAGTGAGGCTCGTGTACTTGCCGGTGAAGACCGAGGCAAAAAAGTCGTTGAGTACCTCAGCCTTCTCCATATCCCGGGTAACCAGGTCTCCCATTTCATTCCAGAGAGGGCCCACATTTTCCCTAGTCTTCCTTTTATCCCCGACATACCTATAGAAGCTCTTCTTGTTGCCTGTCCTGGTTTTGGCTGGGACAGAATTAATTTTCTTTCTAGTAGTTGGTATAGTGCTATGTTTTGGATTTAGAATAAGAAGAATGTTGATAACACACTAATATTTTTAGTTGTTGCTAGGTAGCCTACTTCCCAAGGACTTTTCAGCTCACATGCTCTGTGAGGTGCACAAGAAGCTGGGAGGGAGCATAGCCGGGACAACTAGGCCAGCTGGCCAATGGGGTATTCCACACCATATGATGTCATGCTCAGCATATAAGGTTGGGGGAAGAAGAAGGAAGCAGGGGACGTTCAGGGTGATGGCGCTTGTCTTCCCAAGTAACTGTTACACGTGATGGAGCCCTGCTTTCCTGGAGATGGCTSAACACCTGCCTGCCCATGGGAAGTAGTGAAGGAATTCCTTGTTTTGCTTTGCTTGTGTGTGCAGCTTTTGCTTTCCCAATTAAACTGTCTTTATCTCAACCCACGAGTTTTCTCACTTTTACCCTTCCGATTCTCTCCCCCGTCCCACCCGGGAGAGAGTGAGCGAGCGGCTGTGTGGTGCTTAGTTGCCGGCTGGGCTTAAACCACGACATTGCCCTTGACATCTCTGGCCAGATTTAATTCTATCAGGGCTTTAGCTTTCCTAACCTGACCCCTGGCTGCTCGGACAATTTCTCTGTATTCCTCCCTGTTCTTGCTTCCACCTTCTRTAGGCTTCCTTTTTGTGTTTGAGTTTGTCCAGGAGATGAGTAAGATGAGTAAGGTATAATTCTTATACTTCTAAGAAATGTACCCACTGTATTTCAGTCTTTGGGGATGAGCTAAACTTCCATGCTGATTTACATACTTTCATCCATCCAATGAGGTGGACTGTCTGCTGACTAAGAAGTGTTCATTTAAATGCTTCACAAGGCAGAGAAGTCCTTTCACGCAGCAGGTGAAAGTTCTTAGAATATGTGTGAACTGTCCAAGTCCACAATCTTCTGATAATAATGATTTTTACTCACAAAGTAACTTTTGATACTGTATTTGGAAAACATCTCAATAATTATTAGTACTTCTCATGGTAGGAAATATTTAACTCAGGGTTTCTGTGAATGAGACTATCACAATTTTGAATATTTTAATCTACTCATACTTTAGTGCATAAAAACACTAATTAAACCAGCCTGTTATAGACCTACTGCATTTACTCTCAGTTTAGCTTCATGCCAGTCCTCACTGTTAATTTTTCTTCACCCATAAAAACTGGGCTTAAGGAAAATTCTTATCATCTTCATACTACACCTGGTTCAAGAATCATTGCATAGAACAGAATAGTATATTTATTCACAAAACTCATAAATGGACTAGCAAATGGTGGGGAATAGCAAGTTTATAAATTTTTATGATGGCCATGTGGAGCTGTAGAAAAGTTTCCTAATAATTGTCACTAATAAAATAGCAGATGACATTCAGTGCTAGTAAATTACAAATAAATTGTATGAGGGAAAGGTACACTGAACTAGGTATTGCCTCCTCAGGAAAAAAAGGAAAAAAAAGGAAAGAAAAATTATAATAATTCTTTGAAGACTGTTCACAATAAAGAAAAACAAACAAACAAACAAACAAACAAACAGAAAACCCCTGCAAATACTGTGCAGTTATTACAACAGGACAGAGAATAAATTACAATACATCATTATGCCAGTATGTAAACTAATCACAGAGTAAATATTTGGTCCAGTTCTGACAGTTAATCTCTGAAAGTAAAGAATATTATTAGAAAGGTATAGCTGTGGAGGGCTGTAACTGGGAGGAGCTGGGATGACTACAGCTATAGAGTGAGTTCCATGCAAATAGAAGTTACAGAGACTCTGATTCTTTGGCCTTGTTGTTTGTCACAAAATAGATATATCGAAGTCTAAATTGCATAGAGAAGGTGAAAAGAAATTAATTATTCCCTGTTTCTCAAAGAGTAGGCAGGAATCAAATCATATTTTCCAGTGACAGGTTGAAATCAAAAGGTGCATTCAGCTCTAGAATTCATTATGACAAGACATTGTAGGCATGAAAAGTTTACACCATTTCAAAAATTGATTGGACAAATTCATAGAGGAAGTTCAAGAGAAAACTTTGTCTCAAGCACTTCAGACACAAATTTTACAAGGATATACCAGGAGAAGCATAACAGTCTGCTTGCCTTGTCCTGCACTTTTTCCTGGACATCCACTTATGACTAAGTGTCAAAAACCTCAGGCACACTCTCCAATAGAAGAAGAAAAAAAAAGAAATCCTGTGATATCAGAAATATGTTCTATTTTTATTTGGTTAGCTGTGAATCAGATGCACTGTGCTAACTGTTGAGGACTGACCTCATGGGCTTTTTTAGCCACTACCCAGGATATAACCTTAAATGCTGCTTAATTAAGCATTTGTTTGTTGGGGAGCAGCAAGGGCCAGCAGCTCCACAAGGGCTAGACAACCCCAGCTCAGGCCATGTCTTCACCGAGGAGCACAGTCCCATGGAGTCTGGACACAGCAGGCAGCACCAGGTGCTGGTAACAGCATCCATCAACAGCTCCAAACACGGCAAGTGATGAGCCAGGTCCAGAGGCTGTCCAGGGAGCCGATTTGGGAGCAAAAGAAATGAGGTCAGGGACCTAAATGTCAGGTAATGTGACTCAATGAACCTGAGTGAAAGAACTTCAAGCAATGTCAGTTTATCTCCTGGTTCAAATGGGATAGATGAGAACTCATAGTATGGGCTCAGGTGTTGGGTCTAGATCTCAGCTCAGCCCTTTGCATTTACATATTTCTGTGTTTCACCCTGTTTTATGTAGAGTCCATAAAAGAACAAAAGGCTGTTTTTCAGTCTTGCAGTGTACACATGTTAAGTGTTTATCTTAACATCATAAGAGTATAGATAGGTATGAAATCACAGTAGCATTTGTCATTGATATAGGTTTACTCAGGATTCAAAAATTAATCAGAAAACTTATTCTGCAAATATATGGCGGTATTAGTAAAATTGACACTTCAAAGATTACTGACAGCATAAATTTAATTTCGTTTCTACAATGTCAAGAATGAATCACCTTACATCTAAATAGACCTTAAGAACCGATTTTAAACTTGAAGGAACATATATAATCTTTGTGAGAAGAGGAAATGAAAATCAAATTCTCCATTCTAGTTGAATTGAAACATCTCAGGCAAAGGTGACAGAATAGATAAAACATTTATATTAAAAAAATGCCTTATTGCCTGGGGCTTATTGATAAATGCTGCTTTATTAGGCTCAGGCTATTGCTGAAGATATACACATACAACTTCCATTGATTTCCTTCAGCTTATATTTTGATAATCATTCAGAGCACCAGTGCTTCCTGACATTTCATGCTACTGAGTCAAATTGGCCTTACTGAACAGCCATAAAAACTGTAGAATCACTGAATCTTTCACACTGGAAGGGGCCTTGGGAAGTCACCCAGTTCACCTTCCTGCTCTAAACAGAGTCAACACTGAATTCAGACAAGAGATTTAGGACTTTTTTTAGTAGAGCCTTGAAATACTCAAAGAACTCAGCTTCTCCGGGCAACCTATGCAAATGCTTAATCATTCTGATAGTGAAGTGGGTTTGATTTTGTTTTAGTTTGTGGTTTGTTTTTCTTTTCCCCCAGCTAGGCAGTCAGAACCTCTTCTGTTTCAATTTATGATGTCCACTGTTTCCTATTCTTTCACTGGGCACCTCAGTAGAAAGCCTGGCTCCATCTCTGGTTACCTACTTGTAGGTATCAGAAGGCTGCTATTTACTCTCCCCCTAAGTTTTTTCCTTCTTCAAACAAAAAAAAAAAAAAAAAAAAAGAAAAAAAAMCARTTCCCACTAAAGCAGGACAATATTCCTTAATTTGACCTACTGACTATACTCCTGCTAGCTCAGGAGCTGTTGGCCACCTTTGCTGCCAAGGCACCACTGGTTCATGCCCATCTTGCTGCCCATCAGCAGACCTAAGTCCTTTTCAGCACAGCGGCCCCCCAGCCAGCCCACCCCAGCCTGTGCTGCTGCTAAGGGCACCACACCTGCTGGGGAGGACGCAGAGAAAGCTGTGGCCACCAATTTACCAGGGGTACTTTAGAATCATAGAATCATTAAGGTTGGAAAAGACCTCTAAGATCATCGAGTCCAACCATCAACCCAGTACCCATGCCCACTAAACCATGTCCCGAAGCACCTCATCCACACGTTTTTTGAACACTCTCCAGCCAGTGACAGGGATTGAGCCCTGTGGCATATTAGCACCATTTTGATTTCAGAATTCAGAAAATGGGATTTTTTTTTTAATTATTTCATGCTTTTCATCCTTACTCTTGTTTTACCAAACTCAAACCAAACAAAGCATGCACACACGCAAAAATACTTCTTAATTTCACCTTGAAAACCCTAAGATTATGTTTTTAAAGCAGCCATTAAAACTTTTTTTTTGTTGTTTTTCTACTAAGTCTAATAAAACGTGTGTCTTCACACAGGAAAATGTATAGAATCAATATATATTGTTGTTTAAAATAACAATATATCAGGAAAAATAAATCCCACAAAATCTCTTGATGAAATGTTATGTGTAGTCAAGAAAATGGCAAAACTCCCATTAACTATGATGAGAGTCATAATTCCACTTCATCCTGCCACATCCTGTGCCTGTGTCAGTTCTTTGGCACAGGAAAGTATTATCTTGGGAAACCGCCAGCAGAGTTGTCTTCTGCCTAATGCTGATAGGGAAGGACTGGACAATCTAACCTAAACAATGTCCTCGCATAATGAGGAGGAGCTGGACCTTGTAAAAACAGTGGCTACAYTTCAAGAGCAGCCTTCTCATGTCCCTGTGCCTGTCCTGAGCACACCCTGTGAGAACAGCAGGCATTAAAAGTGTAAGAGGAGAAGGCTGAAACATTTTCAGTTTAAAAAAAAAGAAACTGGACTGCCAGGAAATGACACTAGCTTAAGGTCAAAGTTTCCATATAAAATCCAGTTATTTTTGTTGATATGTTTTAAAGTATTTTTACAAGTATACTTTATTACTACAGCTTTGAACACACATTCATATCACAGTTTGCATAGGTGATAACATGCACATTAATGCTAGAAGAAAGAAAAAATATCAAAGTCAAGAGAAAACTAAAAAAAAMCCCCAACAAATCAGGTAAGAACAAGTTATAAATCTAACATTTGCCTGTGGTGCTTTACCAGATAAGAGGCAGAAATGTAACTTCACTTTCCATTTGGCAACCAAATTTCCTGTTAAGCAGCTAGCCACTTCCCCATAACCTCAGAGGTTCATCGTTCTTTGTGAGTGTCCTTTTCTCTTTGTCAGCAGTTGCCTATTATTACTGCTACAATCTATATAACTAAAGAGAGTCTGTGATGGCACAGCTGCTGCAGAGAAAGGTGGCTGCAGTGATTATGTTAATGGGATCACTAATTTCTTGTATAAACATAGCTTTAAGCTGTTGTGCTACTTCATGTGTCACTAGCTGGGTCAATGAAAGATCTTGAGCAAAGTATAAAAATGTTAATAACTCAGTTGTTATTTATATTTCAGTAGCACCCACAAGCGACAATAAGCTGAGATGCTAGTATTTGAGGCAAAAAATTCCCTGTCTCCTTGTAGAAGCCTATGTAATCAGACAACAGGACCTTATTTCTCCTCTACTCTGCCCCTCTAGTCTGCTATCTGGAGTGCTGCATCCAGCTTTGGGGTCCCCAGTACAAGAAAGTCATGGACCTGCTAGAGCAGGTCCAGAGGAGGGCCATAAAAATGGTTGGAGGACTGGAACACCTCTCCTATGGAGAGAGGCTGAGAAAGTTGGAATTGTTCAGTCTGGAGAAGGGAAGGCTCTAGGGAGACTTTATCGCAGCCTTTCAATATATAAAGGGGGCTTATAAGAAAGACAGAGAGAGATTTTTTACCAAGGCCCATAGTGGCAGCACAAGTGACAAGGCAACAGTTTTAAACTGAAAGAGGGTAGATTTAGATAGGATATAAGGAAGAATTTTTTTATGATGAGAGTGATGAGACACTGGAACAGATTGCCCGGAGAAGTTGTGGATGCCCCATCATTGGAAGTGTTCAATGTCAGGTTAGATGGGGCTTTGAGCAACTTGATCTAGTGAAAGATGTCCCTGCCCATAGCAGGGAGGTTGCACTAGATGATCTTTAAAGGTCCTTTCCAGCCCAAACCGTTCTATGATTCTACGATTCTGTGATCCTATGATTCTATCATTCTATAATTCTATAGAAGACAGATAAGTGACCACAAAGAAATAGTGAGATAATGAAAATAGTTACCTAAAAGAGTAATATACCAATTAACAGATTGTCATTGAAATGTTGGAAGCCTCTCTGCTCCTATATTTATCATATGACAAGGAAAAAATATTTGTTTCAACATTAACAAAAGGAAAGCGACCTTTTAGTATGTAAGGCAGTCAGCTTTCCTGACCATACAAGCTGCATTCCTAGACGCACAAAATATACACCAAAGTCACGGGGCAGGAAGGATCTAAGACTAGTTCAGACATGTCCTGGCTCTGGGACTTGACAATATGTCCCAGTTCTTTTCACATTTCTGCAGATAATGTTGACTTTTGTGGTTAATTTCCTCCCATAGAGAGGGACTCAAGTTGCCCACCAGTCCATGGACCACTGGCCACATGATGTAGCTCCTGCCTCAAAGCCTTTCTTGTATTGTCCACATAGAGATATGGATTGCTTATTCTTGTGGTATACCTTTACTGATGACAAGAATCTGTCAGGATTTTTGCCATTGAGTATAAATAAAAGCTGAACTTGGACAGCTAATGTGTCTAAACCTAGGTGACATGATATCCATATCTGTCTCTTAACAAGGGGGTACTGTGTTTTCTTATGGGCCCAGTTGCCTATTAGTATGTGCCCAATTGCTGTTATATTCACATTCAAAACACAGAGCTTTTAGCGTAAGTCCCTTGGAAGATGGCAGSAGTTACAGCAACAGACTAGGAAATAATAAATCATCTCATCTGTAGACAAGGCCTCGAGATCTTTAAAGCTTTCACAGTCATATCTCTTCCAATTAAGCTTTCCATAAAAATAGGCAGGAAGCGAGGACAGATCATCCATAGTCTGCTCTCAGCAAGAAATGTCACTTAGGTTGCCAGCACTCATGGAGTTTTTTTGCATATTTTAAATATGTACAGTGTGGTGTACTTGCAGAGCACATCACAGCACTTTAGATAGCAAGTGCTACAAGCATGGATAACCTAAGGCAATGTCCATATCCAAAGACTAGCCCAATGTCCTTGCCAGACACAGGTGGAAAGCTTTATTCTGGCAACTGCTGATCCTTGGATCTCTAAAGGTTTTAAGCTTATGTTATATAATGTGCAAACACAAATACGTGTATAGACATAAGCCAGAGGGTACCATGTAAGTACCATTGGCACAGCCTCTCTTCTAACAATATCTCTTTTCTACATTATACCTGCACTTAGGGTTTGGCTTTCAAAGGCTTCTATTTGGCTCTTCAAAGATAAGATGCGGTATTTTCATTGTATAGCACCCTGCCAAGAAATCTGTGTAGCAGCTTGTAGTACCAGTTAAGTGAGGAAGACACATACATGCTGCTCAGTCTTAAAATAAATATGGAAAAATATGAAGGAAAGTGACAATATAGTGTGATCTCAAACCGATGAAAAAGAAATGTTCTCATAAAGAAAAAAAAACATAAACAAAAGGAATAAGCAAATCAGAAGAGACTGCAAATATCTGCACTTTGGTTTATTTTTAAATTAGTTTTTTCAAGACTGAAGTTGTTCAGAGATACACTAGGTATGAAGTAGCTTGAGTGCTGAAGAACATCTGTGCTGCATGGCATTTTTCCAAAGTTATTTCACCCCATTTCTCATTGATCCCAATGGGAAGACTGCCACACTACAATACTAGTCGACATCCAAACTAAGTTGTTTAGAGCTAGGTCAGATTGCTCTTTTGAGCTCTGCATTGGCCTGTGCCGACATCCTTCCTTATGTATTTCACTTAGCTCTTGGCTAGCTTCAGCATTTGCAACCATCAGTGAGCCCCCTAAAACTGTTTGTTAATATCTCCATCTATGTTGCACTCATCTTTCAAATTCACCTTAAAATATGTTTCAAAAGCAACGCATGCTGAATTGTTTCCAAGCCCCTTTTAGGCATTGAGTGTGAAAAGGACTAAATTGTATTCATGCAAGATTAAGAAAACCTCTTCAGTCTTGAGCATTGTTTAGATCTGACTTTACACTGGCTGAGGGTACCTATACAACATGCTTGAATAAGTAATTCCATTATATTTTGAGAATGAAATCATATTTTTGTTGTAAAGATAGGTGTCCTGTTAGAAATACAAGTTGAATGACACAATCACCTGTTGGTAAAGAAGTAACTCTACAGTACAGCAATACTTTACTGAACATTCAGTCTTCACAAGATACTACAAGAAACCTTTCACCCATTGGTTTTAGGTTATGCAACCCTTGTAGTAAACTCACATGTGCCATTCCAAAATACTTCTGTAATGGGAACTGAGAATTGCACAGTCCAGATACAAATATATTCTGATGAAATTACACCATTCAAGCTTCTGGAAGCATCTAAAATATAGAAATATAGATTCAAAGAATTAATAGTGGCATATTATTCACCGACTTCAGTAGGTCTGATTATGTGAGGTCAGAAAGAAAGGCAGACAAGCTGAAACACAAGTTCTTTAAGTAAAAGAGCAGTATGCTGCTTTTTACATAAGCTTGTTTCCTTGCAACTTACTGGAAATGATATGCTCTCTGGTTACTGCAACAGTGGATACAGACTTTGCAGTGGCAAGGCAATGTGATTTATGCATTTGATGTTGTTGCGTTTGGCCAGTTCCTGTTTTCTGAAAGCTATCTTGATAGGCCAGCTGGGTCACTAAAAGTCTAAAATTGCAACAAAAAGAGCTAGAGAAATTTAATCTCAATATAATCATAAACTGATGTTTTCTATAGGCTAAACCATTAAACATTTGAGTTGCCCCTGAAAGAAAATAGAACTTGGTGTTTTGGGCTTGTATCTTTGAAAATTCCAGTTAAAAAAAAAAGTGGAAAAGCATATGATTTCTTTATAGAATCCTATTTTGCTCTTGACCATATATTCTTCGCTCTTACTAGATAAACCAACAGCTGTTATTTTTAATTTTTAGTTTTAGTTTGGTTGGATCAGTTGGATCATTATTTTTTCACCAAATCAAAGTATTTTCTTAGTAGGAACTGTAATCTAATTTCTATGTCTGTCTAGGAACTGATACCACACAAGCCATAATGTACCAAATCTTTGGGATTTGTATTTTTATTATTTTAAATAGATACCAATGTCTCTTTCTGTGTATTCTTTATTTTTCCACTGATGTTTTACCCTGTTAAACTTTCAGACCAAGGTGCTGTACAACAAAACATTCAGAGAGCTCATTGGGAATCTGGTCAGAGCCTCTTGCTGGTGCACCTGAAATAGCCAAAGGAGTTCTGATGCAGTGCGAGGTGACCGAAGCAAACTGCCGGATCAGCATTCCCTGCTCATGACAGCTCAGTGATTGAGCATCTGAACCTATGGTTCTATGGTGTCTGTCTAAGTATAATTCAGGGAACACTATCTGCAGTTTGGCCACACACTTATTATTAAATATTTATTTTTTTAATTATTAATTGTAATTATTAATTAATTTCCAAACTTCCATCTGATTTTCAGAATTGCTGGAAGTGTCTGAAGTAAGTCCACTTGTCCAATCCCCTCTAGAAAACCTGTCTGCTTCTTTCAGCTCAAGTCAATATCCTTTGCTGGCTGGTTTCCATTATAACACCAGAGATGAAAGTGTTTATTCTTCATGTACTTTCACTGTAGGAATGTAATTTGGTTCATGTTGTCTCTCCTTCTGAGAGAGGACAAGAAAGTAAATTTCTCACAAGGGTTTTGACTTCTGTAGACCCTAACTCAAATTGATATCAAATTCCCTTTTATTCAGGCAATTTATAGTACTGGCATTTTTCTGACCAAAGCCCAAAAATTCAGGAACAGTAATTCAGCCTGCTACAGCTATGATTTCTACTTTTGCCTATATACAAAATTTGATCCATCATACTTTACATTTCACAGTTAGTTGCTTGGTGAGCCTTTGCACTTTAGACAATTACATGTAAGTTTGATGTATATAGCCACTAAAGCTGCCAGCCAGCTTAGACTTGTTTGGAAAATCACATATCAGTCTCAATTGTTTAAAACTGTTGTCTTGAATACTTCTTTCTATTTACTCAGGCTTGCTAATGCCTTCTGTTTTTCATCTAATTTCATGTACAGAATTTATATGTTTCACTATACAAACATAGTTTTTGTATTGTAGACATTCTCACCAAGAGGCGCACATACTCATCTACAATTAATAGACATAAATCAATGAAGAACATGAGATTATTGCAGTAGACATTCAATACATGTGTTTAGAGGTGTTGCATACAGCTCTTGGTCTTAAAAAACAATATTTTTAAATCAGTTTCTGCCTCCATTTTCTTATTTCCTTCTCTGTTACTTAAATTTGCTTTATGGCCCCACTGAAGGTACTATTCCTCAATTGCAGAATCACTGTGGGTTTAGACATTCCTATGGGAGCGTTCCAAGCCTTTTCCACTGGTTTGTCTCCTCCTGCCTACTGGCTCAGTCCTGAGATATATGAGATTTTATTTCAGTGGAAACTGACATTTGGCCCAAATTGTGTTTTTTAGGATCACGAAATTCCTATTTTGTCTGATTTATAAAGACAACTGAATTTCAAAAGCTAAAGATCCCAAGCAATAACTTTACATCCAGACTATTGGCTATTTTAGTATGATTAGTAATTGTTCCAGCTGAGACTGTTTCACTCGCTATTGAATAATTGAACATTCAGTGGGACTGATAGAGAGAAGGAGAAACTGCAAATCTGATTGTACAGCCTGTTGATTGGTGTTCTCTTCTGTGATACGGAATAGTCAGGTTACAAGTTTCTGCTCCAAAATTCAGTTTAATTATTTATACAAAGAGAAATAGCTTCAATTGTATACTGAGGGGAGTTCACACTAAGATATCCAGTATCTTGATGATTAGTGTACTCCCCTGGGATGCTGGGACACCTCTCTTTCAACTCCTATGCCAGTGAATATTTAATAATTTATACACAGTAAAACTGCTTCAATACAAACTCATACCAGCCTATCCAGCACCTCAATGATTAGGACACTTATTTGCAATTCAAACAGACCGGATTTCAACCCTCTGATCAAATCAGAACCCCAAACCAGGAAGCACAAATGTTTGAAAACAGATTCCTCTCTCTGGACAAGTGCTTTGTACTCTGGACTGCTGAGTAAAATAAGGCCCAACTCTTTATCTGCAGGTTTTGTGGAGCAGAGGATTTGTGAAAGAGCTGACCTGGAACTGGATATTTATTTCCTGAAGAGTATACTTTATTGAGAATATATAGTACCAAGTGTTCTTAATACCTGTCTCAGAGTTCTTCCATATCTTGACATTCCCGTCTTGGGTAGCTCATAGCTGTTAGCTTTTGTGAATCCTACTCGTAGGCACCAAATTCTCTATACTATGCGTAAGAAGTCTGGCCTTCAAACTTGGGACCTGAGGTTATAGTAGACTGCAGTGTGCCTAAAGGTTATAAATGTTAAAATTCAACACTAGCCAACTTCATTTGTATGCACAGAAGAGAGAAAATACTCATTTGTATATAAATTGTTTGTACATCTATATCACGGAAGAAATAAGGCTACTTCAAAATAAGTAACAGTACAGATTAGTTCCAACTGGCCCCAAAATGAATATTTTACTTAAATCTATTCTCTATGTAATCATATTGAAATGCTTAATCATGAAAAGTATTTTGAAGAGTTTATAAAAATAGAAATAAATGATAGAAAAGTTATGCTTTTTCTGGCATCTCACAGTTCATTTAATCCTTATTATTTAGCCTTTATAAGGTAGATTCATTTATACAGTACACTTGATGTATCTACAAGTATTCATTAGTGTACAAGGTAAATAAAAGCACTAATGACCTTGTTAAACATTGGAAAACAAAACTAAGAAAAAAACTTTTTCTTGACTAAGGGAGAAATATATTTCTTTCTCTAGAGAATATTGGCTTTTCAAGCGTCAAATTCATAGTATGCATGTGTTAATAAGAGTCATGTGAGAATATCATACATAAATATGCTTATTCCCCTTGGACACATATATTGCTTAGATATACATAAGGTCTCTAAATTTCTCTGATTATCTGAATGAAGCAGTGTCACAAATGAGTGCTTTTGAGGCTGCTTAAAGAATCACTGGCAAAGGTATCAGCAAAGGTGATTTTAATAGAAATTTATAAAAGTGCGACCTAACAGAATTCGATGGCAAGGTTCACTCTATTACTCATTACATGGATTAAGTATACACAGGGAAAATCATGTAAGAATTATGTTGGAATGATGTGTGCAGAGATTGAGGACAAAAGTGTAAGGGGGACCCTCCTGTTGAGTCACAAGGTTCGGAGAAGACCTGGCTGGATCCAGTCTTAGTCTCAGACTTGGACAATGGTTTGTGTCTAATACAAAAGGTATAAGGAGACCTTTCCGTTGAGTCATGAGGTTCAGAGTARACCCCCTTGCTTTCTAAACTCCTTCTCAGAGAGGAGTCTAGGTGCAGCTGAATCTACCCCTAGTCTCAGACCTGGTCAATGGTTTACGCCTAAGGGATTATATGTGTTTAGCAGCAATTTAAAGTTCATTTACAGTTTTAAGGTAGATCATAAGATTTTGACAGCACTTAATCATTGACTAATTTAACAATTACAAAGTAGGTAATCAGGTTTACTACAATTACTAAAGTGACTTGATTACAGATTATGCTTCTTGCTGGTTATCTAAATCAATACACACAAACACACACACACAAAAGATCTAGATCAATTCACACACAAGGGCCCAAACCTAGATAAATTCATGAAGGTTAAAGGCCTAAACCTAGATAAATTCATGAAGGATAAAGGCCTAAAGCTAGATAARGGTACCTGTTAAAAATTCCCCTCGAGTCTTGTGAGATACTCACATTAAATGCTCCGGCATTTCTCAACGGGTGAAGGGTTGAGCCCCGAGGAGTGTCTCGGCCAAGGACTGTTTCAGCCCAGGTCTCAGTGGTCCTCCGAATATCACAAACTCGAAAGTTTGCGAACTCGAGCAGCGTCCAACTCAGAGGGAGATTCTGGGTGCAGCCCGCTGTGGTCCAGGGGAGCTCAAGTGTCTCACTTGAGACCGCTGTTTATAGGTTTGCAAGATGATTGGCTTTAGTCATCAGTAAATTTCCATCCTGGCCACTATCCAGGGTGATCTGGAATAATAATTATGGTATTGTTCCATGGTAACCATGGTATAGTTCCACTTGAGCTACGATCGAGGGAATGCTTCAGGGCTGTCAGAAATGATGAATTATCCCCCGTTCTTGTTCCCTACCTTGATCAGTAGCCGGTGTTCCTAGTACGATCCGTGTCACTCCCCACCTTAACCATGCAAGAGTGCCTGGTACGGTCAAGGGACACTCAACCGCCCAACTCATTACACAATGGTTAAGGCCTAACAGGAGGTCCTGAGATCGTAGAGTGGCCCAGGGGAAGGGGGGAAATGCACCACCGCAAGTGGTTCCATCAGTGCTCAGAGCGAAACAGGAAAAAGGGAACTTTAAGCACTACCGGTTTGAAAAAATGACTGAAATTTCAGAGAAAAGACCTTGGATTGTACTTACATTACTGATACAGAAAAAAAAAGGAGTCGCACAGCAAACTATTATTCTAAATTATCACTATCACTATTATTGTTACTGTGAATAATAAAAATAATAATAAAAAGATAAAATTTGCATCATGATTTTACTAATTTCTAGTAGGCGTATCTGAAACTCATAAGTGAAAGAAAAACTGTCTAGAAGCAACTGCCAATTTTCATATCTCCCCTGAGCAATGAAATTATTCACTCAACAACAATAAAAATTGTAATTAATCACCATGAGACAAAATGTATAATCTACMCTGTGCAGGGAAATAATTGTAGTAGCAATAACAGTAATAGTAATAATAGTACTACCACTTCACCTATAAAATGTATTTTTCCTTTACAACCACAAAAAATCACTAACACTTGTTTATAGGGCAAAAAAGTGTTTTAATTTAACATCTTTTTTTTCTTTTACATGCCTATTGTGTTATGTCACAGAAAGTATATAGCTCATTTTCTTGCCAATTATTCTGTCACACCATTTTCAAACTGCATGTATATCACAGGCTTTGATCACCACAGAGGTAAAAAATGAACTACACAAATAATTAAAAGTAGATATGATTCCAATACACAATATGTTCATATCAATTTTCAAAGAAGGCTATGTCATAATGTGCTTAGAATTATCTCTTTTATAGTTTTTACTGTGTGATCTCCTCTCCATCCAGCAGTTATACATTTTAGTGTCCACTTGCTAGGCAACCACTAATTGAAGTACCTAAACTTGTATTTACACAACTGACCAATATGTGTCCAGAACAGCCAGCAAAGGGTTGTCTGGACTGCACACATTCATTGTGAAGCTGGCTAGAACTAATTGATGAAGATGAGCCTAATACTGGCCTTATGGCATTTTACTAGCAGATCCAGGAAGCCATGTCCATTGAATTCTACAGCCAGAGATAGAGAAAAATCTCCTGAAACTGSGTGTCTATGTTTCTTTTAAACATTTGAATAGAGCTTGGTGTTAAAATATGGTTAGTAATTGATACTGCCCTTATTTAAACCTTCAGTCCTACACAAAACTCGAAGGGAGGTTTATACCAAGTAACTGTAACGATCTGTGACTTAGGCATCTAAGGCCACCTCGCTACTGCCCTTCAGAGCTTCACAAGCAGACCCAGCAGGGCAAAGCCTTCATGGTGTCTTTTGTATAGACCAGGACTGATAGCAGCTATTAGCTTATGGGGAAAGAGGTGCCCAACAGGCCATTTCTGCCTTAAAAACAGAGAGACACACTGTAGCAGATCCAAAAATGCAAATACCTGATTAAGCATTGCCACAAACATTGCTCTCCCTTCCTTCTTCCTGCCATGATCCAACCATCATTCTTCCATAACAAAATTTTTTTTACCGTTTCCAGCTGCTCAGATGCCCCTCTCCATGAGACTCTTGAAACTCTCTGAGATCTGAGAGCTTAGTGTGCCTGACAAATTTCCTCCTGGGTATTTGGCTCAGCTCCTTTAGATCCTTCAAGGGAGCACTCTCAGACGCCATAGCTGCTTTTAGCTGTATGACTAGCAGCACAGTGGCACAGCCACAGGAGCTGCCTTTGAAATTCCTTGTTTAGTTTGGGGAGTAGGATTAAGCAGCCCTCAAAAGATATGCATAGCCTGGCAATATTAGGTTATAAAATTCTTGTGGTGAGCCAAGAGGATAGTTAATTGTGCTGATCATTGTCTATACTGTCCTATCAGGTGTGATAAGACCTCATGACAAAACTCGAAATATGAACAGAACTTCAGTGAGTGAGGAATTTTGAATCAAAAATGTAAAAAGACTGTTGATTTTGCTTACACTAGAATATTCTGGGTAAAAGGTTTTGGCATTGGGCAGCTAGTTTCTCTTTAAGTTCCCTTTAGATGAAGTTCAGTCTGGGAAAGAGCTTCACATGGAAACAAAAATATCTTTCTTTCTTTGTGGTTTGTTATGTAAAGCATGGGAGAAAATAAGTCTTTTACTTCTCCAAGTTAAGAAAAGGGCAGATCTTCTTCAAGAAAGGCTTGTTTAACTGTGTGGTTTGGGAGAGGCAGGTTACTAATGCTGTTTAACAGCACCAATCAGGTTATTTCTTTAAACTGTCCAAATGAAGTAAAGGAGATGGGAAGCTTTGATATCCAATATATAGTTCAAGGAGTGGTTTGAGCTTGAGTTTGAGGTTTGGGTTTGTTTTTTTTTTTTTAATCAGGAGCAAATTTTTCCATCAGTAAAGTCATGAAGGCAGTAATTTCAAAAGAAAATGAGAGGAGAGGAAACCATGAATCAAACAAAGGAAGCTCCAGTCTACAGAGGCAAAACTGTGTTTCAAGAAAGAACTTCCAAAACCTGTAACTCTTGGTAAAATTATTGTCCATTTTGGTAAAGATTTTTTATTGTTCCCATATCTACTGTCACTTAACATTGAACAGCCCCCAGGTCCTCCCAGGTAAATGCAAACTGACTTCTTAAGGAAGCTGATAACGATTAATAGCAAAAAAAATTAGTAAACCTCCAACCAAAATCACAGATGTCAAAAAAAGAGAACTTGTAGAGTATTTAGCAAAATTGTTTGCTGTTTTAACTGCTTTCTAAATTATTGTCCTGTCATTCTTCAAAAAATTATGAAGTTTACATTGCATACTTAATACTGTGATATATACACACAGGTTGAAAGTTGAAAAAAAATATTGTAATAAAGAACCAAAATAAAAAAATTTAAGCTGCTAGGATTCATTTCATTACGAAGTGATACAGCTAGTTGAAATGCCTAGGAAGAATACTAAATTTAGTTTCTTTTAACTTGAATTAATTGTACATTGACTGTTGATRTGAAAGTTAAGGAGACATCTTTGTTCCAGGAAAGCATACATGAAGCTATGTTGAACTATAAATGCAGTGGCAATTTCAAAAAGATTCTTCTCACCATATGAATGTTTGACTGTTTCAATTGTGCAACTTCTGTAAATAGAGATCAGCATACAGAATATTCTTCCTTGTGTCTGGAGAGAAGTACGACAGTTGCAGCTGCCACAATCCTTTATGCTATCATGGCAATCTTAGCTGGTTATCATTCCGCAGACTTCCTTCACTGTGCATCAAAAGGCCATATGTTGTACCCAAGAAAACACTGCAGATTGAGAAGGAGTGCCAACCACTATCATGTAACAGCTTAACAATAATTCTTTTCACAAAAGCATCGTGCACTCTGAAAAAGAACAAATTGCGCATTTTATTAGGTGTTTGTATGCAAGTTATGAGTGTGAGGGTAATAACTAGTGGATAAGACTAGCAGAATTCAACCATAAGATCCCCTAGAACTCTTTTTCCATATATCTGAGACAGCTTTGCAAATGGGACATGATCATATTGCATCCACCTTGCAGACGGTTAAGGTGCAGAGTAGTAATCCAGTGTCTAACAGCAATGTTAGGTCTAGAATATATATCACATAACTTTTTAAATTACTGAATACATTTACTATAAGACACCAACCTAAGCCTCCCTTTAGAATCAGTGAAGACAAAGAGACTAGCTCATCCCATCTACTTCAGACATAAATTACCCTGTAAAGTTGCCTTGCTCTCCAGCAACTACAGAGGGAGCCTACACAACTAGATTAGACTGGATACTCAGTGTTTAAGCAGATAAAGTTGTTTGATGATTCCCGCTATAGAGTTTTTAAGTTCTTCTTTGATGCAGTAGCCAAGATGTAGTACTAGTTTGGCTATTTGTATATTTATATTTACTGACTGAATATTGAATGAAAAATTGTTTAGCATTTAGGACAAAATTAAGTTGAAACTATGGATTTGTATTTTATCTGATAATTCATCTCATGCATCAGTAACACATTCTTTTGTTTTAATGATATTATGTAGCTCTGTATCAGATAAATTTCTGTGACTTATTTTCTCTTCCTGATCATTTAAGAACCACTATGAAGGGTATTGGCCTATAAAAATAGATTTTTTGTAAGTATGTTTTCTGTGTCAAATGAAGGCTTTTGGCATGTCTCATGTGTCCAGTATAAGTGCTATTTGTCAACGTGAGAACTGAATCAAAATCAGCAGGAAACAGAAAACTTGCAATAAGAAACACTGTCAAGAATAAAGCAAACCAATAACAATTGACCAGTAGTTAATGAAAATGGATGGAAAAAAGGAGAAGAAAGAATTGACACAAGAAGACTGCTCATACTAAGGATAAAAAATGAAGTAACATTGTTTATCTTCATTTTGCTATCTATCTTAAAGTAAAGGATAAACCCCAATGTTGACACTGTAAATAAAGACAAAATATGAACCCTTTTTTAAACTTGCTCTGTAYGTAACATTGACTCCTGTTCTAGAATCTTCTACTATCTCTCTTCTTTTTTCACACTAAATAGTTATTTCTTCCATGTGTGTCACAGACACCCCCAAAAAAAAACCCAAAAAAACCAAAGCTTTTGTGGGTTTGTTTTAAATTTTGTAGAGAAAGAGCTATTTAGTTAAAAATAATAGTTCAGCTCAAGAACAATTTTGTAACTTTCCTTTTATCTATTCCTTTTTTTTAATTTAAATTTCTCACCTCTCTTATCTTTCCAAACTTTGTTATGATTATAGTTACAGTGAATTATTTAAAGAGGCACTTCACTTAAAAGTAAGCTGTCATTACCTACAGTCAGTTTGCTATAAGTATAACTATTTTAAGGTAAAATTCCCAGTAATGGCAATCATTAAATCTAAAATCCATTTGGTTCTAATGTTTCATGTTTCATGTGACCTTATTGTTTCCCCAAACTAGTAAAGGAAAAACGTGTTTTCTTTTCCTTCCATACTGAGCATATAGCGTTATTTCATTTATCAATTGTTCAGCTACTTTGGGTGCCAAGATCTGAAGAAATATCTGCAATTTTGCTTTTCCTTTGTCTATTATTTTATGGCTGCCAAAGATCAATAGAAAAGACAAACAATGAAATCACACAGTTTTATAATCTAACAGCTGCTATAGAATTATTCTAGTAGCTATTTGTTATTGCTGTGCTCTTACTTACCATTTTTCCTGATTTTAAATGATAGTCTATGATCACACAAATTAAGACATAAACCACATCACAAATATGTCACCTATTCCTCAAATATACATGAGGAATAAAGGTGTATTGTGAACCAATATTCTTGCAGAAAGAAGGCATCTTCCTTTAATTACTCTTAAAATGTAATCATTCTTGCATTGACAGGAAAATGCCACTACCTAGGATTTATGATCCAGATCTGAAGATCTGATAGACAGACACACTTCCCTTGATCTCAGTGATTTACACCAGGTGAAGACTAGGTCCAAAACATGGATTAATCTAAACTTTTTTTCTAAAAACTTTTAGGATCTTGTCCCTAAAGAACTATAAACTCAAAAATTTATCAGGTATGTCCTCTAACTGTTTTTTAAGGAGACCATAATAGCCACCACAAAATGCTTCTGCTGAAATACAGAATACACCTCTATTCCCAATAGAAATCTGAAACTACAAAGAAAATTATTTTTGACATACTGAGAATATATTATCGGATACTATCAAATCTTGTTTAGAGTCATTATTAAAAAAAATCAGCACTTTTTAAAAAATGACCATGCTTGAGGTATGAGTCATCTCACCTAGCTTTTGCTGTTAAAGTTAGGCATTTGTTATGCCTAATGCTGTAATTGAAGTTATTCTATGGTCCCTCAAGAAGCTATGTCCAGAAGATCATTCATCCTACCAAAGACATGTATTTTAGGACAGTATGAATCATCCTCTGCAGGTGCCTATGTTACTCTATCTACTTTGGAAAGAGGCTAGATCAGTAGCTGACACAACAATTCAATGGCTAAAGATATTTGAGACCAGTGCTATTTCTAGTTACTCTTCTACCTTCCCATTAGAATCAGAATCTAAAATGTCTGTAGTATTTTAGGTCGTAGAAACATACATGGGTCAACCCTTGGTAATTGATCTGTCTTGATTTTAAGTTCACTCTGGATGAATCAGGAGTTAACTTACATTTAATTTAACATTTGAAGTTAATGCTTACAACTACTGACGTTCCAATCACAGGTTACTTCTTTGTCATACTCCAAAATGTATGTCCTGATGTCAACGATGCAATTTTGTTCCAGATTTATGCCTCAAGTTTTAGTGTTTCATTCATTTGCTCATGACTTGCCTTACTCATGTTTGGTAACTGCTGCTGAAAATGCTTGTTGTTTTTTTTTTAAATGGTAATCATTTAAATCACTTTAACTGGCTTTATTTGAAGAAGATAATACTATTAATACAGCAAGTGATAGTCTGCTAACAGTAATTGAGTGAAAACTGATTTCTTATTTTGCTCCTGAAAGATAACTCCATTTTTTTCTTGATGATGATAAACCAAAACCTATCAAGAAATCCAACAGAAGATTGTACTGTAAAAACTTTATTTTATAAAAAACAGCACAAATAGTTTGCCGTTTTCCTAAGTCATAAAGCAGTCTTGTGGGCCTATTCTGACCCACTATATAAAGGCAATAAAATCTCACCCAGAAATTTCTGCATTCTGTTTAGCTTGAGGGCACAGCTTTATGATATCCAACCTGGATTTAATGGCAGCATAATATAGTCTGACTTAAAAAAACAAACAAAACAAAATAAAAAAAACAAAGGTATTTAGCTTTAGATTGAACTTTAAGGATAAAATCATGAATTCAGTAGAATGAATTGGACTTTTGCCACTGATGTCCATCAGATTAGTATCTCTGCAGAGAAACTTTCAGCATACATAAAGTCCTGCCAAGCAATTGCTATTTTTTTCCTTTTGTATCAGAAGATGGAAGGGAAGGACCCCATGGACATGCTCATAGTCTTGAAACAAGCCACGCCCCAAGACCAGGAATTAAACTACCAAACTTTTACAGTGGAATGAAATTGATTCAAAGAGCTGCTTTCCACTTCCTTCCCCTTTATATACCAAAGACACATACTGATAATTCTTATGTGGTACCCTGATAATCACTGAGAGTTTATTACATCGTGAAAATTGATTGTGGCTTTTAAAGCTCTGCAGGAAAACATTGGTTTCTACTAAGTTTCATGCGACTTTACTATACTGGTTGACTTATACAATACTGTGTTTTCAGCTGCTAATGAATCATGCATAGTTTTTTTTTAGTTAGAGGTTCTGAGGCAGATTTTTCCTTTACTTTTTCTGTCCTCCATTTAGCTAATATTGATTTTCCACCACAGAGTTTCTAATGAACTGGAAACCAACCTTTCTCCCTTTATTTACCTTTTCCTTCTACATAGTACATTAGCATTCTCAGATTACATGTAGATATGTGTAGGGCAGAATATTACTTTAATTGCATTCTAAAAAGAAAAGATTGGAAACGATTTTGAGCAAAAGAAAAAGATACAGTCACTCTTTTAAAACGTTTTTTCTTAGTACAAAATTATTCTACTCCTACATGAATTGTTAAAATTAGATTATTGTTGCCTTCCACCCTATTGTCTTTACAATGACTACTGTTTAGGATTTAGTATGTTTATTCCCTGCACCAGCCAGCAATGAGGATATGTTTATACTCTACCACAAACAACTGTGTACTGTAGATATATGTAAGCTATAATTATATTGCTAACTCAGATACTATTAGCAAAACATCCCGAGCAGTCTGGATCCCAAAGAAGTGCAACTGGTGAGCCAAGTTACACAGTAAATGCTGAATCCTGAGCTGTCACCAAATACAGATGGAGGTATTCCAGCTAGCTATTTTAGAACTTACCTTATATATCTACTTCAAATTAGCAACATGGCAAGTGCAAATAGGTAGAAAGAGATAGCAAGAAAGCAAAGCTGATTATTCATGTAGGAGCTGTCTGAAAAATTTCTGTGGTATTACAGAATCACCACAGTATTTTCAGAAGTCAATGCTGTCAAGAAAAGTAAATTTTGTCTATTATTTAAAGTAGAAAAAAAACACTGAAATTTCGAGAAAGATGGGAATTCCAGAACAAATGAAGATTAAGCCTTAGTGCATTCAGAAGTTTTATGTATTCACCGGCAGAGCTTAAAACTAGTCTGAGAATATGGAAAGCAATCACTACTTAAATTACTGTAATGGTAAATTAAATCAAAGGCTAATAAGTCTTAAAGGCAGCAAAAAAGCTTCAAACTGTAATGCAAAGCTCTTGTGTGTTTAAAACGATACTGCAGTTTAATATTAGTAAACTTCAGAATACTATTTATCTCAAATAAAAATTGAGTTTGTTTGGTGGCCGTGCTCTGAAAAAAGTTCTTGCTATCATTTGCAGGTGTTCTTTTGTATTTAAGAAAAATTAAAAGAATTAACCATGCAAAGTGAATAGCTTTCTTTCAGCTGTTTACTGCAAAAATTCAGTATAAATATTATAATATCATGTACAGTTTCCAGTGTAATAGGCTCAATATTAGTTTAATATGGCAAAAATAATTATTAAAGTTTTATACTTACTACTGTATATTGCCTTTATTCTCTACTTGCAGCTTCCAGATTATCAATAATTGTATAGTTAATCAGGAAACACAGATGTTCCTGAGAAATATACGTTACTTGACCTAAATTAATTAATGTGCACATGGTCTAAATTAATTAATAAAACAACTAACTAATGGATGACATTGTATGACAAGTTTTTGCTTAGCTGTAGATAGCAGATAGATTATTTTAGTGAATACAGGATACTTGTACCAAGATGTGCAGACTTTACTCACTTTGTAAACTGTGATACCATTTCAAAAAAATAGATTATAATTTTATTTAAATAGGATTAAATTCCAGTCTTTGGAATCAGAAGACTACTTTCAGTAAAAAGACCTCAGTTACTCTAAGGAAAGATGTATATTTTGTTGGATATTGGAACAAACCAGTCAAGATTCAATCCACCTTTTTAAAGTATCATAGATGCTCTACTGTGTAAGGGTAAGGATTTAGCTGCGGGAAGGTGATTCAGATTTTCGAAATGAGGTGCTTAGTTTGTATACTTTTCTCTGCTGACTGAAGGGATTTTTTTAGGTGATTCAGAAAATGTTATTCASTGACCCATATGCTATGGAGGGAACTGCCCAGAGCTTGCCAAAAGGGAAGCTGCCTATCACAAGATTGATTCAGGGCTGCACAAGTCTCCTTTCGTTGCCTGTTGGAGAGAGAAAGAGAAGACACACCTTTCCTAAAGTTGATTGGCAGTATGGGCACTTTTCAGTGATGAAAGTTTACATGAACATCCTTGCTTTGTAAGAAAGGGTCAAAGCACCAGATTATTGACTAGAGGAAAGAGGGCTGCTCTCTGTCTCTTTTCTTGAAAGTGCATTTCTGTGTACAAAGCAATGTAGCATTCATGAAAATAGAACAGAAAAATAAACAAGGGTAAGTCTATATTTATAATCATGAAATTGGAGACTCTCCAGGATTACTGTGGAAAAGCTGAGTGGCAAATCTTTTTATACAGACTTTGTTTTTAGTTTCAGGTCTTATGAAAATAAGGCTTGTGTGATCTTTTCCATATGCATGTGCTAGCATGTATTTATCAGGAGATTACCTGCCTTTACGCATTGCATTCACTTACATCTCCCGTTTTCTGATGTAGAAATAGGAAGCCATACATTCCCAGGTCACTCCTGTGGTTTCCCTAGCATAGGAAACCTGGTTTCCTCCATGTATGAAGAATCCCTAGTGAAGATATCGTTCCGTGGAAAGTCAAGGGCCACGTGCAACCTTCATTTACATCCCTACCCTAGCACATAATCCAGTGTTACAGTAGCAAAGTCATAGCTGCCCATACGTATCAGCACTATTTCTAGGTCTGTGTGCGTGTGTGTGTGTGTGTGTGTGTGTGTGTGTGAGTACCTGGTTTGTTACAATACCAGTTATTATAATAAATAACTGGTTTACTTTAGCCAGATTTGAAAAAGGAGTGGAGACTGCAAAGTTAATTACCTTTCTGCACTTTTTGTTTCAATAGAAAAGGGAGAGAGAAACCAAGTTAAAATATCCTTTAGTTTGCTTCTAATACCTTCTTATTTCATTGGCTAACTTCCAATAAGGAGTGGAGCAGCCCCTACATTATTGACAAAATATGAGAGAAGGCTGCAATGGGAAAAGACGAAAGGACACTCACCTTTTAACTGCTCTTAGGAATAGAACCTCAAACAATTTTCTGCATTGAAGCGAGATGCCTGTGGTTAAGAAGTGACTGACAGATCACTTTCTTGGATTCAAATATCCTTATTGCTCCACAACTGTACTTTAAGTATCTAAGTACTGTACGTTACCCTGTGATTTATGCATACAACTGATAGAGTACATTTCCACTCCACAGTATTTAAAAGAAATGCAACAGTCCCCATTTCATTGGTGAGGAGCTGAGGCACAAATATGTTGAAGTTGCCCAGGGTGACTAAATAGAACTATGGAAGAAGCAGGAGAAAGCCGCCTAACATGTTCAACATATCTATTTCAATTGCATCCATTTCCACATAAATATGATCAACCATCCTTCACCGTGGAGTAAAAATCCTTTTCAAAAAAACACATTAGCTTCAACTTTTTATGCTTCTGTTTGTGATTAGAGCTTTAATAATGATTTACAAATTTACCAGTTTTAAGGAGCATATCTAAAGAAACCAAATAAACGATCATTGTTCCTCTGAAGAAATTTATAGCTTAGAAAGGCCATCATCATATATTCAAGCTTATTTGTCTAGTTTCACTGTACACAAGTTTCTTCAGATTAGTTTTCAAAATTGCCACCTAAAGCTGGCCTGAGAATTGTTCTTTGGGGGTTTGTTTGTTTATTTTCATTTAAAGCAGATAGATGCAGGCAAAACCACACATTGATTTGCCTCAGGAAACTCCTTTTGTATCTCTGCATCACTACTGGAAAACTTTATTTCCCTGTTTTACACACACATCAGTGACAATTTCTATTCTTCTGGCACAGAACAATGGGCTGAACTCCTTTCCAAGGCTACCAAAACAGTTTTTTGATTAACGTATGAAAATGTCCCAGCTCCTGCTAGTCAGGCAACCAAAAAAACATGAAATGCAGGTCTTCCAAATGCATCTTGCAAATGACATCTCTAATCGACTGAACTTTTAGCATTTTCAAATGCAGTTTCATAAGGGATTTCACTACTTTTGCAGCACATTTATTTTCCAATTAAGACACCTGTAAACTCTAAAATTAGTTTTTTAATTACTATTAAAAACTGACTTTCATCTTAGAAAGACAGTCTCCCTCAATGAATTTTATAGATGGACAGATTAGTTTGAAAGATATATCCTGAAAATAAAGTAACCAAGCAGTTAAAACAGAAAAATCACACCAACTGAATATAAGATGAAATATAACAGAAGAAATCAAACCATGCATAGATGAGATAGCAAGGACTTTTTCTTTTAATTAGAAATAACTGGAGATTATGTTGTGCAAAAAAGAAACAAAAAAGGAAGCTAAGCATACTGTAAAGATCCTTTGTCTTGGACAAAATGGGGCAGTAAATAGAAATGTCAAAAGTTGAAAGAAGTTTGCTGTGGACAAAAACCAAAGAAACAATGAATCCCCAAAGAAAGCTGAAGTGCTGAAAAGAAATGCTGCTGTCTCTATTTCACATATACTTCAACAGAGTCAGACAAGATACCTGATGGTCGTGCAGCATGTTAGCATGAGAGTTCTTCATGAAACCAATCCCAGCCACATAAAACTGTCATTTATTAAGAGAAATAGCAGATGGTGAATGCTGGATTTTGAATAGTTAAATATTACAAGAGTATTTTAAACAAAGGGACTGGTTTTGTTTGGGCTTTGGTTGTTTGTTTTTCTTTTCACTCTGCTTTAGATTATAACAGAAATATGAGAGACTGTTATCTGAAAGTCTTGTATACCACTGAGTAACTACTCACTTCAAGAGAACAGGTGATCAGAGATGCTTACTTTATGTGTCTATCTTTAAAGCATGTATCAGGCAATATCAGAAAATGCTTACTTGAACTTGAGTCCTAATGGGACATCTTTCTACACAGAGAAGAGTTTGGTTTGAGACAAATAGAAGTTTCCTAGTCTTGTCAGCATGAAATCAGTGCTGTGCAGACACAGATGGAGAACCTTTTAGCACCTTAGGTACTTAAAATATCACTGATGTTGCGGAGTTTATACACCTCCACAGTTAGGCATTAAGTCAGGAGACATTTACAAGATTACAGGATTAGCTCTAGGTCCCTGAAGTCCCTCTTCTTCTTTTGTCAGTCCTAGATCCTTGAAGAAATAATTACTAAATTTCCTAAGGAAACAGGTTAAGAAATTTAACTTTGAGTATGGATTTTATCTTCCCATACATGCATGTAGTTTAGTATATAGTTTAACTACTTAACTGAAACATCATCAGTATGATCAATTTCTTTATGCTTTACTCAGATGTATGCAACAAAGCTTCAGCCAGTCATTAAAAAGTGAAGAGAATAGACCAAAATTCCAGCCTGCAATACATTTAGTGCCAGCAATTAGAAGTACGTCATTACTAGAGCCGATGACACTTAAACCAATGGTGTGTCATTCAATAGTGTTAAAAACTGGTGAATTGCATCCATACCAGGGATCCCATGCCCATCAGAATTTGCAAACAGAATGATAATTTGGATAAGTACGTCCAGTTATAACACTTTGAAAAGACAAAAACTGAGGGAAATCTGCTTCTTAAAATTCATGAAAATGCCTCATAGGTATTATCTGAGCAATAAATTTTTCAGAAAACTAACATAGTTAACATTAGTCTTCATATTAGTAATTCAAAGCTTAAAACAACATGAAATTGCTTGTACCATGAGATGAATAACTGAGACACTTAGGTGAGTAACTGCTCTATACATTTTTCCATTAACACACTTCCCATTGGGCTATTCAGAAAAACACTAATTGGAATTAACATTAAATAAAAAAAAAAAGAAAGAAAATGTTAATTTGTGTCAGTTTTCCAATTAAGGAAATAAGTACTTTTCAAAACTTACTTTTTTCTTGAAAATGTTCTGAAATCCCTTGCCATAATTTTCTGTGATCTTAATGATGGACAGAAAGTTATCAAAAATCAAAGCAAGCAGAAAGAAACAGATTTGGAAGTCTTACAATGGTGTTTTCATACCAACTTTCATGCTTTTTTCCCCAAAATGAAAAAAGAGAGCTTCTTGCAGTGTTTCTACAAGCTCTGTGAGAAGAGAGTATAAATGTGCTTATGTTGTATTCAGACAGACAAGAGGTGAGGTATAAAGACAAACCATATGTTTTCTAGCACAGCATGATTTATTGATTTCTGGAAGAAACATTGAAAATAAGAAAAGGAAGAAGGAAAAAGGAAGGAAAACTCAGAAGCTTGTAAAAATGTTCTYATTCTCTAGGTCAATATAAGAAACTGCTGGCTGTCTGGCTGTGAAGAGCTTTCCCATGCATTTGGGTGAATATTCTGAAATAAATAGCCATTAGACTCAACCATGAATAGCTGATTTTATTTTTTCTTAAATGAAAGGCAAACTTATAAATTTTGATTAATTATCAAAAAATTTACGAACCTCATCTCCATCTGTGAAATATCTGTGAAATCAAGATAAATTATTTGACTTTGTTCTGTTCTTCCTTAACATTTTGTTTTGTGAAATAATAAGCATCACATTTATATAGTGTCATTACAGTACTTAAACAACGTACCTTTTTCTTTTCAATGATTATATGGCATACAAATTATTCTACTGCACATATTTTCTACTTTGATGTTCAAAATTCAGTTTCCACAAACAATTGCAACTGTTTTAAGATCACCCTGTGAACATTTTCCAGCAAAAGAATCATTGGAAAATTTGTGAAAGGAAACAGAAAGCAGTTTATAAATGACACAACAGAATTAATTAAAACATACAAATTAATATTTGAGTTTCTGTATGTATTTCTTTTATTAGATTTTGTGCACAATGCATTTTGAAAGTTACACAGCACTTATTAGTCAACTTTGAATCACTTTTTTATTTTTTAGTCTTTTCTTTGTAAATTATAAAGTCTTTCCTGTGAAGGAAAAATATAGCAGTTTTTTGTTTTTATGTTGGCATATTTTGTTCTTTTGCTAATGCTCAGAAAAATCAAACACTAGTAACTAATACAAAAAATATTCTCATCACAAAAAAGCGATGAGACCACTTCATTAAAAAGAATATCAGCGTTTTGATTTTTTCCCTGTTTTGGATGTGGGCACAAATTTTGCATTTGTTGTTAGTTTTCTGTTTAATATTTTGTTAAATAGGATGCAATGCAAAAAGTTTTCAAACACTGAGCCATGGAATTATTTATATTTGACAATACTGAAACTGATGCAAAAAGAAATAAAACAAAATAGGATACACTCTCACAGGCTGCTAAGACCTTTTGGATATAATACCCACCAATATATAATACCCACCAAAACAATATTAAACATATTTTTTTCTTCAGTATCCTAGCTGTTCTGTTATTTCCAAAGAAACTTTGTTATGGCAGACACCTTTAGCAATAACCATGGCCTGTTTTAATGTCAGCAAACGCTATGCAATTCCTGTGGCCATAGAGGCTTTACAGTATTGTTTTTAACAGGAAAGGTTAACAACAAGGTTTTTAACAAGTTCATTATATAACGTTGTGTTTGCTATTATATACCATCAAATATTGAAGAACTTTCTACCCAAGACAATGCTGACTGCCAATTCGGAATGGCAGACAAGTGACTTAAAGAGTAAGAAAATAATATTGGTCAAGCTGAGTGACCTATACACCAAGAATTTAAATTTTACATATTTTACATATTTTATAACTACACTGTTCTGCCACTCTTACCTGGAGAAATATTCAGCTGTCTATTCCCTTTGTTGAACGTGTCTGTGAAATTTAATGTATAAATATATTCAGTATTATTTGGGTTATGACATATTTATTTTAAGAATTACTGAATACTTCTATTTTAATCAACTCATAAAATCAGTCTCTGCTTTAATCCTCATCTGTATTTTAATAATGTGTTTATCTTATGAAGTGTAAGGCTGAAGGTTGCATGCTACTGACATATTCATTTCATAGTATCATGCTCGTCGTCTTTAACAGCAACAAATGCTAATAGAGACAATTAATCATTAACAGCTCTTTAATAGGGTCAACTGCAACTATGAAACTGGAAGTAGAGTATTAGCTTATACCTAGAGGATGTCACATTGCAATCAGCCATTTATTAAAGCACCAGCATTAGGCATTCACAATGTGACTGAGCAACAGGATTTTGCTGAAGTGTTCACAATTTCTTCTASGCACAGGCTTTCTGAAAAATGATTACATTAGAGTTTTGACGTTTGGCACATCTCATTTGAAATCGCAGTTTACAAGGAGAATGCTACACATATATTTTTATTATCACTTTCCATTTTTGTTTTCAGTTGAAGAAGTCTTTTATTTTAACCTTTCAGACCTAGTATCACAGTGCCAACTTTCATACACAGGCACATATTTTTTAGCATATGCTCAGAGAAAGGAGGATTTTTTTTTTAAATGTATTTTAAGACTTTCCAGTTTTTCAGACCTAAAATTTATATTCAAATTGATGAAAGTGGGAAGCCAACAAAAAGAAGAATGAAAGAAGGGGAAACTGAAATTTGGAAAACTAAGCACAATTAATATTTTCACTTATTTTCCCTCTTTTCCCCTTCATCTTAAGAGAAAGAATGCACAGCAAATGGCTGTAATGTTTTCTTGGTTGTGTGGCAAAGTTAACATAAATAGATTGTGTTTATATTTTGTTCCCAAAGTTGTGAGTTCATTGGTCATTCTACTGTCTCGCAGGAGGGCAATGTCTGGCAGTGACTCTCTTAAAGGCTGTAATGAAGGGTACAATGTCATTGATGTGCCTTGGGATGTCCACAAGTGCAAAGACTCAAATCTGCAAAGAGCTGTGGAAGAACGGATCCATTTGTACTGTGCTAATGCTTGGAACACTCAGCACAAGCTAAAGAGTACTCAGCACCTTGCTGGATTATCCCTACAGAAAAGAAGATTAAATAGGATGAAAAACGGCATTACTAATCCACAGCTCATCTAGCACATACACTGTCTCCAGCAGTAAGCACTAGTCAGTAGCTGTTAAATAGAGCATTTTGCTCTTTCTCGAAGAAGAAAATAGAGATTATTTTTGATTCTGGGAACTCTCTGCTGTGTTTCTTTGATAGAAGCAAGGCATTTGCAGCGTAGTTCTTCTACCACTAGTAGTGTTACATCAAATRCAGCAAAGCTACTTCTTTGTTACATATTTCTTAATGAGAAAAGAATTGGGTCTACTTTTTTTCCCATTATATCCTCTGTCATTTGAAAGATTTGGATGGCATGAAATAAGCCAGGTAATTATAGATTTGGCTACCAGATGGAAAGAAGCTGGTGATCTGTTTTGGAAATTCTGGATAACCAGTGGTCGGTTAAGTAAAGTTACACAGTACTCCACCCTGTTCACGGGACACTGCTCTCAAGTTCTGATTTAGATGGTAGTTAGTGAATGTGTTTAATTTTAGTACCTTTGCAGTCCCATGCAGTTTAAAAGGATTATTCAGGTAATTAAAATTATATGTGATCTTAAGTAACATGTAGAGTCCAAGTTTAATCTTTACTTGCAATACACAAGTGACCGCTGAGAAAAAATTTTGGTTGTACATTATTCTAATAAATAATGCTAACTTTAATCCTTGATTAATCCTGCACATTCAAAAGAGCAAGATGCTGGACTGCAATACTGTTAATATCATTATCCTGAAAAACAACTCAATGCAAGATTCACTCAACAATCTATTCCTCTGTTTTATCCTTTTGACTTTGTAGGTGAGGTTGAGTATTCATAACAATTTTATCCACTCTTCCAGTATTTCTGTATTTTTCTTTTTTCATTCTTTGTATAAGACAGCACTGACTGGAGTAGATTTACAGTGAGGTAGTCTTAGTCTCAAACTGCTGAAAGATATTAAATATAAACTTAGTTTTTCTATCTTCTTCTATGGCCCAGTGATCAGAATAATTGAGCTTCATGAGCAGAAGGTGTCTGTATTCTTGTCTCCTAAATTCAGGGATGTTCCAGCCAGTAGAACATTATTCCTCTAGCTTATTTTGGTTCTTAGTAGTAATCAAAGAATACTTGTTGTTTCTCAAATTTATTACTGGGAGAGTGTCTATCCCAAAAAAGTTAATAGTTTAATAAGTCATACATGGTTGGAAGGAAAAACGAGTGAAGCATTGGTTTAACACAGAACTGCAGTAGTTCCCTACTAAGCAAAGGGTTTTTTAGGCATTATGCCAGTGATGTGTTCTGAAAAAAAAAAGATTTGAGAAACGAGAAGCAATACTTTTACATTTCCTAGCTAAGGAAGAGTGTTTCTTTTTAAAGAAGAACAGGTTGGAATGTTAGAGTGATAAGAGAAGTGAAAATGCCTTGGATTAATGAAATTAATAAAAAGACTGTAACGATTGTGTGTAATGATATCTGAGGCAATTGGAAATGACCATTACGATGCTTGGAATAACAGATGCTCAGGCCTGAAAATGATCAATAACATGATTGTGAGACAGCTGGCTTCATTAATTGAAGACATTAGCTAACTGGCTAGGAACTTGCATCTGGTTAGATCAATTAAAAAACAACTGATTGAATAGAAAGAGAGTTCTGCTTCATTGGTTCAAATAAAATAAGTTTTGTAAAAGATTTAAGGAATCACAGATGGGTGTCTTAATTAATAACAAATACAACAAAACAAAAAGTCTTRAGTGGTTAAATGGGAGAAAAAGTTTGAGCAGATATAAGGGATCAAGTGTATCGAGGGCAGACACCTGAGAACTTTAGGGTAAAGGTTTGGTTAATTGAAATCTATTGAATCGTACAGTAGCAGAAGTGAATGTCTGACTCATTTACAGCCTTTGGTGTAGCTAGTTCCTTTTCTATTCATTCAAGAAAACAGGATTTGGGAACATGTGTCACAGTCAAAAGTAATGAAAGGCATGTTTAAAACCTCTGCAAGGATGCAAAAAGTGGAGGTAGACAAAAACAGCTTCTAATTGGAAAAATGCGACACGCAAAACTTCATATCATGAATTTCCATATCCTAGGAGCACCAGAGTTAAACAATTGTTTTTACCTTAGTGTGAAAAGTGTTCTAAACAACAAAACACAGGCTCTGATCTCTGCTCAGAAGTGTCGTAGTTCAAGCCTATGTATACTTAAATTCTAACAAAATTCGAAGATCAAGATCTTTGAGTGACCAAAGTTAAATGCTGTGCACTGGCAGAAAGTTGAACATCCTTGACCTTGCCAAATCAAAGTAAGAGTTTTGCTGAAAACAGAAGCAGTGCAATGAGGCAGTGAAGGCCTATTGCAATCTGCAGAAGGAGCCTTTAGAAGTCAATAGTCATCTTTCTTGGCTGTAGAGGAGCCTGAGAAGATGAGAAGATGAGGAAGGAAATATGAATCTCTTTGTGGGCCTGACATCTAATGTTCAGGTATTGTAGCATTTTAGTTGGACATCTTTTCAGGTAGAGCAAATAGACTCCTGTTCTAGAAGTTGAGCAGGATATGCACGAATGACCAGAAAGGTATCAGAAGCTGTTGAAAGTGCATCCTTCCATCTCCAGGAAAGATTATATAATGTCAGAGTGCAAAATGCCAATATTAATTCCTTAGAATCCTGCACTAACACTCAAAACTGCAGTGCACATTGTGACAGCTCAGCATAAGGCAACGTGCTGAGTGTTAAGGCTGCAAGCAAACAACTAGACATGGCTGGAGATCATGTTAATTGAGCAGAACATAAGAAACTACTGCACAGAAGAAAATAAATTGCTGAGCATGAAAAATAATTCTGTGTGTGTGCACATGCGCATGCATGTGCCTACTGGGAAAATGTGCTCGGTGTTGCTATTGTGATGTAGAAGGCCAAGAGGGAGGAATCCCCTGAGTGCTTCTGTCCATCAGACTGGGAATATCCTGTCACTGAACACCACTGAAAAGAGCCTGGTTCTGTCTTCTTTGCACCTTCCCTTCAGGTATTTATATACATTGATAAGAGCCCCCTCGAGCCTTTTCTTCTCTAGGCTGAACAGTCCCACCTCTCATTTTTTCCTCATATGAGGTGCTCCAGTCCCTTATTCATCCTGGTGACCCTTTGCTGGACTCTCTCCAGTAGCTCCAGGTTTTTCCTGTACTGGCTATTTCCATAACACTGGTTACTGGCCTCCAACTACATTTTGTGCCACTGATTACCACCTTCTGGGCCTGGCTGTTCAGCTACTTTTCAATTCATCTCACTGTCCGCTCATCCAGCCCATATTTCACCAGCTTCTCTTCAAGGATGTTATGGGAGACAATGTCAAAACCTTTACTGAAGCCGAGATAGACAATGTCCACTGCTCTCCCCCATTTACCTAGACAGTAACAATTAGCAGCAGTAATAAAGAGCAGCAGTAGGGTCTGTGCTTCTCTGTCACTGAACTATGTATTCATGGCACATAATATTTTACTTATTAAAACAGGAATTGATTTTAAATGTGATCAGATGGGGATTTGTCACTACACTTGAGAATCATAAATGAAATGAAATGAAATGAAAAAAAAAGCCAGACAAGGATTATTAAACAAATATTAGTCTATATAATTCAGTTATTCATGTGAGAATTTTGCTATTTAGAACCCCTTAATAATTTAATAATGTTATTCCCATTTTTTACTGTTATTTGCATTGCAATAGGACCAAGGATTCTGTTATTGATCATAATGGCATTGAGCCAGTCATTATATGTAAAGATTGTATTTCTCATATTCTTAGCTGCCAACAAGATCCAAAGATTTGTTGGTTAGTTACTCTTTCTATTCTTTGGTAAGATGACAGCAGAAATTATCCAAGTAGATTTGAATGAGAAGAGGAAGAGAGCAGAAAACAGGAAGTGCAGAAGCTATGGTTTTGAGCAGAATAGCTAGAAAAAGACTCAGGTAAGACAGAAGAGAAAAAGCACTTGTGTATAAGCATAGAAAGCGGAAAAAAGTTTTATGCTATTGAGGTTGTACACTCCTTATCCCACAAAGAAAATTTCAGAGAGAGCATACTGTAACCATATTGTAATACAAAGACAAGGAATATCCATTGGTTAAACCTACTATGATGTACCTTGAAGGAAAAAAGTGAATGCCTGAATAATTCTCTACAGTTGCTAAAAGTCTGTCTATAAAGAAATAGCAAAGATAGGGCAAATGCAAGACTGAAGTTATTGCTAACATGAATGGCTTGCACATTTGCCACTCTAGTACTTAATTCCCTACCACTGCACCTTTGATAGCTTGGTAACTTTAGTAATATAATAATCACTTAGCAGTTAGGTAACATAAAGAAGATTAATTATTAGCAATAGATTCCTGCAGCTTGGCAAATTATAAACATCAATGAAGAAAAGGTTTAGAAATATTTATGTAGCTGGCTATTGCCCTTATGAGTAGGTAATGTCTGTGAGGTATGAAAGTGTTTTCCAGACATTAATTAAACATGTATATAGAATACATGTAGAATACAGAATATATATGGAATACATTATATTACATATAGAATATATTATTAATATATAGAACTAATAAAATTTAAAAAGTGCCAGAAATTAATTTGGTGTGTTTTCTACATAAACAGATGACTAAAATGAAGAAAGGAACCTTTTAGAATGGTAATGTGTATAATTCTCAAATAGTTATTTTTACCTTGTTATTTGGGACTGCAGAAGGAAAACAAAACCACATATTTAATACTCCTCCTACTCTGGAAATAATTATACTAATTAATCAAACAGTTGTAATATGTTCTTCTGATGGCTCTATAACTGACTTCCATTCATATTAATTCTCCTGGTAATTATCCTTGTTATAACAACATATATTTATAGTAGCATTCAAAACACTTATCTCCTAAGGCCACACCAGTATAATGAAGGTGAAGTGTTATTAGGTTTGCCACAATGCAAACACTTGACTTCAGACTTTACAAAAAGCCTTTGTATTCAATTAACCCTAATGATGAGATATCAGATCTGTAAAATGCTGCTAGATATTACATTAGCTAACACAACTCACGAGTCCAAATAATCAGCAATAGTGGAGTCTGATTCAGAACTTTCATTCTATATTGAAGCTTAATTCTGATAATTGTTTTTACACAGAGTTGTCCTGTCATAGTATTCAGTTCAAACCTGACTACATATTATAATTACATTTTAAAATTCCAGTCTTGCAAAATCATGCAAACAACAGGGAATAATGGAAATGTTTTGTAATTCTTTTAAGATAAATTCTGCATTTGTACCTCTGAAGCAGGACAATAAGCCTTATGACTCACTGACCAAACATTTAGGGTTTACTGAGAATGTTCCATAACGTTCAGATACATCTCCTACAAGAGCTTTGCAGGGAAATCATCTTGAGGAGGATAGGAGTGAGTAGGATAACTTTTCTCTGTTTCTTCTCCCCACATGTGTCTGCAAAGCAAGAACAGCAAGAGTCTCTTCCACAGGGAGAACTTTTTTTTTCTATTTTGAAGGCAAAGGGAAAGAAGGAAGAACTTTTTTCTGTAGCAGGATCTCTGTGACACCATGTCTTTGGCAACTATTTCTAGAATAATATAGTATTCATACCAACCATTCCTTGTTCCTATGATAAGTAAAATATTGTATTGATGCCTTTTCAAAAAATACCAACAGAAAGAGAGGGAATTAAATGGAAAGTCTACACTCAGAAAGTTGAAGCCTGCACCAATTAAGCACACCCAGAGGGAGTTCTTCCATTCTCTTCAGAAGAGCTAGAAATTCACTCCACAGATTGTACAATTATAAAGCCTAAAACTACTACCTATGTAACAGGGAATTTCATCACACAGAGTGAATTCTATTAAACAGTCCAGAGATCCTGCAAATAGGAAAAGAGAATTTATAAGTCTTGAGTGCTGTAGCTATACAAAAAGACTTATTTTATAAATAAATACACATTATGGCCAAGGAGATTTGTTTTCTGTACATCTAGATATTTCTATGTTCTGTTTTTCATCTTTGCTTTCATTTGCCATCTAAAAATAATTCAGATTTTCCTACTGAATTTTCAGTTTATCCACCTGTTGTTTGAACTGGCATAGGAAAAATAATTTTACTATTTAATTTAATTCCTCCTTGTCTTCCATAATGCCTTCTCTGTTCTCCTTCTGTTTCTCTTTTTGAACTCTGAGACTCTGAAAGAGTGAAACAATTTTTTCCCCAAGTGTGTAACTTTTCTTCTTATCACAGCCAGGGACTGCTTTGGCTCTTCTAGTCATAAGTGGGATGAATCTCTTAAATTTAAATGTTAAGAATATTATCACTTTTGATTTCATCTGTATTACTATTAACATGTCAATTTTTTATTTTACCTTCAATAACGAAGCATTAATTACTGGCCTAAAGGTAATTAGGCCCATGTTCTGTCTGTTGTAATATCTTTATTTTAGCTATTTCTCCTCAGACCGCTGTTGATAACACTGTGAAATGTAGTTCATTAATTAATACAGGGTATTAACAACAATTGTTCCAACTAAGTTTTGCACGTGCAAGCCTAAAACTCTTTTGCATCTTAGTGTATGAGACAGGTCAGGTGAGGGATGGAGAACTTATTGTGCAAAGCACTTTATGACAATCATGTTTCTATATGAGACTAAGCATCCGAAAACTGGGGTACTTAAGAACCTGAATTACTTTTGAAAAGAAGTCATATATTTATGGCCATATGATGCCATTTTGATACACACATATAGTTCTAACAAATATACTGAACTGTGTTTTATTCCAGTATGAATAAAAAATGTATAATCCAGTTTCTAAATATTAGTAAAAGTATATTGGYTCCACAGCATAAGGAGAAATAAAAATTCCCTTTCTGAGGCTCAAATATATTGTTGATGTGGCAGGAGAAGATATGGTGGAGGTTCCATAGGACTCATGCCAAAGATGTCTTTGAAATCTTATTGGGAACAATTGCACATCATGTGTCCTGCTTGCATTTTCTAACTTAAAATGAGAAACTTGAAGTTCTCACAGTAATCAAGTAGTATAAGATTATTGCAAGACATGTCTTTTCATTCTTGCTGTTATTTTTTGTTTGATTGCATCTGCAGTTTGCATGTCTCCTGACTTAAGGTTTGATGTCTACCAGTGTATACTGAAACTGAGCTGACTACACTTTTGTTGGTTAATACTGCATATTTTCAAAATTGTCATGAAACACAAAATGAAGTTTCTGTGACACTACATTCTTCTTGGACCTTCTGAAACCATATGAGTTATACATGTCTTACTTGTTTAGAAGGATGCTCATTGGTAACTCCATTTTTTAGTTCAATAGGTGTAATCTTTTCATATATTTAAATATAAATAATTTCACCTTGATACTGGTGATGGGTTTTCTCCAATTTCTAAGTAAATAATGGCAATAGAGAATACAATTTTGATTTCGGCAACCATTTTGGAAAAGTTACTCATAATACACGTCTATCTCCAGTTTTTCTAGTACAAACAGCAGCAGAGACTATCCTGGGTTCTCCACCCTAAATACTAGACCCCTGTTTCAGCTCTCACTGTCAACACAGATGTCCTTGAAAAACAACAAGCAAAGTCCTACAGAAACTCGCAGACACATGCCTATACTGATGGGTCCTGCAGTGCTATGATAAAGGAACCCCTATAAAACCACTTTCTGTCCTCTGCCTGTCTCACTGATGCTTTATTGCTTAAACATCAGAATTACTTAATTAATGTTCTCTAAGCAGGAAATTTTAGATGCACTAAAAGCATTAGATTTACTTAGGACAACATTCTTAATTAAGTAAGGTACTGGGAAATGCACCTTGAGGAGGTATCTTGGGATTGGTTTTCACAGGTGTATCTACCTGCATGGAACTATTTGCATGAAATTCAGTGAATGGATTAATAACATTATGTGAAAGGACCAATAGAGAAATGCTTTTAATTAACTCTAAAGCTCTTCAAAAATATATTTCTTATGTCTTTATAGGAATAATAATGGATATTTCAACTGGGATTGGTATATAAACTGGAATAGGATCTAGGTGGGAACACCAATGAAGGAAAGATGCAGACCAAATGTCTCTATTCAGCAGTGCCATGTCAGAAAATACTAGTTGCATAAGGGTTTTTTGTCACTCCAGACACAGCTGCATATTAGTTCCTCCTGGTAATGACTGAAACAATGTATGTACCTGCCCTAGTACGTCTGGCAATGTAACACATTCCTGCTTAGCCTAAACCAATATTCCTTCTTTTTCAGTTCTCCTTTGAAAATCAATGCAAACTTTGTCCGAGTAAGGAAAGCAGAACTGATCTCATAAATCCTGTAGTCACTTTTGTTCTTCAATCTGATGGCACGAAAAAGACATATTTTGAATGTGCTATATTGTATTTAAAATAAAATCAAGTAAGGTGATTATTTTTGATAAAATGTCTAACAACTGAAGCTAACAGCTTCATAGAATGGTATGAAGTTTCTCATTTTTAAATGGGATTCAGAAAATGGAATATTAATCTATTCTAAACTAAAAGGGTAACTAGCTATAAAGATACTGGGTAAAATTTCTTTACAAGTTATACACAGCTACTTTGAAGTAGCTCTTAAGAATTCTTTTTCATCATGGTAGAAACTGTGATTTTGATCACTTGAAAAATGAATAACACCAGCTTGTCATATAAATTGAGCTGAGCTCTATAGCACTGCAAAAATATTTATATCTGAGTAATAAAATGTATTTTAAGCTTCTTTTTTTTTCTTTTTTTTCTTTCCCATCAGTTGATGAAGTACTTCTTTACATACTATCACAAGTTTCAAAGTCCTTACATGTTTTCATTCAGGCTTCCTTCAATGCAATAGTCACTGTTAAGATTTGATAGTGGGCTTTCAATCTCTTTCTACTCCATGTTCTTGGGATACACAAAAGATTTGACTCTACCACTAGATATCTGTATCCCACTATTCTATTTTCCTATGCAGAAAGTGGCCAAGAAGCATACAGACAGGTCTAGAATTTAGTGCAACACTACTAGACACTACAGGCTACTTATCACTGCACAGAGACCAGGGTTGGGATAATAACTTGCTTGGGAGGCAGTCCTGAAGGGCAAAGGGGCCCAGGAAGGCTGGACATTCTTCAAGGAGGAAGTCTTAAAGGCACAGGAGCAGGCTGTCCCCATGTGCCATAAGAAGAGCTGGCGGGGAAGACGACCGACCTGGCTGAACAGGGAGCTTTTGCTGGGACTCGGGAAAAAAAGGAGAGTCTACCACTGCTGGAAAAAGGGGCAGGCAACTCAAGAGGAGTACAGGGATCTTGTTAGGTCATGCAGAGAGAAAATTAGAATGGCAAAAGCCCAGCTAGAACTCAGTCTGGCCACTGTCGTAAGAGACAACAAAAAATGTTTTTACAAATATATTAACAACAGAGACAAGAAAAACCATCATCCTTTACTGGATGAGGGGTGGAACATTGCCACCAAGGATGAGCAAAAGGCGGAGGTACTCAATGCCTTCTTTGCCTCAGTCTTTAGTAGTCAGACTGGTTATCCGCAGGGTATTCAGCCCCCTGAGCTGGAAGACAGGGATGGAGAGGAGAATACACATCCCATAATCCAGAAGGAAGAGGTTAACGACCTGCTATTTCAGCTGGACACTCACAAGTCTATGGGGCCAGATGGGATCCACCCGAGAGTACTGAGGGAGCTGGCAGATGAGCTTGCCAAGCCACTCTCCATCATTTATCACCAGTCCTGGTTAACGGGGGAGGTCCCGGGTGACTGGAGGCTTGCCAATGTGATGCCCATCTACAAGAAGGGCCGGAAGGAGGATCCAGGGAACTACAGGTCTGTCAGCTTGACCTCGGTGCCGGGGAAGATCATGGAGCGGTTCATCTTGAGGGCGCTCATGAGGCAGGTGTGGGACAACGAGGGGATTAGGCCCAGCCAGCATGGGTTCATGAAGGGCAGGTCCTGCTTGACCAATCTGATCTCCTATGACCAGGTGACCCGCCTAGTGCATGAGGGGAAGGCTGAGGATGTGGTCTACCTGGACTTTAGTAAAGCCTTTGACACTGTCTCCCACAGCATTTTCCCGGAGAAGCTGGCAGCTCATGGCTTAGATGGGTGTACTCTTTGCTGGGTAAAAAACTGGCTAGACAGCCAAGCCCAGAGAGTTGTGGTGAACTAAGTTAAATCCAGTTGGCGGCCAGTCACAAGCGGTGTTCCCCAGGGYTCAGTTTTGGGGAAGGTCTGGTTTAATATCTTTATCAATGATCTGGATGAGAGGGGTTGAGTGCACCCTCAGTAAGTTTGCAGACAACACCAAGTTGGGCAGGAGTGTTGATCTGCCTGAGGGTAGGAATGCTCTGCAGCGGGATCTGGACAGGCTGGATCGATGGGCCGAGGCCAATTGCATGAGGTTCAACAAGGCCAAGTGCCATGTCCTGCACTTGGGTCACAACAACCCCAGGCAACGCTACAGGCTTGGGGAAGAGTGGCTGGAAAGCTGCCCAGCAGAAAAGGAGCTGGGGGTGCTGGTTGACGACTGGCTGAACATGAGCCGGCAGTGTGCCCAGGTGGCCAAGAAGGCCAACAGCATCCTGGCCTGAGTCAGGAATAGTGTGGCCAGCAGGAGTAGGGAAGTGATCGTCTCCCTGTACTCAGCACTGGTGAGGCCGCACCTCGAATACTGGGTTCAGTTTTGGGCCCCTCACTACAGAAGGACATTGAGGTGCTGGAACGTGTCCAGAAAATGGCAATGAAGCTAGTGAAGGGTCTGGAGAAGAAGTCTTATGAGGAGCGTCTGAGGGAGCTGGGGTTGTTTAGCCTGGAGAAAAGGTGGCTGAGAAGAGACCTTATTGCTCTCTACAACTACCTGAAAGGAGGCTGTAGCGAGGCAGGTGTTGGTCTCTTCTCCCAAGTAACTAGTGATAGGACAAGAGGAAATGGCCTCAAGTTGCACCAGGGAAGGTTTAGATTGGACATTAGGAAAAATTTCTTCACCTAAAGCGTTGTCAAGCACTGGAACAGGCTGCCCAGGGAAGTGGTGGAGTCACCATCACTGGAAGCGTTCAAAAAGYGTGTAGATGTGGCACTTCGGGACATGGTTTAGTGGGCATGGTGGTGTTGGGCTGACCGTTGGACTCGATGATCTTAGAGGTCTTTTCCAATCTTAATGATTCTATGATTCTATGATTCTATGATAATGTGACAGATTTGATCTCCTCGTTACACCATCCTAAAATGCACTAGGCAGTCTGGGTTTAAGTCTTGTTTTCCAAATTGTGGAGGTGAAGGCAATTAGTGATTTTTATGCTTGCTAATTAATAATTATGGTATGTATCTCCATGAGACAGATAGACAAGTTGAATTAAGAATAATAGATTCATTATCTGCCTATATCTAATCACCATTAGGTAGCCAACTTCATATGCATTAGTTGATATGCAAAAGACTTCTGTATCTGTTCTTCATTTAATCATTTTGTTGATACAGCGAGATAATGTTGTTATAGCTAATGGTCTTAAAAATTTGTATCAAGTTTTACATCTATATTATAGAGCTTTGCATAAGTCACATTTAATTAATTTTGCAAACTACTCTGGGACATGGCACTGGAAAACAGAAGGCACGGTACGATTTGTATTGATAAAAGAGTGAACATGCTCTGCAGAGAGCAGTGTACCATACATTGATTTAGATTAAATCATGATTTGATATGACCTATGTAACTCGATACACACAGATATCATAACCTTATTTGAACGAAATGGGAAGTTAGATGAAGAACAGGTAACAAATACAGTGTTTTATTCATTGCCAGTCAGTTAAATCTGACTATTACACTAACAATAGACCTTTTTTTTCTTAATTCTTACTACAGAACCAAATTAAGCCATAGGTGCTAGAAGCTGAATCTGAGGCCCTTTAGCACCTGAAGTCTAGACTCTCAATTTTACTTCTATGGCTTGATCCATTTTCTTTCAACAGGAAGCAAAAAACAGCCAACAAAATTGATCATTCCACAGTTACTGCTACTGCTGTTTCCTCTGGTAATCAACCAAGACCTGAAGCTGTTTACATGAATCCCACTTCTCTCCCAAATGTTTTATATTGAGTCACAAATGAAGAAGCATTATTACCTGTTTATGTAGAGACATACAAAAGTGAAAGAAAATTTGATCCCTTCCAAGACATGTCGAAATCATTTGGTAGTCCTTTGATAGTGCAAAATAATAAATGCTATTGCAAATATAAAAACAATCAGAATCTGATGTTCTTTTTATGTTATCAAACTAAAATATGTATGATACATTGTCCACATTTATTTTTCATTTTTACCTTCTGCTCTTAGTATCACAAATCAAAAGTGTTGTCATACTTACCATTTCATTTTTATTTAGTATTCCACGCATTTTATACAATAATCCTAGTTTTAGAAAATAAATTTAATACATTCATAAATGATGGTTTTAAACAATAAATAAATATCAAGAAGGATTTAGGCAGGAACATCACATCATATGCAACAGATGGCATAAAATCTGTTGAAGGCCCTAAAGTTCTTCAGGAACAGAAAATTATACTACCAAATATGCTTGAAAAGGTCCCTGAATGAATGAGAATCTTCATGCTGCAAAACATAAAGCTCATTGATTGAGTTGAGACAACACATTTTTTTTAATTTCTTTTCTTTTTATTGTTGTTGATTTGGTTAATACAAGTTGATGTTTTATGAAAATACATTGCATTTCAAAATATTTTAAAACACCAGATCAAGATCTATGCATACCTTATTCAAGTTAGTATTATGTAATATCATTTATTTTTATATATAGGTATATAGCTATTGTCAGTGGTTAAATTTAAAAAATCTAGTTTTCTCTTCAGTGATGATTATTTGTGATATTTAAAAGATCTGCACTAGCATATACTGTACAATACCCATCTGATATAGATGACCTATTTGTGCTCCATAGTCCTTTGCCCCACATAATTTTTGGTACCTAGGTCCCCCATATTAGAATCATTCAGTAGTGTACAGGATAAGGTTGACACCACCAGAAAAGAATTCAGGTGCTATGATTCATTCTCTATGGATGCCTTTCTCTTTTTATTTGCTGGTTACACTCGACAGGGTAACTAGAGACTTAATGGGGGACACCTTAATAGCAGTGTGTAAGGGATACCTTAGGTCAAAAGGGGTTTGCCTACTTCTGATTTGTTACTAGAGAACGTCCTCAGTGTTGATATCTGTTCTAGGAAACCAAAAAAGACAAAACCTACCTTTCATAAAATAATGTTGACTGTTATTAATGAATTACATTTTCAGCCTCCAACTTATTATTATACATCCTAAATTATCCGCAAGTCTTAGAAGTGATGTTACTCGGGGTTAAATTCAAACCAGAAATTCCCCTGGTTTGACCTTTTACCCTTTTTCTTTCTTCTGTTTCTGTTTTGAATAAAATGGTAAATACAACATTAAAAGTGTTTCACTGACAGAATAAAAGTCATAAGTCACTGGAAAAACAGTATAGGGAAGGCCCACAAGTTGTATGATGACTTCTGCTTTCAGACAAAATGAGAAGGATGTATTTATACAATACACTGATGTAAATAAGGAAGAAGTGATACAGTATCGATCTGTTAAGGTTACATCTCATTAAGTCAAAAATCCCTGATAATTTAGTCAAGAATCATAGGGGAATTACCTTCGGAGCTCTTTGCACAACTCAGTTTTAACAAGTCTTAGGAAACTGGAGCAATGCGAAGGGATTAAAACCTAGTAACATATGCTTAATCCTATCAAAAGATAAAAAAGGATAAACCAGAGGACAACAGTTTGGTGTTACTCCTGTGTAAAATAACCGAATGGCTATTTTGGCACTCTACCAATAAAGATTTAGAGGATGAAAGTATAAGTAATTGACAGCCAGCATGGTTTCATGGAAGGTAGGTCTCACTAAGCAAAGCCACTGTTTTTCTGGTAGGGTTTTTTTGACATAATTACACATTGATAAAAGTAATTCTATTGCTTTGACACACCTTTTTCTGCAAGACATTTTAATTCTATGTAACTTTTTGATTAATAAGATTGCATTAGGGAATTAATTAGTCACACATCAGAGAGATGGAAAATGGTCTCATTGACATATTTCAAAATATAATTGTTTCAGAGGAGGTAATAATGAGCAGGGACATTACTGCTGGGGATCCTTAAGGGACTGTTTTTTGGTTCTGCACTTTTTAGTACTTCCTGTTATGACYTCAATAAATATAGAAAATATTCATTGGAAGAATTTGAAAATTATATACTGACAACAGGATAACAAATATTGAGAAGGAAAAGTTACTAATGCATATCGGGTGATCATTGGCTTCACTGATATTTGTGTGAATAGTTGCAAAGTGGAAATGTAGTAGCAGCATATTACTACTGTTATCCTTCCTAAAATCATAACTCTGCTCTTGGTGTAGATCTGTATTGCCTCTCACTGAAGTGGATGGAAAGGCATTCCACTGTGAACTATTTAAAACTATCTTTATACTCCTTTTTTTCTCCCAAGAAATAGAGGACTCTAATTTTGAGTTAAAATATTTGTCTAGTTTGTGGGATTGGAATTGTATTTTGTACTCCTGGTAGTCCTTTCTATCATTTCCCTCTGTGACTAGGTGAGTATTCCTCTTAGCGCTTCTCTACATGGACCCCAGGGAGTATATGATCACCCATGTTGACAGTGAACTTATAACATTCACAGCTCTGCATCTGGACGATGGGTATAATCAAATCTTATGTTTCAYGGTTTCAGCTAGTTTCTTGTAGAAGTCAGGATCATTTTTTCCTTCTTTTCCTGCAGAAYTGACTTAAAGTAATCAGGTTTTCTTTCCTTCTTTCTTTCTTTTCTTCTCCCTTTGAAACATTGTAGATTTAAGACCAAACAAACTATCCTAAAGCTCACAGAGAGAGTAGACAACCCCATCTCAAGCATTTAATCCCCTTGACTGACTCAGCATGTTATGATCACACTGAGACCCCAATCTAGGATTGAAAACAATTTTTCATTAAATTCAGATTGGCAGAGCAATCACCTTTTCAGTGGCAAAGACTTGGATCATTTGCTTGGATTATTTGGCTGTATCTTATTCCAAATGGTGATTTCATGGTCTCTGATTTTCTCTGTCTATGTTGCAATCTAAAAGCCGAGTCTTGACTAGGGCTTTAATCAAGGTAAAACCTGTAACACTTTATAGCCAGTGATATAAAAGAAATTATGCTTACAATATCCAGGTGTTCTATACTTTAACTCGGTGAAATAGTCAAAACCATTCTTAGATGCTAGATCCTGTAAATCAACAGCCTTATGTTTAATTGAAGAAATTATATTGTTCCAAAACATGACATTTAAAAAATGGGTTAGAAAATGGTCCATCCTAAATCAATTTTAAATATTTTATGACTAAATTAATTTCTGTAGAATATCTAAGTTCCCCATACAATCCTTGGAGAGGCAATTACCCTTTTTGCTTGGGATACCTAACTGGAAGCCATTCTCTGAATAGGTTATGAAATCTGATTTCTGCCTCCACCCATGCAATGAGGCTGGCCTGTTAGTAAATCACGAAACTGCTGTCAACTTTACCTCTATAAATGGAGTATGCAGGCAACGGTATTTATTTATGAAAGCTTTACAAATTCACAAGAAACCATGTCCTTACCATATACAGATCAGTAAATAATCAGAAAAATAGAACCAAATCAGAAAGTCCAATTTAAAGAGTCTTTGAACATACATGGAAGTAACTCTTAAAATTGAATTCACTGCATAAAATGCATGTCAAATTTCACAGCACGTACAGCAGAGAATCGTAAACCCACATTAGAGAAGGTACAGATGTATTTAATCTTATGGGAGCTTCAGAAGGATCTGGGTCACATCAGCCCCAGGGAAGATGACAGTTATTCTAACCAAGGACATGGTATCTATCTATCTGTGTGCTTGTCTGAACAAGCCCCTTTGGTTAAAGATGGAATCAAAGTTCTTTGTAAAGTTTCCTATGTATTTGGTTTCTGTTTAAAAAGTGGAACCTCACTCTCTTCTGGTCTCATAGTGGCAGGATAGGAAGCAACATAACACGTCTGCGGTCAAGCCCTATAACCCTTTCATTAGTTAACATGGATACAGAACTCTGAAAAAGCAAAGTAAACAGGCAACATATAGCATACTTTTAAAGAACTTAAAGCAAATGCATACATTTAAAGAACTTAAATGCAAATGCATTTTTCTGCAATGCAGAAAAATGTTTTCTTCAGTGTTGCTCTTCTGCCATTTTATTATTTGCATTATTCTCAATCCAGTTTTCTGTGGCAGAGAATTCTGCTGTTGTTTTTTTTCTTGTAGACAGTGCTGACAGTAATTTTTCTTGGTGACATTAARTAGTTTACTGTAATACTCTGAAGGAGTTAAAAAAGAAAGTAGACGTTTTTGAAAAAATATATTTTTCCAATATATTGAGTGTTCATAAACAATCAATGAGAAAAAAACCCAAACCAAAACAAAACAGAGCAAACACCACACACGCACAAAAAAACAAAACCAAAAAAACCCAGAAGTCACACCCCCCAGGCTGAATCCATGCTGGATCAATGGATGAGTGCTGTGTGTTGTTCTGCTTGACTGTGTGTCCTTATCAGCATCTCTGAATTTAGTCCCCAAACCTTGTCCATACTAGGAGACATGCCAGAGCGCACCATCTCTCCCTCCTTACTGCCATTCTCAGTTTCCTTTGGAAGAAAACTCAGGGGCACGATGATGTGATGCTCAGGGCGGTCTGCTCACACCGTGGACTTGGGATATGCTCAGAGTGCACCAAGATTTCAAGTCCATTCCTGCTGCATAATGTAGCCACAGCCACAGTTCTGAACAGTGACTATAAATATCTCTGCTTTAGGAACCAGGCATGCCTATTGCCTTTTAATATTATAATAATTTATATTATTATTTTAAATATTTATATTATATTATTTTTCACAACATTTTTTTCTTGGACAGGACAGAGGTTAATTCACCTTATTTAACGTGGCCTAATCTGGCTGCATTTTTTTTCACCTCTGCCTAGTTTCACCTTTCTGTTTTATTYTTTTTCTGTAAAGTCACACAAGTCAGTATTATATATGTGCCTGAAATATATTCAGAAACATGAACTCCTGACCTGTCTGTCTTGTGTTTGAAGTCAGTAACACAACTCCCACAGAAGGTATTGGGAGCAAAATTAGGCAGCACAGATATCACTAACATGGAACTACCACAACCAAGAGTTCTTCTGAAGATCCCTTAAACTTTTAAAGTTACTCTCAAACTTCAAACCATACTCAGTTACCTGGATAGCACTCAAAATGACTAGAATAACATTTCTTACTTTCCCTGTAACAGTAAGAAGACTTAATTACAGTTTATAGCACATAATAATCTACTACTTGTCATAAATTAGAGCAAATAGGTTTTTTCCTTTGGTTGGTTGGGGTTTCTTTTTGTTTGTCTGCTTGTTTTTTCTCCAAAATGATCATCAAATAGCAAAGAACTGTTAATCCCTTACAAGTGACCTCGAACTGTGGTACAGTGAACTTTCTTTTCTTTTCTACTTCATATATACTGTTGTAATTGTCAGAAAAAATAGACCATGTGGTGACAAGTGTCCGTGCTCTAGCTATACCTCAGACAAAAGGACAGCTTTAAGAAAAAAAAAGTGTCAGCAACTGATTAGAAGCTAGAATGCCTGCAGTAAAACTTTTTTTTTCTGAGTTTGACCCTAGTGAGTCACCTAGCTGCCAGTACTGCAAATCATTTATTGATTTGTTGTATCCATGGTTTTTCTTTTCTCCTCTTTCACCTATATCAGAGAGACCTGTGACACAGCAAGTGCTATTTTGAATAACACTATGAAGGCACCTGAAAACATTATTGCACATCAAGTATGTTCATTACAGCATTAATAAATTAAATGAAGACTCAACATTTGGAGGAAATTGTATTTACTTGAAGAAAATAGATCTCATAAATAGTGAAAAACCCTCTAAACCCAGTAATATCAAAGAGTAAACAAAGCTCTCTATCCTATTTCAAAGCCTAGTTTCTCAATGAAAATTCTACTCTATGTTTCATTTTTTATTTTCTGTTGCACAGTTACAGATGCAACACATGTATGAGCAGTTTTAGATATTGCAGCTTGTTACAGTTGTCATTGCAATAAACTATATACATGCATCACATTATTTAGGTAGTTTCCTATAAGTATGCCCACCTCCAAAGAGTATTAGAACTGTTTATTGTATTTCTTCTTTATAGATCTGAGCTTTCATATATTTTAATTTTTACAAAGGTGTGCCAGATTTTGCCCAAACCAACTCTTTTATTTGAAAAAAAGGTATGCAGAGAAGATCCATAGTGTTATGCTTTAATTCTGAGGTATAATGTTCCTTCCGTTAGGTACAATATTTTGCATTCATGTTACCTTTTCTAGAAAACAATGAAAACAAAGCAGTTTTATACAAATAYATTTTAAAAGTGTCTCTATCAGTCTTCCAATCCCACACACAGAAGAAATTTATCATTACATTCCATAGTATAGTAACTGCAGGCTATTGTTAGCATTTTAATAAAGTTCACAACTGGGTGTCATAATACGGAGAGCTATTCTTTTAATATCTCAAATGAAATCACACTTATTTCTGTGACAGTCTGAATCTCATATTGCATGGCTCAAGCCACAAAAAAAACCCCACTGCTCTCAGACTGTTTAAATGGTTTATTGGTATATTAGTACTTTTTTATTGATTTTGATACAGTAGACCAGAGACCTATAAATTGGCATTCTTCTTCTTTGCTTAATCAATTTTCCAATAGTATAATATTCAACCAATTTGAAATAATGCTTCAAGTAGCCAAGCTTTTTGCTTTTCGTAAAGCAATCTGTAGTAAGGTGCTTTGTGTCATGAGATTGAACATATCCATCACTACTCTTCATGTATGTTTACTTTAAAAATGAAAGAATAAAGTACTTCCTATTCAGTGGTGTAAGTTAATTTTCCCATCCACTCTTGTCATCTGGCATATACACTAAAAAAMCAACTTCTATATTTTAAACACAAATTACTCCAACTTGGCTGGCCTACACTTTCTGCCTTTAAAAAATTAACTGTCAGCTAGTTTCAAGTGTCAAGCTCATCAAATCCCTCAGCGATGAAGAAAGCAAATCTAATTATTTCATTTTGTAATATATTTCGTATAACTGGCTTCATCTGTAAATCACAAAGACTGTTATCACTAATGTCAGAATAAGCATCAATTTTGTAATGCAAGTACGCAGCAAAGGCCAAAACAATATGGTCACTTTGATGTCAGTCTGGACAGACAGATACAGAAACTTTCCTGGCTATTGCTGTGGATATGTGTAATAAAACAGTAGGCATTTTCAATATACRGTGTAACCAATTTGACACCTTCAAGTCTGTAATAATCCATAGCATGAACCTATGTCAGTATTTTGTCTAGTGAGTGCTTTTGCAAATGCTGGTGTGGGCTGAGCTTCTGCTCCTCGTGACAGTGGAATCTTGCAAAATTGACAAAGGAGATGCTTTGATCAGAAAGTGGCTACTATACTTATTAAGAGACCATCTGCCTTTCCATGGACATTAAAGCTGCTAAGGGATGCTATAGGGGCCACTACCTCTGGTGCGCCCGAGGCCCATGGGGTTTCCTCCTGCCTGGCCGCTGGCACCCAGCCTGGGGTGCCCCGAGGCCCAGGGTTATCCACCCCAGTATGATGGGCAGGGCTGCTGCTTTCCCGCTTACAAGTCCAACCAGCAGCAAGGCTGAGCATGCATCCCRGACGCGCGCACACAGACACACACAGAGGACACCAATATAGCTGTCTACATGACTGCCACAGCCGGGGCACTAGTGGCATTTAACAACACYCACATGTACTGCGTGTACGTCAGTTACCAGAACTGAGGTAACACATAACCACAGATAGCCARGTCCTGTTCTCCTTCAGCCAATCAGGCCTGAAGTTCACACAAATGCCCTGGCTCTCTGGATTTACACACACACACACATTCGCAGATCCCTTGAGCAGCAGCATCCTCTGTCTGACTGCTACCCCTGCCCACACCCCAGGCACTCTTATGTGCCCCACTGGTCTCCCACTCGCTGGCTGGTCTCTAGCAAACACACATGAACTCTCACACCTGTCTCACACACACTCCACACTCACTTGTCCCCCCCAGTACCAGAATGGACCCTCTGCGTGGACCTGGGGCCACTTACTCGCCATCTGGTCCACACCCACACCCACCAGGTTAAGGGAAGATATGAAGGCAGTGGTGCCCGCGGCTGCTGGCACACAGGCACACGGGCCCTATCCCCACTCCAGCTGATGCTGGGACCCTCACTCGCTCCAGCTGCTGGCACCACGGGCACAAGGGCCCTGTGGCCTGAGGTCTGACTCCAGCTGCTGGCACTTGCATCAGTCACTGCAGCCCCCCAGCTGCTCCACACCAAACACAGGTYCCTATGACCCAGGTGCCTCCCAGCTCCTGACTCTGAGTCCCTCACTCCTTCCAGTGGCTGGCACCATGGATGCATGGGCCGCTGGCTCCAGGGTCTCACTCCTGTCGCTGGTACTTGTCAACCACGCTAGCCTCTCCAGTTGCTGACTTCTACACCTTGCAGTACTCACACATGGGTTGAAGAGTGAGATTACATAGAAAGACAATTACGAAAGGATTTAATAAGAAGATAGGATGGCTGCAGTGACCAGGCATACTGACTGGCAACTGTTTATGTGTGACCAGCTCCTTCAATACTTGCTCCTCTCTGCTGTTCCTCACCAGTTCCTGCCCCCTAAACACTCCTCAGTAAGTTTTGCATAGCCCCACAGGCTCCCCTCAAATATCCAAAATCTTCATGTTCATCTTGCTTCTGCCTTCTTATCAGTTATAAAGCCCAGGTTCTTATCAGTTATAAAGTCCAGGTTGACCCTCTCTAAGAGGCCCCATCAGTTGGTTGCTGAAGAGTTTCACTCTTTGTCATGGTCTCCATTATGGTTTATCAGGTTTATGTCTGTGTGAGTTTTCTTTATCACTTTCCCTTTCACTTATTATCCCCTTTGAAACAGAAGTTCCTTGGTCTGACAATCTTACTGAAGCAGGTGGTCTCACAGGCCACACATCCTTACACATGCATTTTCTCAATTTTTTCGGGTGGGGACTATTCCCACGTGTTTGCTTGGACACCCAAAGTTGTGCTTGAAGTACAATGATATCCATCCTTCTTTTTTATTTACAGTTTGAATGATACCAAAACAAATTTATTTGATGTGTTGTAGCCCATCTGCAAAGTATGATGGTACTTTTTCATTATGAATACAGGGTGGGGTTATCTTATAAACCTATAACAACAATAAGATGTTTCTGAATAYTCAACAGTTTAATATATATCATGCATTTAACGTTTATCTATTTTCAGGACTTGATTTATGAGAAGTTTGAAACATGAAAAGCTTTGATAACACAAAACTAATTTCTCATAGGAAACCATTTTACAAAATGTACTTTTTCACATATAATTTGAACTGCTTAAAAGAAAGAATGCTGCGTTACCCAGTATAAAGACATTTTAGTAAATATTACAACTGTTATGGCATCCTTAGTAGTTACACAGAATGTATATAATGTAGCCAGGATTGTAGAATTTATGATTATGAATTTATACTTTTATGTAATTTTGGAGTCAGGGAACTTTCCCTAACTACATTGGTGTAGATGACACAAATTAATCAACATTTACCTATGTTGCTCTTCTTTTCTGTCAATAACAAAAGTATTTCAAAGGTAGTTGTTTTTCTGTATGTATACCTTCCATCAGCATTTACTCCCTAAAAATCAATAAAAAATCCATAAGTGAAAAGCCTGATACAAATTTCATAAAGGGACACTTTAGACCACTGCCCTGTAATGTCTTCATGTGCTTCCTATACATTTAAAATGAGTATTTCCAAGAGTTCAAATCATTTTAAAAAGTCAAGGAAAGAAATGAGAGCAGTTTGTCAAAGCCCCCAGTCCATACAGCTTTGCTAACACACAGAAAGAAATTATCATCCCACATATATTAATGATCTGCTGCATAAAGTGTGTCTGTGGGACTGTAGCTTTGCAACACAGTTTGGATCTTTTTCTCCCTCCTCAATTCTGAAACAAAGATGAGAGCTTGTTTTTTACTGAAGGCATATTTTTAGTTATAAAAGAACTGCAGTAGCAGTATTTGCTTTGGTATAGCTGAATAAACATTGACTGCATAATATTTAAAATATGTATCGAGAAATAAAAAGGTTATTTCTTTTCAGCAACACTAGATTGAACCTATTATTATTTATCATCTAAACTGTAATCCCTTTTTTCTTTTCCATCAGTACTTAGGAGATCTCTAATCATAGCATCCTGGAAAGAGTTATTGCAGTGCTGTTTCAAAGCTTGTGATTATCTTCTGGCAAAGATAGTGTTGTGTTTATCCATATTATATTCTGCTGTTTCATAGATACAAAATAATATTTCAAAGTGTTGAACAGAACATTTTCTTTTAAGTTTGAAATAAACACACTTTAGTCCTTCATTATACTATATGGAATACATTTGATTTCTGGCAGAGAAAATAACATGTTACAGCAAATGTTTCAGGCAAGGCCAATATGGAAATAGCACTGATTTAACATTTTAAAATTYGGTAGGAACTGTAGACTTTCCATATTCAAAACTTCCACTGATTTAGAAATGGCTGAGGACACATGGCATGAATGCAGAGATTTAGGAACAGTCTCTTTGTTCTTTATTTGTGAAATGGCACATTTTATAGGTAAAAAATTGATAGGTAACAAGTAAATTTTAGTGTTAAGACTTCTCTGTGTTGCAGAGGATAACACTAAGTATTTCTATGTATGCTAGCTACCATTAATTTTTTTTAGCATATGTACTATGATGAGAGAATTGTGCAGACAATGGTGTGTTCACTTTTACAAGTTGTGAAGTGTGAAAACACAATTTCTTGAACATCAAAAGCCACTCAGAGTTTAAAGAGAGGTAAGAGAAATGCTAAGTTATGAGAAGAAATTTCCAAGATGAGATGTTAACTGGTTTCATTAACAACAATATATTAAACAAAAAAGGCTCATTTGAAACTGTGTAAGGAATCTGAAGAAAAAGAAGAAATTATGKTTTTTTCCATTTGTCTAGAGATTTAAATCACTGGCTAGCGTATCAAAATATAGAATTAGAAAGTGCTAGTATAGATTCATTGATCAATCATAACAGCAGAATATGTAACAGTTACCTTCAGACTCGGGAAACGTGCAGAATAACTATCTTTTTGTTTGTTTGTGTCTTATATACCACAGAAGAAATTGCATTGATACTTGCTCTTCAAAGGTGCTTATGGCAGCTTTGCTCTTGTCATAGATAACACACTGTTGTGCAATTGACAATCAGGTTTTAGTAGCATTTAAAAGCCCAACTCCCATTGTTTCTGAAAAAAAAAACAACAAAATTTAGATTTAAAAAGGAAATGAGACAGGTGGAASCAAAGCAAAATGCATAGCCCTGAGCTACATGCTTTACACAATACAGAGGAAGAATCAGCTATTTCAAAAAAAAGATCTAGCAAAGTCAATATAGTGAGCAAGGACTGCTGTGCTTGGCAATGTGTTTTACTAATATGGTCCAGCTGGTGGCTTGAGCTGGAGCCTGACAACCTTTCTGCCAGGATGACTCCACTCTGCCTTCCTGCAGAGTAGCAAAGGAAGACTGCACTTGCTCCCCCAGCAGCTAAATGCCTTATCCTCCCCATCTCCTTTGCTGGGTTGTCAGAATCCTACTAAATCCTGTTGCATCCATTTGAAAGGAGAAGCTGGGGTCCCTCAAGGGAGTTTCAAGCTAGCCTTCTTGGCTGATGAGACTGCGTGAATCCTACCCCTCTCAAGGCACCTCTGAGCTGTAAGGAATCACTGCACTTCGCTCAGCACTTATGGCAATCAGGCCTGCTGTAAAGAATCATAGAATCATAGAATCATTAAGGTTGGAAAAGACCTCTAAGATCATCGTGTCCAACCATCAACCCAGTACCCATGCCCACTAAACCATATCCYGAAGCGCCACATCCACAYGTTTTTTGAACACCACCAGGGATGGTGACTCCACCACTTCCCTGGACAGCCTGTTCCAATGCCTGACTACCCTTTCAGTGAAGAAATGTTTCCTAATRTCCAATCTAAACCTAACCTGGAGCAACTTGAGGCCATTTCCTCTCGTCCTATCACTTGTTACTTGGGAGAAGAGACCAACACCCACCTCGCTACAGCCCCCTTTCAGGTAGTTGTAGAGAGMGATAAGGTCTCCCCTCAGCCTCCTCTTCTCTAGGCTAAACAACCCCAGCTCCCTCAGCCGCTCCTCATAAGACCTGTTCTCCAGACCCTTCACCAGCCTCGTCACCGTTCTCTGGATACGCTCCAGCACCTCAATGTCCTTCTTGTAGTGAGGGGCCCAAAACTGAACACAGTAGTCGAGGTGCGGCCTCACCAGTGCTGAGTACAGGGGCACGATCACCTCCCTGCTCCTGCTGGTCACACTATTCCTGATACAGGCCAGGATGCTGTTGGCCTTCTTGGCCACCTGGGCACACTGCCGGCTCATGTTCAGCCAGTTGTCGACCAGCACCCCCAAGTTCTTTTCCGCCAGGCAGCTTTCCAGCCACTCTTCCCTAAGCCTGTAGTGTTGCCTGGGGTTGTTGTGACCCAAGTGCAGGACATGGCACTTGGCCTTGTTGAACCTYATGCAATTGGCCTCAGCCCATCGATCCAGACTGTCCAGATCCCTCTGCAGAGCMTTCCTACCCTCAGGCAGATCAACGCTGCYGCCCAGCTTGGTGTCATCCGCGAACTTACTGAGGGTGCACTTGATCCCTTCATCCAGATCATTGATAAAGATGTTAAACAAGATGGGCCCCAAAACTGAGCCCTGGGGAACACCGCTCATGACCGGCCGCCAACGGGATTTGACTCCATTCACCAACAACTCTCTGGGCTCGGCCGTCCAGCCAGTATTTTACCCAGCGAAGAGTACACCCATCCAAGCCATGAGCCGCCAGCTTCTCCAGGAGAATGCTGTGGGAGA